>CM068961.1:93364360-93375994 GCA_035128595.1 Eptatretus atami
ATGAGGGGTGGGGAAGGATGCAAGGTGTGGACAATATGGATACAGAAGCAAACCCTCGGGAAGGGAAGACTAGAAATTTGGAAGGAAGTGGGCTTAGGGTTGGGGTGAGGGTTAATGGGTTAGAAAAGATCAGGGTTTTTGATTGGGGATGATCTGAGTGTAGATATGTGTTTAGCACATTTTTTGTTTCCCACGGTGGTTAGCACACCTTTGTCAACATTTTATTGATGAAACTTATCGTATGTGTAATGAATGCAGGCTTTTTTTGGTCTTGGAAAATGTACATAAACCTTTTGGTCTTGGAAAATGTGTGCCTGCTTAACTGAGGATTCTTACAAGTACTCACCGAAATACTTTAAAAAAAAAACAAACAAAAAAACATGTAAACATTCTTCTCGTTTGACGTACGATGGTTGTTGCAAACTGCAACCTTGCAGTTTTGCATCCTAATGAGGGAGATGACGTAGGTAGTAAGACGAGTGTGACTGACGCAGGTTTCGTTGGCACTTTCCCCGACTGTTTGCACTCTTCAGCTCGATTTATGCGTATAAATGTCACCTCCAGACAACTGTTTAGCCACCATTGTCGTTCAGTGATCCTCCAGTATGTGGACATCATTGTGGCGGAATAGGAATTCCCTGATGATAATACAGCACGATCTGTGAAGAGTACACTACCCTCATTACGGATTGGGATGAAAAGCAAATGGCAGTTCTGGGGTCAGTATTTACCTGCCTCTTATCAAGGACTAAAGGTGACTTCTTTGGTGAGACATTACAAAACTCAGACTTTCTCAGTTTGCTTTTCTCAGGGCATCACAATGTAAACGATTCCTTTTATTCTCATTCCACTTTTGAATGCATCTGCACAGATAGAAGCTGGCTTTGTGGCTAATGCCACAGTGCGTATTGAAAGGCTTGCTAAGTGGTTTATATTCAAACCCGATGAAGCCTGTTGATGGGTTTTATGTATTTATTTTTGTACCCAAGATTTGTTGACTTACCCGTTATTGCAGCCATGTTCCCACAAGCTCTACGTTGCTGATGTACACTTTATAGTTTGATTGTAGCTTCCCATTTTTATTTTACTCGTTTGTGCTGCAGAGTCTTCTCCATGGAATTTTCGACCAGCACCTTTACCTGCACCTGTTCCAGTTTCTCAACATGGCGCTGTCCTGCCGCAGGCACGTGCTTCCCTTTGGGAACTGAAGGTGAGCTCCGCACTCTTGGGATACTTGGATTTTACTCCGGAACTGCCTCGGTCTATTCGCATACCGCAGTCACCTATTTTATAACTCGTATATTGTGTATTTTTGACATTAATCTTCTATTAACTTATATTTGTAACTCTTATATGAATCATCGAGAATGTGATGTTCACCTTTGGTCACATCTGAGGAAGGGTGTGGGGATATTGGCTTGTGTACATGGTAGGTAGCTTGTTTGTGGATGGGTGATGATACTGGGGTTGGTGCAGCGCAGACATGATGGGCCGAATGTCCTTCTCCTGCACTAAATTCCCTTGTGTGTGTACACATTAGAAACTTTGATGCAGGGAGGAGATCACTTGGCCCATCATGCTTATGCTGAATCAGCACTACATTCATTCAATTCACTTATGGAGAGTGGCAGGGGTGGGGGAGTGGGTGTGGGAGGTTGAGGAGCAGGAAGGAGAACAGTGCATCACCATCCATTGACCTAAATGTTTTAACTCTCGTATGATCGCATTACTACCAAGCCATATTGTTTTGACCCTCATTATCAGTGGTAATTGCACTACCCGCTTGCCATGCAGTCATCTTATTTTGTGACTTGACTTGATACCGCATTGAGTTTATTTTACAGATAAATATTTTTTCGGTGACACTGAATTTGTTTGTTCCCTTGGTCATTGGCAAAGCTGCCTTGGAAACTTGCAGTTGTTGCATGGCAACATTTGCACTAATGTTTGAAGCCAAGTCGTGGAGACGTGCGTGGTATGCAGGGAATGCATTGCCGAGTCGGCTACCGCTTGCTTTCAATGTGGACTTTGAAGTATTCAATGGCTTTTCTTAGGATAACATGCCTCAAACATTTATCTGATGTCGTATTGTTTTTTTTTCTTCTCTCAAATCTAAGAATGTACATGCATCACACATTTTGGAAGTAGGACAGTCGCATCACCCGTCAAACTTAAACGTCCTCCGAGTTGTACCAAAAGTTTCACTGCATGCTGTGACCATCACCCGGTATGCTCACTAACCCATCGGCTGCTGTCTTCTAACTGTATATTGAAAGCATTTTATGCACAATTTTTTGCTTTAAATCCCTTGTGTATTATATGATGAAGCAATTGGTTGAGGGCTGTTGATTTTAGGCCGCATTGTGCGATTCTCAACACACACACACACACACACACACACACCGCAGTTTGCTAACCTGTTGTTCCTCAACCTCTGCTCTTCACTCCGACAGCAAAGCAAGCATGAGCTCACCTGCTGAGAGTTCTGTGAGGCTGAAGGATGACAGAGGGTATAAACGCAAGGCCTCATCACCAGCAGAGAAACCTAGGTAAGAAGGCCTCCGTTCGTTTAGAGCCGATTGTTGTACGGGCTTCTGACAACGGTTTGCATTGCCATCGTTAATCTTTCATCATTAATAATCCAGTTAAACCTCATAAACTACTAGAGAGGAATAACAGCTGTTGATTGAATTTCACCGAATTCACAGAATGTTTCTGGCCTTTCAAGAAATAGAAGTTGATAAATTCATCATGGCAACCTTGTATGTTAGAATTGGACAAAGATTGTTTGGTGCCCTGTGATTATGAATTTTTTATTTTTTTTTTTGGCTGTATTCAATGATTGTGTTTATTTTATTCTCCAGTGGCTGTTCTGTTCGCTCTGTCGGTAAGATGCCTGCAAGGCGAATGCAAAACCCGTGTTATCTGATTTTCTAGCAAGGCTGCAAGAGAAGCTCACGCTTTGCAGCACCAGAATCTCGATAATGCAAAACTATAACTCTAATACGTAGGGGTCACGTTGTACTCGAATATGATGAGGGTCGTGTGAACTGGAATATAGTTTCATGCTGCACTCCAATATATGAGGGTCATGTGATATTGAATATGGGGCAGGTTGAACTCAAAATGATTGGGTCGTTGTTATCTCGAATGTATAGGGCCATGTTGAACTCTAATATGGGGCTGCGTGGACTCAGATGCCTGGTGGGTGGCGTATTGGACTCAGATGCCCAGGGCCGGGCTGACTCGGACTCCTTGAGGTGGGTCGTGCTGACTCGGACAACAGGGCGCCATGCTGGACTCGGACACCCTGGATGGGGGAATGCTGGTTCGACGACCGGGCCATGCTGGACTCGAATGCTTTGGGTGAGGCGGTCTGACTCAGATGCCCGGAGCTGTGCTCAATCGGATGTCTGGGAGATGGGGCGGGGGCATTTGGACTCAGATGACCAGGGGCCAATGCTTCAATCCACGATCCATAGTATCCCATTGTGCCTGTGTCCGGTCGTGCTATTACTGCTGAAGCTATAAATTTATTTTTTTGACTTCCATTTGCAAGATACTTATTAGAATGGGAATAATTTCATGATACTTGCAGATGAGGATAGCAGCGACAGATGGAGAATACAAAAGATGTATGAATGGAATTTGTCCGACAGGATGCTGTAGAAAGAGTGCACCTGCCTTTGAGCTGTCCTTTCTGCGTTTGATTCAAAACCTGATGGTAAACTGTAATCCTGTTGTTTCGCAGGCAGCACAATTCATCAATGTCTGTACTGCCCCTCAGATCAAATGAACATTAAACTGGGTGTCCCGTCTGCTGATATTAGTTGGTGGACATTAAAAATACCACAAAGAGTCCTTAGCGAAGAGTCGGCAAGCTATCGTGGGCACCCTGAACAAATGACAAATCCATACTCCAATGTGCAGAGAGACAGCACCAGCAAAACAGCCACCCCTCAGTAATATGATGCAACCAGTGGGGTAAATTCCTTATGGAATTCCAGTTCAATACGCATTCACTAACGATGATGCAGTGATATCAACCTGGAATATCAAGAAGCATGGATGCTGAAATATGAAAAATGAAGGGAAATTAGCAGTATTATTGGTGAAGAAAATAAATTAATGGGTGGATAAAGAAAGAGGGAGGTATATAGGAAGATCATAAGGAGAATGCCATACTATCCCAAACATCTCATCCATATCAAGCTAAGACTCACCAATTAACCTCTTCTTGTATAAGTATCAGGTAAGACTGTTGCATTGACCAGTGATATTGCCAGTAACTAAATTGCCAAATGAGGATGTTCAATTTGAGGCATACAATAATTTATTGACTGTTGCCCGAGATAGTTTGAGTTCTGTATTTAGAGACGATTATATTCACGGAGGTTGTGATCACTGCCTGCCTTTCTGTTTAGTGAGGAGTGCGATTTGAAGCAACAGCATTGTGAACAAGGTGTCCGGTACATTGAGGAGCTTGCTGGACTCCTTTCATCCAACAACTTGGAGCTTTGGGACTTTAACCTTCGGCCCAACAAGGCAGCTGCGCTCAGAAAGGTGCTTGGCCAGATACGAAGCCAGGAATATCAAACGGAAGGTTAGTCTCGCCATGATGATATAAAAATCCGTCTGTTAAGGAGTGTGTGTGTGTGTGTGTGTGTGTGTTTGTGTGTGTGTGTGTGTGTGTGTGGTGCAGCGCCGGCTTAACACGTTTGTAAAATTGTGATTTGTAGAAAAACTTTGGTGGTTGAATGGTTAATTGAAGGTTGGAACCCAAGGTTGCAGCTTGCGGTTTTAATGGTGGAAAGTTTGGTTCTTTATAGAGCATTGACTTAATGATAACATAGGAAAGAGGCAAATTGGGGCAATCGACCTCGTGCTCTTGTCTTAGTCATTCGCTGCTGAACGTGTTGCTTCTGACGTTGCAATTATATTTTTAATCAAAGACTTTGGCCCAGGGAAGAGCAAGGGGGACAGAGGGTAAGAAGGCAACGCAACGACAGTGTGCCAGTGGAGAAATACATGGATAAAATGAGCAAACAAAGAGAGATACAGTGGGAAGGAGAGATGAGGAGGAGAGGAAACACAATAACCTGCAAGTAAGATGGTTAGGTTTGGAAGGATTGATGGGGGTAAAAAGAATTGTGGCTAGGGATGGGGGATGACATGAAATGGTGATGCACCATCTGCCTGAAACCCTGGAGGGTACAGTTGGATAGAACAACTTCAGGAAGGCAGTTACACAAAAAGAAGAATAGAAGAACAAAAGAGATGAAGTGTGCAGAGAGCCTGTATTTTGGGAATTTAACCAGAATGGGTTACTGGAAGAACACATACGTCCGGAAGAAGCATGTTCGCCAGAGATTGGAGAAAGTGGAGACAGCTAGATCAGAGGAGATGCTTTTAAAAATAAAAGAAAAATATTTGCCACCTACCTGCCTCTGAGGCGAGAGCAACAGACCTCATGCTTCGGCCTCATCATGGGAGATTTCAATAATGTTGAGAGATTTTGATTCTACAGAATCCAGGAAACACAGATGTGATGCTGGGGCACCAGCTCATAAGCAAGAGAAGAACTCCATTGAAGTATGGACAAAGGCCTTGTAGGCTGTGAGTACTTCCGAGTGGTAATTCTCAAACAACAAGAGAACATGCCAGCGGCTAATGCTTTTATCTTAACAAAAACCTGTAATGATCTCCATAGGATCTTCTTTTTAGTTTCTCTACGTCCCGGCCCTTCTCTTCTTCCCCTGTGTCCTGGCCCCTCCTTTCGCCCCCTGCATCCAGGCTCCTCTTCTCCCACTGTGATCCGGCCCCAGTTTTTGAAGCATATATTAAAAACAAACATGAATTAAGCTTTATATATTAGATTTGCTCATTCTTTTATTTTGGCAGTGTATAAAGGCCACAGCCCACTGCCACGATCACTCCCGAAAATATTAAAAACGAGCACATACCACCTGTTGCTTCGCTCCTGGCGTAGTAAAAAGGGGGGAGGAAAGGGTGTGGAGGAGGCAGGAGATTGAAGGGTGGAGGGAAGGAGTGAGGAGGGAGGGGGTGGGAGCGAGGAGGGTGGGAAGGGAAGGGAAAACAATAAGTGTGAGGTGATGAGAGAACGGGAAGGCAGACGTTAGTGGAGCGTTAATTACGATTCGTACCGTCTCATCAACATATTCTGCATAGAATAACAGTGAAGATGAAAACAAAATAATGTCTGGACTATAAACATACTATAGAGAGGTGTCCAGAGAACCGTTTATAGTTTGACGTGCAGGGCCAAGCTGTCTGGAGACAAACACGCCTGGACATGTCCAGAGACAAACTCCATCTGGAAATAATAACACCGGGCCACATTTGGAGACAAACACCACCTGGATGCGTCCGGAGCCAGCTGCTAGTAGATGAACACCGCCGGACACGTCCACAGACAACTCCGTGCAGACATAAATGCCGCCTGATATGTCGGAGATAAACACACTCAGACGCGTCTGGAGCCAAGCTGTCCAGAGCAAACTCCCATTCGACACATTCAGAGAACAACTCCCGTCAGACACGTCCGGAGACAAATCCTGTCTGACATCTGGAGATAAACCGTCTGCATATAAACACCGCCTGGACTGTTTGGAACTCCTCGACACGTCCAGAGCAAATACCGTCAGATACACCATCCGGATATGTCCAGAGATAGAAGACCGACAGAAACAGACAGAGAGAGAAGGGGGGATGTGAGGGAGGTGTGGAGTAGGGTGCTGCACTGTATGGAAAGGGGGATATATGTAATGGGGAAGGCAAGGATGGGAAAAAAAAAAAAAAAAAAAAAAAAAAAAAAGAAAAAAAAAAAAAAAAAAAAAAAAAAAAAAAAAAAAAAAAAAAAAAAAAAAAAAAAAAAAAAAAAAAAAAAAAAAAAAACAAAAAAAATAAAAAAAAAAAAAAAAAAAAAAAAAAAAAAAATAAAAACAAAAAAAAAAAAAAAAAAAAAAAAAAAAACAAAAAAAAAAGAGAGAAAAAAAAAAAAAAAAAAAAAAAAAAAAAAAAAAAAAAAAAAAAAAAAAAAAAAAAAAAAAAAAAAGAAAAACCAAATGGAGAGACGAACGAGGAGGGGTGGGGATTAGGGAGTTAGCAAGGAAATGTGTGGCATTTCATGAACAACAAGCAACACAACACACACACAGCACACACACACCCACACACACCCACACTCACATAACACACTCACTACACATTAACACACACTCACATACATTAAGTAGCTTGGCGATATTGGTAGTTTTGGGAATCGGCCAGTGTTGGAGTTATCGTGATATTTATGTGACCAGAGGTACTGTAAACCCAGAAACCATTGATAAGCTTTCCGATAAACAACGTTGGCATTGTTCACATAGGCGTTAGAATGTTTCAAAACGTTATCATCATAAACGTGAATGTGATGGGTGGAAAAAAAAAAAAAAAAAAAACAAAAAATTGCGGCTCTGGGAATTATGAAAACACCGGTTATACTGGCAAACAGATCAGAAATCGGGTATTTGTTATTTCCAATACTCGATCGAATGACGGAGCCATGAACAACTCGCTGCAGGATGATGGAGCACAAACCACTCGCTCAGGATGACGAAGCACAAACCACTCACTCAGGATGACAAAGCATGAACCACTCACTCAGGATGACAGAGCACAAACCACTCACTCAGGATGACGGAGCATGAAGCACTCGCTCAGGAATGACACGGAGCAGAACAACTTGCTCATTGAATGATGACGGAGCACAAACCACTGCGACCGGAGCACAAACCACTCACTCAGGATGACAAAGCATGAACCACTCACTCAGAATGACAGAGCACAAACCACTCACTCAGGATGACGGAGCATGAAAGCACTCGCTCAGAGATACTGAGCATGACCACTCACTCAGGATGACGGAGCATCAACCATCGCTCAGGATGACGGAGCGTGAACCACCTCACATCAGGATACGGAGCAATGAACCACATTGCTCAGCCGCATCGATGGACGGCATGCACCTCGCTCAGGATGACGAGCGTGAACCACTCACGTCAGGATGACGGAGCACAAACCACTCACTCAGGATGACGGAGCATGAACCACTCGCTCGCGGATTGCGTGGCACGGCAAAAGCATCCGCAGTGAGTGAACAATTTGCTCAGAATGATGAAGCGTAGTACTGCTATCGACTGAAGGCTGCTCGGCAAGTGGCTTAAGCACTCAAGTAAGCACTCTAGTTAAATGGTTGATAAGGAACGGTTGGCCAGGCTGTGGCTGTATCCCATATAGGATCCTTTTAACTTTAAAGCCGGTCTTCACCGCGCACGCAGCAATTAAGGAAATATAATGACTTTATCCAAAAAACAGTTGCTGTTGATGTAGAACAACCCTGGAGACATCACAATGTTTAATCGCTCATGAAATAAACATTGCAGATAATCCGCCATGTTGTCTGCTCATCTGTGCATGCATCACATGGTACATCGTTTCACGGTCCGCGCAAAGGTTATAACTTTATTTTAAAATGTCCGTTTTTCACCAGATTGTGGTTATTGGGAGTTACATGAATATTAATGAATGCATGATGAACTGGAACTGACGAGGTGGAACCGAGAGCGATGTCAGTGGGCTGTCGAGTGAGGGCAGGAGGAGACGCCATTAAAAACGGTTGAGCTAAAGATCCTTCATGTGGGCTGATTTTGCTCCACAACCCATTGGCGACGAGGATGGCTCACCTTGGTCTTACACCACCTGCTGCATGCTTACCAAGTCTGGGTGAGCCTTCGATACCTTTTACCTCATGGATGCGCATGTTCGAGAACTTCATGCTGGCGGGAAATGACGACGCTTACAGCTCGACGTAAACAGCTTCCAGGAAATGAGGATGTAAACCCTTACAGCTCATTCACATGAACAGTTGCTTTTGGAACCGGAGCTTACACTGCAGAAAGCCCTCGTAATGGCGGGACAAATCAAATCGGCCATGGCGGAAGCAAAAGTGATTACATGCGGCACGTCGACGTCCTTTCAGGATGTAAGTACAATACCAGCACGTACCGGCGTGGCGCAATACAGACGCGACCCCATCCACAGGGACATATCAAATGAACCTGCAAACCCAAAATTTTCACAAGCTCGACAGGTACGCCAAGAGAGTACTTGTTATCGTTGTGGATCTGCAATGTACTTAGCCAATTACCCCAGATGTCCTGCAAAAGATGTAAATTGCAGGCAGTGTGGCAAAAGTGGACATTTTGCTAAAGTATGTTACAGTAAAGACCGCAAATACCAAGTTCGGGAAGTGACTGTGTCAGATGTGACTGTTTTAAGCAGAAGCACACAAGTCTCTGAACAAATTAGAGGGAACCTATTTTGTGATGTTCGTCTTTGGACATCTGATGGACAGGCATGCTCAGCTAAATTGCTGGTAGGCACAGGTTCAGTCGTTTCCATACTTCCAGAGTCTACCTACCTACAGTTCTTACAGAACCAAAATTTCACTTGGTGACTTCCCCAAAAAAACCTGTTCACTCTAGTTGGTTGTCTTCAAGTACAGGTGTGACACAACCATGTTTCTGTGCCTGCTGATTTCTTAATTGTGTCTTCTGGAACACCTATACTCGGCGTGGACCTCTTCACTGCTCTCGGACTGAATATTGTTAATGGATGTGTTGCTCCTGCATCAATGCTAAGTACCTCTTGGCAGACATCTAATCCTAACGTCGCTGGAACTCTCGGCTATGCAAAAGGATTTGTACACAGAGTGAAGATATGGCCCGATGTGGTGCCAATCCAGCAGAAGCTTCGCCCTTTACCTATTGCTGTCTGTGGTGATCTCACAAGAAGTGAAAATGCTTGAATAAGCGGGTATCATTGAGAGAATTGACTCTTCTGAATGGGTTTCACCAATTGTCGTTACGCATAAGAAAACGGGAGGTATAAGACTGTGTGTGGATCTTCGTGAACCCAATAAGGCGATCCTAACAGACAGTCATCCACTCCCACATATTGAGGAGGTATTCGGAGAACTTCGGGGAGCGAGAATGTTTTCTATTCTTGATTTTCAGAGTGCATACCATCAGGTGCCTTTGTATGAGGAAAACAGAGACCTTACGGCTTTCATTTCACGTGAGGGACTTTTCCATTTTTTGCCGTGTTCCTTATGGTCTTGCTTCTGCTCCCGGTGCATTCTGGCGAATGATGTCACAGATATTAGCTGGCCAGGAGGGCGTCCAGTGTTACCGAGATGACATGATTGTGTTCACTTCGTCTCCTGAGAAACTCGAGCAAGGTCTTCAACCTGTTTTGAATCATATTGATCAAGCAGGCTTAAAACTGCATTATGACAAATGTCATTTCAGGAAGGCTGAACTTTCTTTTATGGGTCACGTGATCTCAGAAAAGGGCATGAGCCCAAACACCGAACATGTGGTGGCTGTACCATGAGCACCACCCCCAAAGGATGCATCTGCTCTGCGTTATTATTGGTACTCCAAATTCATTCCAAATTATGCAACAGTCATGGAGCCACTTTGTGCCTCACTGCACAAGGATGCTGACTTCTCCTGGACCGAGGCTGCGCACACTCAATTTGAAAGGGTAAAAAAATTGATTGCTAACAGCCCTGCACTTGCTTTGTTTGACCCCACTCTGACCACCATTGTGACCACAGATGCGTCTGATTATGGACTCTGAGCAGTGCTCAACTTCATGAGGACTCCACAGAGAAAACAGTAGCATTTGCCTCACGAAAGCTCACATAATGCAAACACAAGTACTCTACAGTGGAGAAGGAAGCACTCACCTGCGTCTGGGCAATTGAGAAATGGTGTACTTACCTGTGGGGTCGGAAATTTATCCTGCGTACAGAGCACAGTCCACTGACCACACTACTGTCTTTGAAAGGTCTTGGTCGAGCTGGAATAAGAATTGCACATTGGCCTGCATGCTTACTGTCATATAACTATGAAATTGTGTACAAACCTGGCCATTAAAATGTGACTGCGGACTGTTTATCGCGGTTACTACTCCCCTTGACAGAGCCTTACCACGAACCGGATGTAGAAATGGTGGCTTTAGCGTCCGGTGACTGCGCTGAAGTACCTGTGGAACAATTCAAGGAAACTTGCAATAGATGCTCTATTCTACAGAAGGTGTGAGGATACGTCTCCAGATACATCTTTATCGTTGTTGAGGAACTCTGCGAAGGGTTCGAAACAGCATAGCACTTAATTTGTGAAGGTCTTCTTGGGTTGCTTTATGCAGCTTCTACGGCGAGCTGAGTATGGGAGGGATCAATTGTTGATATAATCCTAGCCACCTGGGTTTAGATGGGTTTGGTGAGAGCTGATTGGCTATTCCCTCCATTCCAGGTGAGAGAGAGGTGTGGGTGGGTTTTTCTTCATTTATCTGTTGATTGCTTTTGATGTTTGCATGTGGTACATGCTTGGGAGCTTCATTGGTATGCATTGCTCTCTGCGTTATCACTAATGATTTGCCAATAAGCAATGAAACAGGTCCGGTAGCTGAAGGGGGTGTGTAGCATTGGGATTCTCATGTACTATGTGTGAACATCTTTATAGTTGTTGAGAAACTCTGGGATTATAAGTTGAGGAACAGGCCTCA
>CM068961.1:93377240-93398144 GCA_035128595.1 Eptatretus atami
ATTCTATTTCGCCCAGTGATTTTCAGAGTGCATACCATTCAGGTGCCTTTGGTATGAGGAAAACAGAGAACCTTAACGTGCTTTCATTTCACGTGAAGGGACTTTTTCCATTTTTTGCCGTGTCCTGTATGGTCTTGCTTCTGCTCCCGGTGCATTTCTGGCGAATGAATGTCACAGATATTAGCTGGCCCAGGAGGCGTCCAGTGATTACACTGGAGATGGACATGGGATTGTGTTCACTTCGTTCGTCCTGAGAACTCGACGCAAGGTCTTCAACCTGTTTGATCATATTGATCAAGCAAGGCTTAAAACTGCATTATGACAAATGTCATTTCAGAAGGCGGACTTTCTTTTAATGGTCACGTGATCTCAGAAAGAGGGCAATGAGCCCGAACAACCGACATGTGGGGCAGTACCATGAGCACCCCCCAAGGATGCATCTGCTCTGCGTTATTAATTGGTACTCCAAATTCCATTCCAAATTTGCCAACATCATGGAGCCACTTTGTGCCTCACTGCACAAGGATGCTGACTTCTCGCTGGACCGAGGCTCGCACACTCAATTTAAAGGGTAAAAAATTGATTGGCTAACAGCCCTGCACTTGCTTTGTTGACCCACTCTGACCACTCATCTGTGACCACAGATGCGGTCTGATTATGGACTCTGAGCAGTGCTCATTCAATGAGGACTCCCACAGAAAAACAAGTAGCATTTGCCTCACGAAAGCTCACATAATGCAAACACAAGTACTCATACAGTGGAGAAGGAAGCACTCACCTGCCTGGCAAAGTTGAGGAAAATGGTGTACTTACCTGTTGGGGTCGGAAATTTATCCTGCGTACAGAGCACAGTCCACTGACCACACTACTGTCTTTTGAAAGGTCTTGTCGAGCTGGAATAAGAATTGCACATTGGCCTGCATGCTTACTGTTCATATATAGTCGAATTGCTGTACAAACCTGGCCATTTAAAATGTGACTGCGGACTGTTTATCGCGGTTACTACTCCCTTGACAGAGCCTCCACGAACCGGATGTAGAAATGGTGGCTTTAGCGTCCGGTGACTCGCTGAAGTACCTGTGGAACAATTCAAATGAAACTTGCAATAGATGCTCTATTCAACAGAAGGTTGAGGATAGTCTCCAGATACATCTTTTATCGTTGTTGGAACTCTGCGGAAGGGTTCGAAACAGCATAGCACTTAATTTGTGAAGGTTCTTCTTGGGTTGCTTTCATGCAGCTTCTACGTCTGCTGAGTATGGGGATGGATCAATTGGTTGATATAACCTAGCCACCTGGTTTAGATGGGTTGGTGAGAGCTGATTGGCTATTCCCTCCCATTCCAGGTGAGAGAGAGGTGTGGGTGGGTTTTTCTTCATTTATATGTTGATTGCTTTTGATGTTTCGCATTGGTACATGCTTGGGGCTTCATTGTATGCATTGCTCTCTGCGTATCCACTAGATGATTTTGCCAATAAGCAATGAAACAGGTCCGGTAGCTGAAGGGTGATGTAGCATCTGGGTCTTTTTTTTTTTTTTTTTTTTTTTTATTTTTTTTGTTCTCATGTACTATGTGTGAAACATCTTTATACGTTGTTGAGACACTCTGGATTAATAAGTGAGGAACAGGCCTCAACGATTTCTACGATAAGTTTTTTTAGATCCTCATAGGAGGACTCTAACTCTTTACTCACGTTGTTTGTCTTGTGACTTTTTATTTCACACCTACAGTTTTCATCGAAAACTTCTGAAAAACTTGCAGATATATATTTAAAAATACCCTGCGCGACAGTAACCATCTCAAGATTGTGAAAATTCCTCCTTAGAAAAATTTGAGTAAAAATATCCTCCGCTAATGGAAATCGCCGAAAAAATTATCTCCGAAACTCGCAGCTTTTTGAATTCTGTTGCGGGAATCGAACAGGGCATTAGCAGAGATTAATTATGCACATATGATACATCACATGACGTCATATAAATTTATGACGTCTTCTATTTTTTGACCTTTGTTTCAACAGCCAAAGGGTGATTCATCGATGTGTATGTCAATCTCTCGGATGGAACTAACTAGGGCGTCACCATCTGCCAGAATCACCACCCCTCTTCCTCCCAACACGACTCCCTCTCTCCCACCCTCTCCCTCTTCTGACTCCAACACCCCCCCCCCTGGGTCCCGCACCCTTCCCCCTCTTTTGAGGACTGTAGCATGTACAAATCAGATGCGGAGTGAGTGATGGTGGGGGCAAAGGTCGCTGCATGTATGAGCATACATACATGCAGCAGGCAGACCTTTGCCAGGAAATAGCTTGGTTTAATGCCCCCTGCCCCAGGCCTCAAAGTTTTGAGTGTGTGTGTGTTGTGTGTTCGTGTGTGTGTGTGTATCGTTGATTGGTATCTACGTAGTGGGTTTCAAATGTGGAATGGAGTCATCCCCAGGGTTTGCTCAAAGTATCCACGTTCATTTGGTAAGGGGTCCGATCATGGACCAAGCGTGAAGTTTTTTTTTTTTGTTCTCATTTTGTGCCGAGGGCTCTCTTAGATCGTCACTGAGCCCCAGAGAGCTTCCAACTGTGTTCATTTGTAGTAATATTCCCAGGAATGGTTTTTGATATCTTTGTGCGGTTTCCTCATCATTCCTGTAGCTCCAACTATCACTGCTTCAACATTGGCATCTTTAACTTCCAGGATCTTTTCAATTCATTTTTGAGGTCTTGGTATTGATCATTTTTTGATTTCTGCACTTTTGTGCAAAATCACTGGTATTAACACCTCAATTAGCAATACCGTTTCCCTTTTTTTGTACCGAAGTATATATCTGGTTGGAATGCTTTGTTTTCGATGTTCACCACTCTATGGGATCATTAGGTCGTTCGTGGCGGTACTTCCTTGTTTTCAGTGATTGCTTTTGGTTCATGTTCCACAAATTTCTGGAACTGGATATCAAGGTTTTGCAGTGTGCCAGCGGATTACTTTACAAACTCGCTGTGTCGTTGTTGGTACAGTTGTTCTGACATGAGATTGTCATAGGCATGACGTATAATTCTCTTTGCGAATGCCACCTTCACCCCAGCTTTCCCTCTTTTTTTTCCCTTCTCTCTCTTCTTCTCACACACCACTCTTCACACCCCTCCCTCCCACAGTGTAAGCAACATTTGGTGAGGCATCGTCTTCCCACCTCCTCCCCTTCCTTCTGCTTTCCCCCTTCCTAGTCCCTCCCTCCTTCTCCTCTCTTCCCCTCCTTTCTCTCGTTCCTCTCACCTCCCCTCCTTCCTCCATCCTCTCCTCTCTTCTCCCTTCCCTCCGTCTTCTCCCTCCCCTCCCCCCTCTATCCCTCCCTCCTTCCTCTCTCCCTCCTTAATACCCCTCTGTCAGTGAGCGATGGTTGTATTTGCTCGTGTGTATATGTACATGTATATATATATAATATATATATATATATAATATATATATATGCACACACACATATATATTGTTGCGAATTCGCGCCGTCGCGTGCGATCGGCCACGTGACTCGAATCGCGACCGCCTCGCCCACCGGACGGACAATCAGTCGTGACCCTCCCGGCTAACGCGGATCCAGTCACGGGTGACCTTTCGGCCTCACCACAACCCAGTCCGCATTCTACCCGCGCGGAATAGGGTAAATCGCCGAAAGATCGGATATACCTAAGTACCCGCACGGGTAACCTACCGAGGGGTTGTACCTCGCCACAGCCGACTTCGGATACGGGCCGCTTAAGCGACCCGTTCCATGCTAACGGGATAACCGAGGCGGTGTTATCGTCGGCCTTGACGGTTCCAGATCAATTATCGGGCGGCCCCGCCCACCGGACGAACCCTTTACGTGAAACAAGATGGAGACCCAACGAAGGAAGGACGCAGCGACACAACGGGGAAGAATTCAACAGAAGCACGTTTTATTACAACACGACAACGAATAGCACACATAAAGCAAACAGTCAGAAATGCAAACTAATCAAATAGAAAACAAAAGAAGCAGAGCTACTACCGATTACGCGACACACGACCACTTACAAACAATTCTACTTCACGAGACACGGCGCCACACACACGTTCACACAAAACCCCAGAAAATGGAAGTCGACTTCCCTGTGGTGTTTAAGTCCTTGGCGACCGTCACTCGCCATGGTCCGCGAGCTCTCTTCCGCCGCGCCTCGCGCCCGCCCGTACTGGCCTCTCGACGCCTCTTGCCGACACAGAGAGCACACGCCGAACCAGAGAGCCAGAACGGCCGAACTCAGAGAAGCGAGACAGCAGCCGCGCGAATCAACGAACATGGAGAAGCGGGCAGAGCAGCATCAACGACCAAGCAGAAGGGTCGACGAAGAAGAGAGGACAAGAAGAAAAGAGCCGAACCAGAGAGAAACCAAAGAACCTCCAAGCAGAAGCATCGACGAAGAAGAGAGAGAGAAGCCTCATCCACCCTTGCTTCTTATCCGCCGGCGCCACGCCCCGTTCTCGGCTCCACCTTCCTTCGAGGCGCTTCGAGGAGGGGGGCGTTCCCTCTCGTTCCCTCCCACTGCGGCTTGTGGGGACGAGGCGAAGCCGTTCGACGGCCTTCAACGCGCAAACCGTCGTACGAGACCGCTGAGGATGGCTCGTTGGTGTAGGTAGCGTCGTTGAGATGTGGCGTGGTTGTGAGGGTGGCGGGCTGGCGTTGTAGAGGGGGCGTGGGTTACTACGTTGTTGTTGTTGGTTGGCGTTGGTTGACGTTGAAGTGTGGTTGGTTCGAAAATAAAGCAGAACGAAAAACGCCTAACTCAAAGTATCGCAGCCCGAATGAATCACATTAATTCCCTCTATACACGGGTTTGGAGCTAACTACACATGTACTTCAGAAATACCTCACCTATGGGACCTTTATGATGTTTGCGAATTTCCACAGGCCGTAACACTACCCCCTCCCCTTTTACAGACTCGTCCCGAGTCGTCAAATTATCGTGTGCCATCATGGTAGTGTCTCCCCTAGTACGTTTTTCCTACGGATCCCTGAGTGCGACATTCATGGTATTCGTGTCCCCAAAATAAATAACCTGAGGGCTGAGTAACTAACTAAACAAACTCCTCATTTCAGACGACTTAAATAAAATGCCGGCGCTAGACAGACATGCGGGGGCGCACTCATATTTACAATACACAATACACAACTTAGCCTTAACCTTATAATTTTACACTACTCCATGGCCCAGGATCAATGGACTCTGCAGGAAAAAGAGAGTCAAAAGGAAAACCGGTGCAACGGGCCGCCACTGCAGGCCCGTGTTGCAGCTGCCAACAGGACAGTTCCTGCAGCTTGCAAACTGTTGCTTGATCCTGCGCACATGGCAATGACAAGGGGGCAAAGCAAAACTGAACGGGGCTGTGAACAGGGGCAGTGGGCATGAGCATGGCAAAGGTAAAGGCAACATAGCCTGCAGAAAGGCCGTTGCAGGCAAACACAGCCGGCAGCGAACTGGCCGGCACAGGCCTTGCAGCAAACAGCAGCCGCAGACGATCCGGCCGGCAAGGCCTTGCAGCACAACGCAGCCAGCCACGAAGTTGGCCGGCACAGCCTTGAAGTAAAACAGCCAGCCGATGAAGTTGGCCGGTTGCAGTGCAGTTTGCTGCACTTGCCCCTCTTGCCGTGCAGTGCAGGTTGTGGAGGGAGTGCGTGGTGCTGGCCACTCGGAAGGCGGGCTCGGACCTACCTACCTGTCTCCCTCCCACCTATTGCCTTTGCCTGTCACTGTCCATACCCACCCCCTTAATTTGTAAACCAATTTAGCCCCAACTTATTTTTTTTGTTGTTTTTATTTCACTTCCTACTTCCCACTATTAATTCGTCCCCTAACCCCCCTTACTGTCTTTGTTCGGCTAACTTATCGTCACCTAGCCTACTCCCAACCCCTACGTTCCCTTCCCGGAGGGGAATAAGGGAGAGCTAGCGTCCTGTGGCTGGCCAATGAAGCCTCAGGATGCCTCCCCAGATCTCAGCGATCTCTAACCCAAAGGGGTCCAGCGGCCCACAACGAGAGCGAAGGGATGGATGGTGCGGAGGGGTACACTTTCCTAATCTACCCTAACCGTTAACTTTAAACTACCCGGGGCTTCCAAAAAGCGCCTCTCGCTTACACTATTGGTTCTAACAACCCAGATTCCCGTCGCCTGTGTTGGTGTCCACACAATGTCGGCCTCGCCCTCGAATTTCCCTCGTGCCCTTGCACGGTTTCGTGGCTGGGACGCGTGGCTCCCTTTGGCAGGCACGACCCTCTGCCGAATCCCCTACAATGGCCCCCGGGCACTACACGCCTCCGAGCCTACCAGCTCCCTAAACACCGGGAGTGCCCCCATGGCAACTCCCCTGAAACGCACACGTGGCAGGCTGGCGCCCCGGGCCCCTTTCCGAGGGTCACCCGTGCCCACGACACTGCCCGGCGGCTAACGGCGCTCCGGGCCCCGCACCAAGCGGGCGACCCGTGCCCACTACGCTAACCGGCCCCCATGGGCCCTTGGCCTACCACGGCCGACTAGCCCGGTGCCCGGGGTACCCACTCAGCGATACTCACCGTTCGCAGCCACGCTCCAGCGTCAACAGGGCTCCTGCCCCCCTCCAAATGGGTATCGAGCCTACATTCCCACCAACAGCAAAACGACCTCCATTTTGCAATTTGACTAACCCAGCTAACTCACTCTACACTGACCCCGGGGTCCCTTGGGCGGGAGTCACTCCTCCCCCCATCACTCATCGCACCATGCATTCCACATTCGCTCCACTCACACAGACCGCTGGCCTCACTTCACTCATCATGTACTACCTCACAACTTTCCAACTCTTCAACACACTCACGCTGATCCTGCATCCTTCTAAACTACCTCCCTAACTAACTCGTGCTCCCACGTCGTCCCTTAAACTCAGCACGTTCCATTTAACACTACGTAGCTAAGCTACGTCCCCACTACACATCCACAGTCTGTCACTGTCTCCAAAATCTCTTTTCCATCTCCCTTCCTAAATCTGACTAACAATCCTCTACCTATCCATTCCACGGGCCCCATGAGGACTTACCCCTGCCCCATGGAGCCGGCTCTAGCTAAGCTAACCCTTCCCCTAACTAGTGTCATCCTGTGCCCAGGTAAGGGGGTCTTTCACCACTTGCCCAGGGAATCCTGTTCACCCGAAAGCGAGGCTTGCTTTTGTTAATTTTGTTTTTCCAATTATGCGCAGCACCAGCGCGGCAACTCACAGCTCGCGCACTTGCACCTTGCCCGTGACGTCATGCAGCTGCACGTGTACCTCGTCCTCTTGGACGGTACCATCCGGCAGGGATTCACCCTCCTGCCGGATTCCAACCCCACGTGCAGCCATGACGTCACCCTGCGCACCCCCAAAAGCAAACCTCGCACTCCGAGGGGCTCCCACGCGAACACATGTGCTCTGCCCGTTAGAGCTTAACACAAGCTCGCGTGGAGAACCCATCCGGTCCAAATCCGTCTACCTGCCTAAAACTCTGTCCGTCCGCGGGATCGGCAACATCCACCGCGTGCGTTTCCGGACCGGGCTTCACTCCCGCAAGCGAGCCGTGGGGGTCTCGTCGCTGCACAGCACGGACCTCGCGCTCGCTGCTGGGTGAACCCGCACGGTGCTCAAAACATCTACGGCCGCTACCCGGCTTGTGTCTCTCTGTCGCCGTCGTCTCCGCTCCACCCACGCACACCTGCGTGTCACGACGCACAGACTCCACTCCATTACACTCACATCGGGAGACGCGGCTGCATGCTCCGCATGCGACCGTCATCTCCCTCACATACAGAGACCTTACACACGTGCTTCGCACACGCGTGCCGTTTGTTTGGCGCACACGCCGCTCCACCCACCCGTGGTCTTTCACCCGCACCCGTGGCTCCCTCCACACGCGGTGCCTCATCCACCTGCGGTTCCCTTTCACACACGGACAGCTGGGAAGCACGCACCCGGCACACATGCACCACACCACTCACAACGGGGTCGCACTCACACCTGGGTCTCATCCACACACGGGGGCGCACTCACACCTTGCACCACACACACCGGGACAACCACACTGGGGATCGTGTCCCACAAGGGTTCCGGGGCCTCTATACCCCCAAGCTGCACGTGCACCTATCCACAGCACTCGTCCTTCAACTCCGCGAAGCACGACCGAACCCACCTGGTCGTGATTCGCCTCAGGGGCATACTCCCTCCCTCGTTCCTGAGGCAGCCATCCAGCTGCTCACACGGGTCTCCACACGCCGCGAGCTCACCCCCATTATCCTCCACCACCTCTGTGTGTGTGTGTTCTTTCCTTTAACCCGTCTTTATCGTGCAGTCTCTCCTCTACTTTTTCTACCTCCCGCGGTCTCTGTACATTTGTTAGTTTCTTTGTTCCTCGTGTCTATTAACTCTGCGTCTTTCTGGCCGTCTTTCCCTTATCTTTACGTAGGTCAACCTTGCTTTCTCCTTAAGTCGCTCCGTCCTTCCTCTGTTCACTCCTTGCTCTTTCAGGATCTCCGCGTACCTCACTTGCTTTCCATCTTAATTGTTCTTTTCTCTCCCTCCCAATTCCTTTCACTCGTGTCTTATACATTTATTAGTTTCTGTTGTCTCCTCGTGTCTATTAGACTCTGCTTCTTTCTGGCGTCTTTCCCTTATCTTACATAGGTCAACCTTGCTTTCTCTTAAGTCGCTCCCGTCCTTCCCTCTGTTTCACTCCTTGCTCTTTCAGGATCTCCGCGTACCTCATCCTTGCTTTCCATCTTAATTGTTCTTTTCTCTCCCTCCCAATTCCTTTCACCTCGTGTCTTATACATTTATTAGTTTCTGTTGTCTCCTCGTGTCTATTAGACCTGCTTCTTTCTGGCGTCTTTCCCTTATCTTTACATAGGTCAACCTTGCTTTCTCCTTAAGTCGCTCCCGTCCTTCCCTCTGTTTCACTCCTTGCTTCTTTCAGGATCTCCGCGTACTCATCCTTGCTTTCCGTCTTAATTGTTCTTTTCTCTCCCTCCCAATTCCTTTCACCTCGGTCTTATACATTTATTAGTTTCTGTTTCTTGCTGAGTTCCTCCATCTCTCTGGACTTCAATTTCATTCTCTCCTTCAGTTCATTAATTTCAAACTCGTATAGTTTTTGTTTTCTCTCCACTCTTCCTCATTTTCCAATCTCATCGTTTCTTTCAATTGGCCCATTTCCTTCCTGTGTTTCATTCGCTGTTCTTTGTCTATCTCCTCGTACTCCAGCCTTGCCTTTTCTTTCAATGGTCAACCTCAGCTTCATGTTCTTTTTGTTTTCTATCCCATTGTTCCTCTCGTTCTTCCCTCTCCAATCTCGTTGTGTCCTTCAATCTCCTCATTTCTCCTTCCTGCTTCATTCGTTGCTCTTCAACTTCTCGTATTCCAACCTATTTTTTTCCTTTTGTCGTTCAGTTTCAAATTCATACTCTTTCAGTTTTTTATTCCACTGTCTTTCTTGTTCCTCGGTCTGCAATCTCATTATTTCTTTCAACTGACAGATTTTCTTCTCTGTCTCATTCCTTGTTCTTTGTATTTCCTATTCCACTGTCTTTCTTGTTCCTCATTCTGCAATCTCGGGTTTCCTTCCATTGATCGATTTCCTTTTCTGTCTCATTCGTTCTTCCATCATTACTCTTTCTTGCATCTCATTCTTTAATCTGGCCTTTGCTTCCAGCTGCGATCTTTATCGTGTGGTTCCTTAACGTTTCATTCTCTGCTGTCGTTCTTTTCTCTCTCACCATCCTCAGCTCGTTTTGTAACTCAGAAGCTTTCTTTTCCAATTCCTTTCTCATTCCGCACACTCCAACTTTGCTTTGGCTTCTAATTGTTCAATCTGCTCAGTGTGGCTCCTTACGTTTCATTTTCCGTTCTCGTTCTTTTCTCTTTTTATCTTCAGTTCGTCTTGTAGTTCCGTCTCTTTGTTTTGGTGTTTCTGTAACTCAGAAGTTTTTGTTTCTAATTCCTCCTCATTTGCATGCTTCTTCACTCATTTCATCTCTTCTTTCCACTGCTTCCCTCCTCAATTCGTCCCTTTTTTGCTGTATTTCTTTAGTTTTTTCTGCCATTCCTTTCCAATTCTTATCTCCCCTTCCAGGATTTCTATTTCAAAGTGACTTTCCCTTACCTCTTGCTTCAGTAGTTCCAATTCCTCATCTTGTTTGCGTTTTTCCTTTTCTAGCTTTGTTTTCTTTCTCCTTCCTCCTCAATTCTCCCTGCAGTTCTTTGAACTGTTCAGACTTTTCCAGCAATTCTTCCGTCCTTTCCTCAGCTGTCTCTCTCCTCTTTTTATCTTCCATTCTAGGCTTTCCCTTTCCTGATTGCCTGTTCTTATCTCTTCCTTCAATTGTTCCAACTCCCCATCATGTTCACATTTTTTCTCTTCCAAGCTTTTTCTGTCCGATTGCTTCTTCCTACCTCCCTCGTCAGTTGCTCCAATTGCAACTTGCATTTCCGCTTTCTCCTCTGTTTTTGTTTTTCCATTCTTCCTCCAATTGCAACTTGCATTTCCGCCTTTCCTCCTCTGTTTTGTTTTCCATACTTCTCCAATTGTTTTTGAAGCCCGCTAATGTCCGCCTGCTTCACCTGCCATAACCACGTGGCTTGAAGCGGTGGTGCTGGGAGCGCTCGCTTCGTGTTGCGCATTCGCAGAGCCATAATTAGCCGCTCGCTCCGTGCTGCGCTGAGGGCGATCGCGCCGCCATTATGCGACACAGTTTGCCGGCAAAGTCCGTGCTCAGAGTATGAGGGTGAGCTCCCTCGTGATTCAACATTACAACAAGTAGTACCATCCCGGGCCATGGATCCTACATTACTACACATATACATTTCTACCCCGGCACCCGCTCGCCTTGAGACGCCATCTTATCCCACGTAAGGGTTAATTTAGCTCGCTCGAATTTAGAGGAATCGGGGGTCGCTTTTCTCACCCCTGGACCGATTCCCTATGAATTTAGCTTGAGACGGGAGGGATTAGAATCCCACTCTGACACCAGTGTTGCGAATTCGCGCCCGTCGGCGTGCGATCGGCCACGTGACTCGAATCGCGACCGCCCGCCCACCGGACGGACAATTCAGTCGTGACCCTCCCGGCTAACGCCGGGATCCAGTCACGGGTGGACCTTTCGGCCTCACCACAACCCAGTCCGCATTCTACCCGCGCGGAATAGGGTAAATCGCCGAAAGTCGATATACCTAAGTACCCGCACGGGTAACCTACCGAGGGTTGTACCTCGCCACAGGCGACTTCGGATACGGGCCGCTTAAGCGACCCGTTCCATGCTAACGGGATAACCGAGCGGTGTTATCGTCGGCCTTGACGGTTCAGATCAATTATCGCGGGCCCGCGCCCACCGGACGAACCCTTTACGTGAACAAGATGGAGACCCAACGAAGGAAGGACGCAGCGACACGGGGGAAGAATTCAACAGAAGCACGTTTTATTTACAACACGACAACGAATAGCACACATAAAGCAAACAGTCAGAAATGCACATTATATCAAAGAGAAAACAAAAGAAGCAGAGCTACTACCGATTACGCGACACACGGACACTTACACAATTCTACTTCACGAGACACGGCGCCACACACACGTTCACACAAAACCCCAAAAGAAAATGGAAGTCGACTTCCCTGTGGTGTTTAAGTCCTTGGCGACCGTCACTCGCCGTGGTCCGCGAGCTCTCTTCCGCCGCGCCTCGCGCCCGCCCGTACCGGCCTCTCGACGCCTTCTGCCGACACAGAGAGCACACGCGAACCCAGAGAGCCAGAACGCCGAACTCAGAGAAGCGAGCAGAGCCGCGACGAATCAACAAACATGGAGAAGCGGGCAGAGCAGCATCAACGACCAAGCAGAAGGGTCGACGAGAAGAGAGGACAAGAGAGAAAAGAGCCGAACCAAGAGAGAACCAAAGAACTCCAAGCAGAAGCATCGACGAAGAAGAGAGAGAGAAGCCTCATCCGCCTCTGCTTCTTATCCGCCCGGCGCCAGCCCCGTTCTCGGCTCCACCTTCCTTCGAGCGCTTCGAGGAGGGGGGCGTTCCCTCTCGTTCCTCCACCTGCGGCTTGTGGGGGACGAGGCGAAGCCGTTCGACGGCCTTCAACGCGCAAACCGTCGTACGTAGACCGCTGAGGATGGCGTTTCGTTGGTGTAGGTAGCGTGGTTGAGATGGTGGCGTGGTTGTGAGGGTGGCGGGGCTGGCGTTGTTAGAGTGGTGGCGTGGTTAGCGTTGTTGTTGTTGGTTGGCGTTGTTCACGTTGAAGTGTGGTTGGTTCGAAAATAAAGCAGAACAGAAAACGCCTAACTCAAAGTATCGCAGCCCGAATGAATCACATTAATTCCCTCTATACAACGGGTTTGGAGCTAACTACACATGTACTTCAGAAATACCTCACCTATGGGACCTTTATTGATGTTTGCGAATTTCCACAGCCGTAACCACTATGTATATAGTTACAGCCACGGGTACCAAGTGTATTATGAGGGAGTTAATCCTCTTTTCTCCTCGGAAGAACCGGACCTGGACGATTCACAATTAACTTTGTGGTGTGGTGGGTTGCTTTGCAACCACAAACGCCAATCAGTTAACCACGAGTTCCAGTGTCCACCGTCTAATTTGCCATTTAATTAGAGGTCACGTGGCCTCCTGACCTGGGAACATGCCCTCGGCGATGCACCAATCTTATCTTGATTAGATCTGAAGTAATGTGTCCGAGTGTTTACCGCTGGTGCACGCCGACTTTTGACAGATTAATTAGTTTGGGAATTATAATCTCCCAATCTATCTAGGTTCAGACAATGCTGGATCAACGGAAGGGAATGACAATCACGGACAGGTTGAAACATCAACTAGGAATTTATTATTAACAAGAAAAATAAATGAACTGAAAGACTTTGTATTGCCTTTTTCATTGAATGGATGAATTCAAATCAAATGTTCAATTCAACAAAATAATCTCAATCAAATAAAGAATTCAACAAGCATTGATAGAAAAATGGACAAAGAGCAAATGCTTATCACTATGCCTTACTTGACAATTGAACACGAGACACGGGTACCCACTACCCATCATACATTTGGGGTAAAATAAATCTGGTCTCGGCTTACCAAGGCAGAAGTCATCGTGTGTCTACTAAAATAAACCAAAATGTGTGAGTGTGTCTTGGTCTACCTCTTTGAATGAACTCACCAGAGCTTGGCTCATTTCTGTTGTTGGCGCTTTGCCTCGCCATGCACCCACCCGCATGACTTCAACACGACATCAGCCAAATCCAGCTTGCTTATTGGCCATTCTTGCGCTCCATTCTCTCCCGACCATGGAACGAAATGCAACACCTAATTAACACAGGTCTGGCTTACGACACCATGTTCGGGGCACTGGACGAATGCCAGAAAGCGGCCATTTGCCGGAACAAGTGAGCAGAAACACGAAGCGCCCACAGAACGTCAATGGGCAATCATCACCTCTCTGTTCAGCCCGACACGAAGAAGAGTTGGTTAGCTTCCTTAGAGCTGCTGAACGGGGTGTCAATCGCCGATGGAAAAAGGTGGGTGTTGAACGTCAATAGAAAAAGGTGGGTGTCGAACGTCAATAGAAAAATGTGGGTGCCTGAGGTAAATGATCCAAAACCACAGCCATGTTTGATCGTCAGAACGAACTGTTCGGAAAAAGCTTGCGGTGTGATCAATGCATCAAATGTCCTGTAAGTCCAATGTGAAAATGATAACCAAAATATATCGTGTATTTCCAAGCTAATGTGTCTTGATGGAAAGGGAATAGAACGAGTATCCGTTGGGCAAACGGCTGTCTTATCGCGTGCACGAACGGTGAATATCGCTCATGCAGAAATGAAAACTGACGAAAAATCATACATCATGTATGTGTCATAAAGAGGAAAAGGTTATCCCATAAAAAAGAAAGGGAACCTGTTCTCTACCCTTCTCCAATGCATCAAAGAGTTAGAATCCCATCAGACAAGGGGATGGGTCCATTCTGAACATTGCTTTAGGGAAATAACTGTCTGAGGACCTGGATGTTGTGTGCATTCTCGGATCCGATTCTGAAATTACAACAATATATATTATATATATATATATATATATATTATATATATATCCATGTCCACTATTAATCACAACAGGGGGCGTACTACACCCCATGTGTGATTAATAGTGGACATGGATGTGTCCCCCACAGGGGAAGACCCTCTCATGGGCAGGCCTCACTGCTCCTATAGTTGGCAGTGAGTGCCTTGGAAGCAGCGGAGACAGAGAGCAGCAATTGTATATGTGGAGAATTGTGTTGTAGCTGGTGGGTCACCCAATATTTCAGATGGCAGAGCACTGGTATGGTTGCCAGAGGACCTGGGCTTGTTCCTGCTGGCCTGTAATTTTTCTATATATATATTATATATATATATATATATATATATATATATTATATATATATAATTACAGGTGTTCCAAAAATTCTGAGTCAACTTTGTGTTAAATATTTAGAACCACAAATGAAACAATGATACCCTTTGTTTTATATGATACAGAAACTCATAAAGTTTTGTGCACACTTCAATCACTTTAATCTGAGCTTGTTTATATCAGGCGGTATACGAGTTGTTGCGATGTTTAGCTCAGCATGTTTGCGTTTTTTCTTTGCAGAAGGTACAGTGACCTCAAACAATTTACTGAACATGTTGGAAGGATTTGCCTTCCCATAGCTTCCCACAGATTGAAGAACTGAAGCCGATATCAATAAGATGGCACTCCATCCAGGCTGGGCTTTTACAGTTTGCTATTTTACAGCATTACAGACGGAAAACCTGAGACTAAGGGTAGTCTAGCGACCACCAATATATATGTATATATATAAATATATATTATAATATATATATATATATATATATATATTATATTAATAGTGACAACGGTGCGTATATAAAGTTGTGTTTCTTTATAAATCATGTCCAACCATTTAATGGCACAGTGAAACTCAATAGTTGTAGAGACATGTCCAAGGATGATCAAAGGAAATAGGATGCATCTGAGCTCAATTTTGAGTGTCATAACAAAGAGGTTGAATACTTATTGACACAAGACATTTCAGCTTTCATTTTTAATTAGGCCTTAGTCACATTTGCTCTACGGCGAGGATACGGCATTTGCCACGGCGGCCGTGGGGTCTCCAAAATCTACGGCCACTAGCAATTATACGGCGGCCGCAGTATTTCCACGGTCACACAATGTAGCAGTCACATATGTTTTTATTTTTCGGGTAGCCGCACGGGGTATTTAGAAATTGTGGAGACGAAAACGTGGGGTGCCGTACGGTCTTTGATTTGATGTCGCACGGTGAGCTAGGGCGTTCCTGCGGCGGCCATAGAATTTTCAAGGCAGACGCAAGGTGCCCGCAAGGCGACCGCAAGGCGACCGCAGGGGGCCCTAAGGCGAACGTGCGGCCAGAC
This sequence comes from Eptatretus atami, assembly GCA_035128595.1. Classification (NCBI taxonomy): domain Eukaryota; kingdom Metazoa; phylum Chordata; class Myxini; order Myxiniformes; family Myxinidae; genus Eptatretus; species Eptatretus atami. Next base: position 93,392,732 of record CM068961.1, read on the forward strand.
GGACGGTAACGAGTGGGTTTTTTTTATCGGTTCTTTTGTTTCGGCTTGTCGAATTGCTACGGCGAATGTAGAAATGAAAAAAGTTATAACTCCGCGCTATAATTCCACGGCGACCCTACGGCCTGTAAATATAGCCATACGGCGTAGGGCCACCTGAGGCCACCTCAGAAACTCTGCGGCCGCCGCACGTTTGTCAATTCAGAGGGCGTACGGCCGCCGTATCCTCGCCGTAGAGCAAATGTGACTAAGGCCTAATTAAAAATGAAAGCTGAAATGTTTGTGTCAATAAGTATTCAACCCTTTGTTATGACACTCAAAATTGAGCTCAGATGCATCCTATTTCCTTTGATCATCCTTGACATGTCTCTACAACTTGATTGGAGTTCACCTGTGGCCAATTAAATTGATTGGACATGATTTATAAGAAACACAACTTTATATACGCACCGTTGTCACTATATATATATTATATATATTATATTATATATATAATATTATATATATATATATAATATATTATAGGTGGTCGCTAACTACCCTTAGTCTCAGGTTTTCCGTCTGTATGTCTGTAAAATAGCAAACTGTAAAAGCCCAGCCTGATGGAGTGCCATCTTATTGATATCGGCTTTCAGTTCTTCAATCTGTGGAAAAATAGCAACTGTAAAAGCCCAGCCTGGATGGATGCCATCTTATTGATATCGGTTTCAGTTCTTCAATCTGTGGGAAGCTATGGGAAGGCAAATCCTTCCAACATGTTCATGTAAATTGTTGAGGTTACTGTACCTTCTGCAAAGAAAAACGCAAACATGCTGAGCTAAACATCGCAACAACTCGTATACCGCCTTATGTCTGAGCATGACAAACAGAGCTCAGATTAAAGTGCATTGAAGGTGTGCACAAACTTTATGAGTTTCTGTATCATATATAAACAAAGGTATCATTGTTTCATTTGTGGTTCTAAATATTTAACAACAAAGTTGACTCGATATTTTGGAACACCCTGTAATATATATATATATATATATGGAAAATATTACAGGCCAGAGCAGGAACAAGCCCAGGTCCTCTGGCAAACCATACCAGTGCTCTGCCATCTGAACTATTTGGGTGACCCACCAGCTGAACAACACAATTCTTCCACATATCAATTGCTGCTCTCTGTCTCCCGCTGCTTCCAAAGCACTCACTGCCAAATATAGGAGCAGTGAGGTCTGCCCATGAGAGGGTCTTCCCCTGTGGGGGACACATCCATGTCCACTATTAATCACCACATGGGGTGTAGTACGCCCCCTGTGGTGATTAATAGGAATATATATATATATATATATTATATAATAATTATATATATATAATATATATATTTTTATAGATTTCAGAATCGGATCTGAGTAATGCACACAACATCCGGTCTCAGACAGTTATTTCCTAATATGATCAGAAGGACCCATCCTTGTCTGATGGGATTCTAACTCTTTGATGAATTGAGAGGTAGAGAAAGGTTCCTTTCTTTTTTATATGGATAACCTTCCCTTTATGACACATACATGATGTATGATTTTTCGTCAGTTTTCATTTCTGCATGAGCGATTCACGTTCGTGCACGCGATAAGACAGCCGTTTGCAACGATATATATTCCCTTTCCATCAGACACATTAGCTTGGAAATACACGATATATTTGGTTATCATTTTCACATTGGACTTAGAGACATTTGATGCATTGATCACACCAGCAAGCTTTTCTGAACAGTTCGTTCTGACGATCAAACATGGCTGTGGTTTTGGATCATTTACCTCAGGCACCCACATTTTTCTATTGACGTTCGACACCCACCTTTTTCTATTGACGTTCGACACCCCACCTTTTTCCATCGGCGATTGACACCCCGTTCAGCAGCTCTAAGGAAGCTAACCAACTCTTCTTCGTGTCGGGCTGAACAGAGAGTGATGATTGCCCATTGACGTTCTGTGGGCGCTTCGTGTTTGCTCACTTGTTCCGGCAAATGGCCGCTTTCTGGCATTCGTCCAGTGCCCCGAACATGGTGTCGTAAGCCAGACCTGTGTTAATTAGGTGTTGCATTTCGTTCCATGGTCGGGAGAGAAGTGAGCGCAAGAATGGCCAATAAGCAAGCTGGATTTGGCTGAAGTCGTGTTGAAGTATGCGGGTGGTGCATGGCGAGGCAAAGCGCCAACAACAGAAATGACCAAGCTCTGGTGAGTTCATTCAAAGAGGTAGACCAAGACACACTCACACATTTTGGTTTATTTTAGTAGACACACGATGACTTCTGCCTTGGTAGCCGAGACCAGATTATTTACCCCAAATGTATGATGGGTACCGTGTCTCGTGTTCAATTGTTAAGTAAGGCATAGTGATAAGCATTTGCTCTTTGTCCATTTTTCTATCAATGCTTGTTGAATTTTTATTTGATTGAGATTATTTTGTTGAATTGAAACTTTGATTTGAATTCATCCATTCAATGAAAAAGGCAATACAAAGTCTTTCAGTCATTTATTTTCTTGTTAATAATAAATTCCTAGTTGATGTTCAACCTGTCCGTGATGTCATCCCTTCCGTTGATCCAGCATTGTCTGAACCTAGATAGATTGGAGATTATAATTCCCAAACTAATTAATCTGTCAAAAGTCGGCGTGCACCAGCGGTAAACACTCGGACACATTACTTCAGATCTAATCAAGATAAGATTGGTGCATCGCCGAGGCATGTTCCCAGGTCAGGAGCCATGTGACTCTAGTTAAATGGCAAATAGACGGTGGACACTGGAACTCGTGGTTAACTGATTGCGTTTGTGGTTGCAAAGCAACCCACCACACCACAAAGTTAATTGTGAATCGTCCAGTCCGGTTCTTCCGAGGAGAAAGAGGATTAACTCCCTCATAATACACTTGGTACCCGTGGCTGATAACTATATACTATTATATAATGTGTGTGTGTGGTGTGTGTGTGTGTGTGTGTGCATATATATACATATACATATACACACACACACACGAGCAAATACAACCCATCGCCTCACTGACAGAGGGTATTAAGGAGGGAGGGAGAAGAGGGTAGGATAGAGGGGGGAGGGAGGGGAGAAGACGGAGGAAGGGAGAAGAGAGGAGAGTGGAGGGAAAGGAGGGGAGGTTGAGAGGACAGAGAGAAAGGAGGGGAGAAGAGAGGAGAAGAGAGGGAGGGGAAGCTAGAAGGGGGGGAAAAGCAAGAAGGAAGGGGAGGTGGGGAGAACGATGCCTCACCAAATGTTGCTATAACTGTGGAGGAGGGGGTGTGAAGAGAGAGAGAGAGAGAGAGAGAGAGAGAGAGAGAGAGAGAGGAGAAGAAGAGAGAGAGAGAGAGAGAGAGGAAAAAAAGAGGGAAGGCGAGGGTGAGGTGGCATTCGCAAAGAGAATTTATACGTCATGCTTAATGACAATCTCATGTCAGAACAACTGTACACACAATGACACAGCAGAGTTTGTAAAGTAACCGCTGGCACACCTGCAAAAACTTTGATTCCCAGTTCAGAAAATTTGTGGAACATGAACCAAAGCAATCACTGAAAACAAGGAAGTACCGCCCACGACGACCTAATGATCCCATAGAGTGTGAACATCGAAAACAAAGCATTGCAACCAGATATCATACTCGGTACAAAAAAAGGGAAGACGGTATGCTAATTGAGTGTTAATACCAGTGATTTGCACTAAAAGATGCAGAATCAAGAAAGATGATCAATACCAAGACCTCAAAATGAATTGAAAAGATCCGGGAAGTTAAAGAATGCCAATGTTGAATCAGTGATGTTGGAGCTACAGAGATGATGAGGAAGACCGCACAAAGATATCAAAAACCATTCTGGAATATTACTACAAATGAACAACAGTGGAAGCTCTCTGGGCTCAAGTGACGATTTAAGAGAGCCCTCGGCACAAAATTTGAGAAAAAAAAAAAAACTTCACAGCTTGGTCCATGAATCGTGACCCCTTACCAAAATGAACGTGGATACTTTGCAGCACTGGGGGATGACTCCATTCCACATTTGACACCCACATACTAGAATACCAATCAACGATACACACACACACACACGAACACACCCAACACACACGAACACACAAAAAACACACACACACTCAAACTTTGAGGCCTGGGCAGGGGCACTTAAAACCCAAGCTACTCTTCCTGCAGATAGGTCTGCTGCATGCATGTTGTCATACATGCAGCGACCTTTGCACCCACCATCCAACTCACTCCGCTCTGATTTGTACAGCTACAGTCCCCTCAAAGAGGGAAGGGTGCGGGACCAGGGGGGGGTGTGGAGTCAGAAAGAGAAAGGGGTGGAGAGAGGGAGTCGTGTTGGAGAAGAGGGTGAGATTCTGGCAGATGTGGACGCCAGTTTTATCTTCCTATCCGAGAGATGACAGACACATCGATGAATCACCCTGCTGTGAACAAAAAAGTCAAAAATAGGAAAGACGTCATAAAATTTATATGACGTCTAGTGAGTATGCATCATGTGCAGTAATTAATCTCTGCTAATGCCTGTTCGATTCCGCAAACAGAAATTCAAAAGCTTGCCGATTTCGAGATAATTTTTTGGCGATTCCATTACGAGATATTTTGACGCATACTTTTTTTCTAGGAGAGATTTTCACAATCTGAGATGGTTAGCTGTCGTGCGCGGTATTTTTACATATATATGCCAAGTTTCAGGAGTTTCGATGAAAACTGTAGCTGTGAAATAAAAAAGTCCAAAGAACAACAACGTGAGTAAGACTTAGAGATCCTCCACGAGGATCTAAAAACTTTATCGTAAAGAATCATTGAGGCCTGTCCTTCTACTTATAATCCCAGAGTTTCTCACAACTTAAAGATGTTCCACACATAGTACATGAGAATCCAATGCCTACATCACCCCTTCGCTACCGACCTGTTTCATTGCTTATGTGCAAATCATTAGTGATAACGCAGAGAGCAGTGCATACGCAATGAAGCTCCCAAGCATGTACCACATGCAAACACTAAAGAACTCAACAGATAAATGAAGAAAAACCCACCCACACCTCTCTCTCACTGGAATGGAGGGAATAGCCAATCAGCTCTCCAAACCCTCTAAACCCGGGTGGCTAGGATTATATCAACAATTGATCCCTCCCATACTCAGCTCGCCGTAGAAGCTGCATAAAGCAACCCAAGAAACCTTCACAATCTAAGTGCTATGCTGTTCCGAACCCTACGCAGAGTTTCCTCAACAACGATAAAGATGTATCTGGAGACGTATCCTCACACTTCTGTAGAATAGAGCATCTATTGCAAGTTTCCTTGAATTGTTCCACAGTACTTCAGCGCAGTCACCGGATCGCTAAAGCCACCATTTCTACATCCGGTTCGTGTAAGGCTCTGTCAAGGGGAG
>CM068961.1:93398169-93410564 GCA_035128595.1 Eptatretus atami
ATCCCTCATGCAGCATGGATATATAGCCTCTTGGTCACGCAGCGACTGCACGATCAATGCAACGAGAGAATCCCTTAAATCAATGCAACGGAGAGAATCCCTTAAAGAAACGGAAGTAGCCCGTAGCTGTTACCCAAGCTGTTAATTGACCAGGTGTACCAATAAAATGCCAAAGTGCATCAGGAAATTGTTAAAACGCCAATTTGTATTTCTTTGTCCCTCTAAAACAAGTAAAACTGTAGGCCAACGTACTTCAATAACTGCTGAAGCCATGCTGGTGATTCAAAATAAGGAAGTTACTTTGTCTCGAGGCTAGTGCACACAAACCAAAATTTAAAAATATATAAAACATTCATTGTTACATTACGAAAACAAATTCAATGCAAAATAATGTGGACTCACCCAAACCAGGCAGGATTGTGGGAAGCAGGAAAAATGGACAGAACCATTCCAAATGCGATACATAACCAACACATCCCCAAATCAACTGAAACAAGCACGAAAACATTTTAATAACATCGATGGATTTCATCCACACCATAACAAAGTATATAAAAAACATTAAGCATTCTATTATTTATAAAAACGATATTGGCATTGACATTTCCACAAATGTGGTAATCCACACAGTGGACTGAACCAAAAGCCAGGATTGAGTAGGGGTTGGGGGGGGGGGGTCAGTTCAGGCAAATGCGCCAGGCAGCGCGTCACTGCATCCTCTTTCCGCCGGTACTCCAGGGGCCTCCTATCCATCTGGCCATCCCCCAGGCAGATGCATGGCCCATCACCATCTCCTCTGCGATGCTGATCAAACTGCTGCAACCACGAGGCACATGCTTGGCCAATTTGGCCTCCATTCATGAGGCTCCCTTGCTGAGAGAATCTGGTGAGCAGGATCAGCGTCAGGAAAATGAGCACATGTCCATACAACTGCAGCTGACGCTCACGGACTATGCAGTTAACAAATCTCATTTGAGTCTCTCTCAGCAACTGCTCATTGAACACCAAGTATGATCAGCATAGCCAAGGATTCTCCAAAGAGACCTGGTACCAAAGGAATTGAGTCACCATCGCAGATCGCTGGTCAGAGTCCAAGTCTCACACCGTAGAGCAAGACGGGAAGCACCAAACACCTGAAGACTCGGCCTTCAGTCCTCCTGCATAGGTACGTCAGCACCACACCCATGATCCAGTAAATGCAGGACTCCCCAGGCCTGACCAGATGTATATTGACCTCTGGCTCACAGCCAGCACAGACATGAATATCACTGAAGGAAGTGAATCTCTCCGTGACCTCAACATCCTCACCACAAACATGTACAGACAGGACAGCAGCATCCAAGATGTCATTGAAAGCCTGGATCTTAGTTTTGACCCAGGAAACCCTAATCCAGCGGCTCCAACTCCTCATTCAGTACCTCGAGGGCCCCAAAAGGATTATGCAGTCTCTTGCAAAGATGACTGCATCATCTGTGAAATCGAGGTCAGAGATCTTGACATTCCAAAATTATGCACCGCAGCTTGATCTCTCTCGATATCCTCCCTAGAATCCAGTCTGTACAAGGGATGAAAGGTGGGGGCCAGAACACACCTCTCATGAACTCAGTAATAACTAGAATAAGTCAGAGATGGTACCACCACATCTCACAGCACTCTCAATACCAGAGTATACAATAGTTGAGACATCAGATTGATCAGGTTTTGGTAGCCCCCCACGAAGACCAAAAATCCTCCAGAGGAATCCCGATTCACTGAATCGAATGCTTTGCAGAGATCAACATAGGCTGCAAGCAGCCCCTGCCAAAACTTTCATCTGTGTCAGTGAGACCCGAAGAGCAAGGATAGGGTCAATCATTGAGCCCTTTATTGTAAAGCCTGGCTGCTCTGGATGCTGGTGCTCAAGCAGATGGTGGCGAACCTTATCAAGAATTATCCAAGCAAAGACCTTGCCCAGCACTGAGAGTAGCATCACACCTCAGTCGTTGCTGCAGTCTTGGCGATCACCCTTCCCTTTCCAGAGAGGGACAAGGCCCCTCTTTCAGTCAGTTGGGATGACGCCTGTGTTCCAGGCAGAGCACAGAACTGTGTGCAACGACACGAGTATAGCAGTTCCACGAGCTGAAGAAGTTCAGCATGGATGCCACAGATTCTAGAGTTTTACCCCATTTCAACCGGTTCACCGTAGCCTGTCTTTCCTCATATGAAGGTAGATCACAGTTGAGGGTCAGCAACAGGGATAGTAACACCCTTGACATCCAACTCGCCAGCTGGAGGATCAGCTTGGCACAGCCGCTCAAAGTTCCCGGCCCAGCGGGCCTTCACTTCGGACTCCTCTGTCAAGAGCGCACCAACCTCCACTCTAACTGCAGTACACGAGGGATGGGATTGGAGGAATGCAATGCGTGAATTCCCCACATGAGATTCAATTGACCACAGGTGATGCTCTACCCCCTCACAGATTCCTCGCACATAGGCCTCCTTTTCCACCCTCAGTCACCACAGTTTTACGCTTCAGCTCTCTGAACAGTTCAGCTCTGCCATTCAGCCTGGCCCTGCGACTCTGGTCAATTGGTATCCAGTTCCCTTGAGAGACAAAATTCTTCTTTGCCAACGGTGAGTTCCAACACATCTACCAGCAACATGAAGGACGGTGGTTTGAAGGCACTCACAACTCTTCACGATTCCCCAAAACACCCAGATCCCCAAATCTCCAACGAGTCTGTTCGCAAACTCCTCAGCTAACTCTCATCCCTGAGCTTGCCAACATCCGGCGAGGCTGGGATGGTACCATTCTCCAGGATTTAAGCTGCAATGGCAGAGTTACTACAACAAGCCTGTGGTTTGGATTGAGGAACTGAGCATTCTTGTTAGACCCTGCAGTTCTGGACACATCCTCCAGGACCATCAACGAGCACATGGTCAATCTCATTTGCCACACCACTAGCGTTGGAATTACAAGTCCAGCGATGAGCTTGTGGGCGCTAAACCATGTCCCAACCACCAAGTCCAGGACTTCTTGCAAAGTTAAGGAACTTAGTGCTATTCTGGTTCACAGTGCCAGAAGCATGGACCAACACACGTTTCATAATCATCCCTTTCAGTTCCAGTCGATGCACTGAAATCCCCAAGACAGAAAGTATCTCACCTGGGGCACTGATCAATCACAGATTAGCGTGGCATCGAATGTGTCCGTCACGGTGAGATCACTCACTCCAGTCTGAGCTATATCCCGAGACCAGAGAAATGCCACCCAAGGAGTGACAAATCCTTCGTCTCATAATACGCTCATTGACCGGTGTTACCTCAATTACCTTTGGAATCAGCTTATTGGACACAGCTCCAGCAACTCCTTGGCATGGTAACCATCAGAGCGACCAGACCAATAGTAGGTGTGACCCCCCACCATGATCTCACCGCAATACGGTCTCCAAACCTCAGAGAGTGCTGCAATACCGATGTTCAAATGCTTGAGCTCAGATGACAACAGAGACAGGTGGTCATCCTCTCTTAGGGATGGGACATTCCAGGCACCCACCCAAAGGGACCGCCTCAGGTTAACGCAAGGAGACCACCCTCTGCACCACCCTGACACCTCAGCACCACCCTGACACACAATATTGCAATCTGACCCGGGAATGTTACCCCGTGGTTTTCCTCTTATCATCAAATAGTGGGGTCCCGAAGGCTTTGCCCCAATCCCATCATCGGTGAGCTGCCCTGTGGAGGGCAGCTCCATAGGAGGTACTCCCACTGAGTGGGTGTTTTTAGATTTCTTTGTGGTACGTTTTGCGGATGAAGAGTGGTTACGGTGCTTAGTGCAAATCCTGCTCCAACCTCCAATAAATAGTAACCCACTACAAGGAGAACGTCCACAAACACAGTTGGGCACGAGATATGGATGGCCGTTGGCTCACAAGGTGCTCCTCCGCCCTTTGACAGGTTTTGTTCTTCATCCTGCTGGGTGTCCATATCATACACCTTCCTCACCAAGAAACTTATGGGGAGACGGTTTAGTTGCCCCAACCCGACCATGGAACAGGTTAGCACAGGTTTACATGGTACCTGCAGCAAGTCACAGATCTAATCTGACCTGACCTGACACTAATCTGAACTGACCTGACATAATTAATGGCCATATTTAATTACATCCTTCACGATCCTCGGCCACCTTCACTCTGGATCTTAAGGCGTTTCCTGGGTAACCTCAACGGGGTCTGAAGCCCCACATTTTTTGGCCTGCTCAATCATGCTTTGACTTGGAAAAGGCTGCAGCGAATTCTTCACGATAAAGGTTTTTTTTTCACTTTCCTCACTCATTACACCAGAAACGTCCCGGGTGAGCATCTAGGTGACTAGTGTTACATTAGCCCTCATCCAGTCATCAGACAACAGCAAGACCGTAAGCAACAAGGATGGGTCACGGGAAGGGTGATCCAGGGCTTGGTTCAGGTCCTGAATGTGCATTATGATCATGGAGGAGACCATGGGTAGCGGAAAAAGTCCACTCCTATCCTACATACAAACAACGATTGACGCAGGCTCGGGCTGGTGCCGGCTCGATGCATGTACTCTACATGTTAAATGAAGAGCTCCGAACTGTGCCGGGGCTGGCAAGCATCTGAGCCAGTTTTTGGTCCCGGAGCCTGGCAGGGCATGGCTAATGCCATTGTGCCAAACAAGGAGTGGGGTTTAGGCCACAAAATGTCGCAATCAGGTCCTCGCTCCATTCTTAGCCCGGGAATTATAAAAGGGAGCAGCACGGAGCCATTGACAGAGCTTCTTCAAGGTAGAGCATTGAGTGTGTGCAGCTGCCCTTCTTTGCTCCTTTCATTTATTTTCACCACAGACTGATCGAGAGCATGCGAGTGGGACTCACTGCCTTGCCATCAACGTGCCACCACCCCTGTGGAGCCAGACGGTTCGCCAACCTACCGCATTTGGCGGATCAGTGCGGAACACAGTTCCAGGAGTCCTGTGGTACGAACAAGGAGTAACGCGCCATATCACAAGATGGGAACGCTCAAGCAGAGCATCCCACAGAGGTACACGTTTTTACGTATACAGATATTTAAACGGTTAGGTAAGGGAATTTAATCCTAATTGCATCAAATCCGACTTTTACAAGTTGCATGAAATTGAATTGCATTAAATCAGTAACCCAAAACTTCAAGTGAAAAACAAATTTTACAAATTTCAGAAAATTAATTAAAAATACAAAATTTGAGTAGGTGTCTTGGTTGGATAGGTGTTGATACTTGGCGGATGCACCTTGGACAGCAGTTACAGCTGTGAGTATGTTGGGATAGGTCTCTACCAACTTTGCCACACCTAGATTGGGCAATATTTGCCCATTCTTCTGTCCAAAACTGTTCAAGCTTGGTCATAGTTCATGGGAGCATTGATGAGCAGCAATCTTCAGTCATGCCACAGATTTTCAATTGGATTTAGGTCGGGGCTCTGGGCCACTCAAGGATATTTATCTTTCTGGTCCTAACCCACTCCAGAGTAGCTTTGGCTGTGTGCTTCGGGTCACTGTCATGAACTTCGAAAGGTGAACTTCCGTCCCAATTTCAGCTTTTTTGCAGATAGCAGCAGGTTTACCTCTCAGACTTTTCTGTATTTTACTCCATCCATTTTTCTCTTCTATCCATGACAAGTGCCCCAGTCCTTGCTGATGAGCAACATCCCCATAACATGATGCTGCCACCCCATGCCTCACAGTAGGGATGGTGTTCTTTGGTGATGTGCTGTGTTAGGTTTATGCCAAACGTAACGTTTTGCATTTAGGCCAAAAATTCCCATATTGGTTTCGTCAGACCACAAAACATTTTTGCCAAATGGCTTCAGAATCTCCGGCGTGGTTTCTGCATATCTCAAACAGGACTCAAGGTAGGGTTTTTGAGTAATGGCTTCCTTCTTCCACCCTACTATACAGGCCAGACTTGTGGAGTGCTTGGGATATTGTTGTGCCATGCACACAGTGACCAGTCTTTGCCATAAAGCCTGTAGCTCTTTCAGATTTGCCATTGGCATCTTGGTAGCCTCTCTGATGAGTCTCTTCCTTGCCTGGTCATCCATTTTAGAGGACGGCCTGATCTAGGCAGGGTGTTTTGTGGTACCATATGCCTTCCACTTCTTAATGATTGTTTTACTGTGCTCCAAGGATGTTCAAGGCCTTCGAATATTTTTATACCCATCCCCTGATCTGTGCCTTTCCACAACTTTATCCCAGAGGTGTTTTGAGAGGTCCTTGGTGCTCATGGTTGAGTCTTTCCTGTGAAATCCACTACCAGCAGAGGAAAGCAACAGGATCAGCTGATTTTATCCTGAAATGATCAGAATCACTGCAATTTAACACAGGTAGAGCCAATTAAATTGGTGTGATTTTGAAGGTGATTGGTTACACCTGAGCTAATTTACAATTGCTATTATAAGGGAGTGGACACTTATCCAACCAAGATATTCTAGTTTTGTATTTTTAATCAATTTTATGAAATTTGTAGAATTTTTTTTCACTTGGAAGTTGTGGGCTGCGATGTGTAAATAAAAGTGAAAAAGTCTGATTCAATGCAATTTAATTCCAGGTATAAGGCAACAACAGGTGAAAATTTTGAAAGGGGGGTTGACTTTCTATAGGCACTGTACATATGAGCCCCTAAGAACCATACCGGGCCATCTCATCTTGGTGCACTTTTGAGAAAAAGGGACTCAAGTTCTCAGTCTCCTGTGTCACAATGAGCTAATGACAATAAAAAATACCTAAGGATAAAATACTCAGCATGTGTCAGATGTCTGGCCGCCATGTTTACATGGAATCATTGGGAAAATGTGGGATGGCCCATTCAGGCTCTGGCAAGTCAGATGCATATTAACAGAGCCAGAGAGGTTTTTTGCTTATATCCTTATCATAATATATTCTGATGGGTTGGCCCATTTTGGCCTGAAAGGTATCAGTTTTGTGCACCTGAACACGTTCATAACTCAATTTCACAAAAAAGGTGGATGGCCCGGTATGGTTCTTAGAGGGCTCATATATACATGCATGATATTTGTGTGTAAAACACGTGATGCACAATTTGTTTCGCCGATAATGCTCAATGACCCTGGCTTTGCAAAGCTTTGTCCGACTCCACAACAAAAGCTCCTTAATTGTTCTCCGCACAGTCATTAAGGACTACACACTGTTGTCCTGTACTGGAGTCGTTGACTATCAATGGGGTGTCGGAATAATGGAGGTGGGTCGGAGGCTAATTGTCCTTTTACGTTTATCCTTTTGTGTTGCTTTAGGGGTTTGAATCCATTCCCCCTTTTGTTTGGTAATTCGGATGCACCTTGGACGGCAGTTACAGCTGTGAGTGTTTTGGGATAGGTCTCTATTAACTTTGCATACCTAGATTGGGCAATATTTCCTCTACCTAGATTGGGATAGGTCTCGACCAACTCCACGGGGTAATTCTTCAGCATGGCAAGTAACCCGCGTGGTTTTTCAAATCGAAACCCCAACCCAAAACGTGCCCCGTGCACAACACTTTGCTTTGCAAAAAAATACCGGACTTGAGTCTTTAATACTCCCATTCCGGAAACTATTGCACTGTTCATTTATTAGCTATGTCTGGTGACACTGCTTGCTCTGTCAGTGTGTGGTTGTTGAGTTGGCAGCAGCTGGTACACCCAGGTATACGCATGCCATACGTGAACGTCCAATCTTTGCCAAGAAGGGAAAACACAAAGTGAGTAACAAGTGTGTTGGGTTTCACCGTATGTAACCACCGCACGGTTCATGAGATTGTGATCCCAATCAAATCCAATATGCTGTACTAATTTGTCCATAGTTTTCCAATGTCCTTGTAATTAATGTAGAAGTAGAATGATGTTCATAACGTTCTCGGCGTCGTGCTTGTGTCAAAGTACGGGCTCCTCCACGACCCTTAGATTGTTGTAACAAGCAGACATCACTATCCCTGCCAGGTACAGCCTCATACCAGAATCACTGTGGCTCATTTGGACGTTTCCATTTTGGCCTCCAGTTGGAAAAGAAAAGAAGGCTTCACCCATTATAGTAAAACTGCTGTATTATAGAGTTCAATCACAAGGTTCAAAACCTAAACAGCTCGACCCCAGAAAGAGAAAATAATCCTTTAATGCAATGCTTTTGCAGCCTCGTTATGGCATTTCCTTACCTTCTACTTTTCTGGCAAGGCATCGGGCCTTGGCACGGCAAAGCACTGCATCATTATGTAGGCTTGAGGCTTCTCAGGCTTATGGACATCTCTGTTGTATCCTCGTGTGGAGGGTTCAGCAACATTCGGCAAGTGAAGGAACGTTCACCGGGCTCTGTCTTGATGCTTCTGCTGCTGTACACTGCTGGGCCTCGACATGCTGTTCGCTGCTCACCCGTGTAGTGTGGAAAGGGGATGGTATTGGGGTAGAGGGGAGACAGGGGACCACAAAACAGCGAAAACATTCACATTTAAATGGCATTTTGTTCACAATAGACCTGTATAATTTATTTAATAGTTCCATGCAGGACAAGGTATGACAGGAGAGCCAAGAGATAATTGAAGAACGTTGAATGAACAATTATTGCAATAAATAATAAATAAGCAACTGGGTTAATGTATTTAAATACAAGATATTTAGTTTGAAAAAAGGTCACAGATAAAGGACTCATTTGCATGGAACACTCCAACGACTAAACGTGTTGAAGAGTTGTGATTAACATATTCTCAGTGAAGACATATTCCCTTTTGACATGAACAATGTTGACACTTGTAAATGAACATCGAACGACAACCTCCCCCAACCCCAACTCTTTTTCCCAAATCTCCCCCCTCCCCAGTTAAACCTGTTTTCATAATCAAATTAATCAAGCACTGCACATGCAGTGGTAAGCCTTGACCCGAGTGAGACAGCAGGTGCAGGTTCTCACCCAGGGATTTCTGGAGAAGAATTCGCACAAACTTTGCGTGATCTCCAACGTGCAGAAGACTGTACACGCTACTGCGAGAAGTTCCTCTTGCTCGTATCGCAGATATCTGCGCACGTTCTTCGAAACAAACACCATGACCCCTTCTTCATTCACCGCAAAAAAAAAGCCACCCAAAGCCTGCTTGCAGCACGATGGAAGGGGGGGGGGGGAGATTGACAAAGGCCCAAAGTCCACAAGTCCAACAAAGTCCTCTCCAGACCAAAAGTTCCTTGATGGAAAACAGTTTTGAGAGCAGACAATGGAAGGAGATCAGGTATGACAAACTCTAAAACATAAGCTACTCAAGTAGGTAATCCAGAGAGCTGAGTGGACCTCAGAGACATTGAGCAACTTCCATTAGATGGTGCTCGTTTGTAAATGCTCACATCGAGGAGCTGTCTCACGAGCACCTCACTGCATCCTCGCACCATCAGCAATCTTCATGTTCACACGTCTTTTCCACTGGGAAATGGATTTCTACAAAACGCAAACAGAGATATCTCCACAAGCCATACCAACCACCACTCCCACAGGACAGTATGCAATGGGTTAAAAAAAACTGATACCAACACTAATCTTCAGGTCAACAAATAATTGGGTAGAGTTGGAAAAACACTGATACAAGGAATTTTTAATGTGAACAAAGACTCAGTATTGACAGAAATACATGAAAAGAACTCCACATAGAAGGAGGAGAGAAAAAGCACAGGAAACAATAAAGACATGCTGTTATAATACTAGCAGGGGTACCCGGCTTTGTCCGGTACTGTTCTCATCCTTTTGGCATTTTGAAGAAATCAAATTTTGTTTATTTTCTATTTTTTGTGGGGGCCTAAAAGCTTCCCCACACCCATTGAGTCATGGGTTCGAGAATCGTTTAATATTACCTTTTCACATAGCTACAAAGGCTTTGGCACAGAGTGATCAAAAAATAAACAAGCAGTCATAGACTGGTACTTACGAATCGTCAACTTGACCTCTGACCTGTCTAATAAAAGCTGTCTCTAGAGAGGTAGCACGCAAACCAGAAGTTTCTACGATGATTCTGTACCAAACCATCAAAAATCGAATGTTTGACCTCACATGTGACCTTGACCTTTGACCGATTTGACCAAAATCTAATCAGCGCTAGCCATCACCCTCCTGAATCACGGGGTGTAATGTTTTGTTGCTTCTTCCGTTCTCGAGTTATCGTGCCTACAAACACAACACACAACACACACAACAGAGACGGAAGTCATCAATATACTTACGAAATCTTTAGATTTCGTAAGTAACAAACACACAAACAGAGGACGGAAGTGATCAATGAAGATTTCGTATTAAAAAGTGAAAAAACCCAACTTGTTTTTCAAATATTGTTTTTGCCTAAAACACTCCCTGATGAATCTCTGAAAGTTTGATGAAGATCCGTTTGGCCATCCCTGACAAAAATGGTGACAAACACAGACAGCCAGACAAACAGACAATCATCTCTTATAGTACAAACATACATACAGTGCCTTCAGAAAGTATTCACACCTCTCGACTTTCGTCACATTTGTTGTGTTACAGCCTGAATTAAAATGGATTAGTAAATTGTTGTCACTGATCGACACAAAAACCCCCATGACAAAGTCAAAACATCTTTCAAAATTTTTACAAATTTAGGCCTAAGTCACATTTGGCACGGCGGCCGTGGGGTTCTAAAATCTACGGCACTAGCAATTATACGGCGGCCGCAGTATTTCCACGGTCACACAATGTAGCAGTCACATATGTTTTTATTTTTCGGGTAGCCGCACGGGGTATTTAGAATTGTAGAGAAATGCGGTGGGTGCCTACGGTCTTTGATTTGATGTCGCACGGTGAGCTTAGGGCGTTCCTGCGGCGGCCATAGAATTTTCAAGGCAGACGCAAGGTGCCCGCAAGGCGACCGCAAGGCGACGCAGGGGGCCCTAAGGCGAACGTGCGGCCAGACGGACGGTAACGAGTGGGTTTTTTTTATCGGTTCTTTGTTTCGGCTTGTCGAATTGCTACGGCGAATGTAGAAATGAAAAAAGTTATAACTCCGCGCTTAATTCCACGGCGACCCTACGGCCTGTAAAATATAGCCATACGGCGTAGGGCCACCCTGAGGCCACCTCAGAAACTCTGCGGCCGCCGCACGTTTGTCAATTCAGAGGGCGTACGGCCAAAATGTGACTTAGGCCTAAATTTGTAAAAATTTTGAAAGATGTTTTGACTTTGTCATTATGGGGGTTTTTGTGTCGATCAGTGACAACAATTTTAAATCTAATCCATTTTTAATTCAGGCTGTAACACAACAAAATGTGACGAAAGTCGAGAGGTGTGAATACTTTCTGAAGGCACTGTATGTATGTCTGTACTATAAGAGAGATGATTGTCTGTTTGTCTGGCTGTCTGTGTTTGTCACCATTTTTGTCAGGGATGGCCAAACGGATCTTCATCAAACTTTCAGAGATTCATCAGGGAGTGTTTTAGGCAAAAACAATATTTGAAAAACAAAGTTGGGTTTTTTCACTTTTTACTGTGAGCGACAAATCTTTATTGATCACTTCCGTCCTCTGTTTGTGTGTTTGTTACTTACGAAATCTAAAGATTTCGTAAGTATATTGATGACTTCCGTCCTCTGTTTGTGTGTGTTTGTGTGTTTGTTTGTAGGCACGATAACTCGAGAACGGAAGAAGCTACCAATGTCAAATTACACCACGTGATTCAGGAGGGTGATGGCTAGCGCTGATTAGATTTTGGTCAAAATCGGTCAAAGGTCAAGGTCACAGTGAGGTCAAACATTCGATTTTTGATGGTTTGGTACAGAATCATCGTAGAAACTTCTGGTTTGCGTCGCTACCTTCTCTAGAGACAGCTTTTATTAGACAAGGTCAGAGGTCAAGTTGACGATTTCGTAAGTACCAGTCTATGACTGCTTGTTTATTTTTTGATCACTCTGTGCCAAAGCCTTTGTAGCTATGTGAAAAGGTAATATTAAACGATTCTCGAACCCATGACTCAATGGGTGTGGGGAAGCGTTTTAGGCCCCCACAAAAAATAGAAAATAAACAAAATTTGATTTCTTCAAAATGCCAAAAGGATGAGAACAGTACCGGACAAAGCCGGGTACCCCTGCTAGTATATTATAACAGCATGTCTTTATTGTTTCCTGTGCTTTTTCTCTCCTCCTTCCTATGTGGAGTTCTTTTCATGTATTTCTGTCAATACTGAGTCTTTGTTCACATTAAAAATTCCTTGTATCAGTGTTTTTCCAACTCTACCCAATTATTTGTTGACCTGAAGATTAGTGTTGGTATCAGTTTTTTTTAAACCCATTGCATACTGTCCTTGTGGAGTGGTGGTTGGTATGGCTTGTGGAGATATCTCTGTTTGCGTTTTGTTGAGAAATCCATTTCCCCAGTGGAAAAGACGT
>CM068961.1:93418100-93428642 GCA_035128595.1 Eptatretus atami
GCCAGGCTTTACAATAAAGGGCTCAATGATTGACCCTATCCTTGCTCTTCGGGTCCTCACTGAACACAGATGAAAGTTTTGGCAGGGGCTGCTTGCAGCCTATGTTGATCTCTGCAAAGCATTCGATTCAGTGAATCGGGATTCCCTCTGGAGGATTTTTGGTCTTCGTGGGGGGCTACCAAAACCTGATCAATCTGATGTCTCAACTATTGTATACTCTGGTATTGAGAGTGCTGTGAGATGTGGTGGTACCATCTCTGACTTATTTCTAGTTATTACTGGAGTTCATGAGAGGTGTGTTCTGGCCCCCACACTTTTCATCCCTTGTACAGACTGGATTCTAGGGAGGATATCGGAGAGATCAAGCTGCGGTGCATAATTTTGGAATGTCAAGATCTCTGACCTCGATTTCACAGATGATGCAGTCATCTTTGCAGAGACTGCAGATATCCTTTTGGGGCCCTCGAGGTACTGAATGAGGAGTTGGAGCCGCTGGGATTACGGGTTTCCTGGGTCAAAACTAAGATCCAGGCTTTCAATGACATCTTGGATGCTGCTGTCCTGTCTGTACATGTTTGTGGTGAGGATGTTGAGGTCACGGAGAGATTCACTTTCCTTGACAGTGATATTCATGTCTGTGCTGGCTGTGAGCCAGAGGTCAATATACATCTGGGTCAGGCCTGGGGAGTCCTGCATTTACTGGATCATGGGGTGTGGTGCTGACGGTACCTATGCAGGAGGACTGAAGGCCGAGTCTTCAGGTGTTTGGTGCTTCCCGTCTTGCTCTACGGGTGTGAGACTTGGACTCTGACCAGCGATCTGCGATGGTGACTCAATTCCTTTGGTACCAGGTCTCTTTGGAGAATCCTTGGCTATTGCTGATCATACTTTGTGTTCAATGAGCAGTTGCTGAGAGAGACTCAAATGAGATTTGTTAACTGCATAGTCCGTGAGCGTCAGCTGCAGTTGTATGGACATGTGGCTCATTTTCCTGACGCTGATCCTGCTCACCAGATTCTCTCAGCAAGGGAGCCTCATGAATGGAGGCCAATTGGCCAAGCATGTGCCTCGTGGTTGCAGCAGTTTGATCAGCATCGCAAGGAGATGGTGATGGGCCATGCATCTGCCTGGGGGATGGCCTGATGGATAGGAGGCCCCTGGAGTACCGGCGGAAAGAGGATGCAGTGACGCGCTGCTCTGGCGCATTTGCCTGAACTGACCCCCCCCCCCCCCAACCCCTACTCAATCCTGGCTTTTGGTTCAGTCCACTGTGTGGATTACCACATTTGTGGAAATGTCAATGCCAATATCGTTTTTATAAATAATAGAATGCTTAATGTTTTTTATATACTTTGTTATTTTGGTGTGGATGAAATCCATCGATGTTATTAAAATGTTTTCGTGCTTGTTTCAGTTGATTTGGGGGATGTGTTAGTTATGTATCGCTTTTGGAATGGTTCTGTCCATTTTTCCTGCTTCCCACAATCCTGCCCTGGTTTGGGTGAGTCCACATTATTTTGCATTGAATTTGTTTTCGTAATGTAACAATGAATGTTTTATATATTTTTAAATTTTGGTTTGTGTGCACTAGCCTCGAGACAAAGTAACTTCCTTATGTTGGAATCACCAGCATGGCTTCAGCAGTTATTGAAGTACGTTGGGCTACAGTTTTACATTGTTTTGAGAGGGGACAAAGAAATACAAATTGGCGTTTTAACAATTTCCTGATGCACTTTGGCATTTTATTGGTACACCTGGTCAATTAACAGCTTGGGTAACAGCTACGGGCTACTCTCCGTTTCTTTAAGGGATTCTCTCCGTTGCATTGATTTAAGGGATTCTCTCCGTTGCATTGATCGTGCAGTCGCTGCGTGATCCAAGAGGCTATATATCCCATGGCTGCATGATGCGATTCGTGAAAAGATTATTCCTGACATTGGTTCTACATCCATGTTCCGAGTCAACTTTATTGAGTGCCATCTCAATCTAAGCGGAGCTGTCAAGAAAAGGTCAGGAGAACAATGGTTGTATCCATGAAGATATTTGTACATTTCATTCAGATCGCCATTTGCTGTCCTTTCTTCAACAAATTCCAACACTTTTGTCTCTGGACACAATGGTAAACATTGCTTCTGCACTTTTTTCTCCTAAATTTTTGTCCTTTTTCAACCACGGACTCCATGTGGAACTATCGTACTCTAGACCTGGATGAACTTTAGATTTATACAAAGTTTCAACTTTTTCTTGGTAAATCCGGTAAAGCATCCTTTTATTATTCCTATTTTTTTATTTGCTTTTTAAAGAATAGCTGCTACATGAACACTAGGTTTGAAGTCGTTCAAAAAAAAAAATTCCCAAATCCTTCTGCTTTTTTATTTTTTATTTTGGATACAAAGTCAAGGCTAGTGGAAGAGTGAGAACACAGAACGGATCAGGATGCAACAGGACAACAGGAACAGCATAAAGAGAAGGGGGACACCAATAGCAGGCCTGAAGAAGGGGGACACCAACAAAATAGAGGAAGACTGAGACAAATAATGGACATGGGGAAGAATGATGAGTAGGGGAAGATGCACAGGGTAAACAAGATGGATACAAAAGCAAACTTGTACAGATACAGATACAGATAATTTTATTGGCATGAATACAAGTGCTCTCAAATAGAAATATAATTTAACAAAAAAGAAAACCAGACATGTAAAAATCAAGATTCATCGTTTAAAAGTCAGACCACACTCGGATAAAAGCTATTCCTGAAACAGTTGGTGGATGTTTTAGTATGCAGTACCAACGGCCAGAACGTAGTGGTTTGAACTTGTCAAACACAAGATGACTAGCATCTTTAACAATAATTGACACTTTGGCAAAACATCTGGATGTGTAGATAACTTAAAGTGCAGGCTTGTCAACACCAATGATCCTCTGCACAGCATGAAGAACTCTTTTCAACAACCTGAGGTTGTGTGCAGTGATGTTGCGAAACCAAACAATAATTGTTCCCATTAAAATACTTTCAATAACACAATGGTAAAAGTTCACTAAAACATCACGATGCAGACCAAATGTTTTCAGCCGTCTAAGGAAGTACAGGCACTGCTGGGCCTTTTGAGCGATACTTCCAGTGTTCAGTGTCCAGGACTTATCACATGAAATGTGGATGCCCAAGAATTTGAAGGAACTCACAGTCTCAACATCTAGACCATCAATGCTGATCGGGGCATGTGTAGCACAAGACTTCCTAAAATCCATGATAACTTCCTCAGTTTTACTAACATTCAGTTTGAGATTATTTGCTGAACACCGCTCTGTCAAGTTCGGAAATCTATCTATCCAGGTTCTTCCTGACATCTTTGATCTTTGTTCCTTTCACATTTCTTTCTATTTTTTTCACATTTCTCTGTATTCTTTCTGATTCTTGCTTTCTCTCTTGTTTTTGTTCATTTTCTTCTCTTTTATCTCTCTTTTACGCTTCATTTCTCTCCTTTATTGATCAAGTGAAGTGAATTTTTACAAAATATTATTTTTGGCTGTGCCTGGATGAATTTGAGGGTAGCTGAAACCCAAATCCTATCCAGGTTTTTCCGAATGACTATCTTTGCTCTTTACTTATTCTGGTTCCTCCTGGTGACTCCGATGCAGTATTTGGTCTTTCATTTGCCAATATAATCTTCCATTTGATGACATAATCAAATGGTGAATATCATAAATACTAGCATAACCCGCGCTCTGCGCGACATGTTGGGGTGGGTGTGTTTGGGAAAGGAACTGATGCAGAGTATCAGTAGTAATTTTACTTTAATGCAGTAAGTGGAATATGATTTCACTGTTTCAGAACCATTTTATTTACTTTTTTTTGTACCATGCACCTCATATGGTCTTTGAGATAATGTAAGCCGAATATCACGTTACTCGAGCGCAGAACAAAGTCGAAGATAGCGCGACACGAAACCACAAACTCGGAAATAATATATAAGATATGTGGAAAAATTACATGCTCAGACCAGGAATCAAATTCAGGTCCTTTGGCAAATCGTACCAGTGCTCTGCCATCTGAGCTATTTGGGCAACCCACCAGCTGAGCAACACAATTCTTCTGCATATACAAGTGCCACTCTCTTTCCCCCACTGCCTCCGGGGCACTTGCTGCCAACCATAGGAGCAGCTAGGGCCTGTTCTCGAGAGGGTCTTCCCCCTGTTGGGGGGACACATCCATATTTATAATGTTCGTTTCATCCTGTTCATTTCTAATTACATTATGACGCTCCCTGTGGTGTTTAATAGCAGACATGGAGGTGTAGCAGACAGACATACTTTCACTGTTTGTTTTTTTTCAAACAATATTCAGTACAATTTATTTGTACACAAGTGAAGAGGTACGAATGATGGATGAGAGTGCAGTGGAGAGAACAATGAGATGAGTGCACCAGTGGAAACAGAGGCAAAGACAGGGCCAGAATGAGGAACAGGTTGAACCACAATGCTACAACCTTCATATGACCACCACAACGCCTTCTTAAAAATCCCCACAATAAGATATGCTTACCCACCTCAGCACAACTGCTCCAAATGCTTCAACCACCTCACCACAATGCTTCCACCACCTCATCACAACCGCTACAAACGCCGCAACAACAGTCAACACCCCGGACGCTCACCACTGTCCTTTGAGGACATCGGGGAACCATGGACGCTATCTGCCATGGCGGATGCTTGTGTTCAGAACATTTTGGCATGTCGCTCAAAGCGCAAGTATGTGCTGGAATCTGTTCAACATCGTCTGAATATCCCTGGCACTCTGCTCAATCATGACCCCTGTTTGGTACCCAGTGCATGTTCAGGATCGGAAAGTGCTCCCAGAAACCCACACTTCATGTTGATCTCGGAGCTCCATCGCATGGCCGAGTTCGGGGGTGATGGCCTACTTCTTGCGAAAGTTTCCATACACCAACGAAGGTGCTGGGAAGTGCCTACCAATTTTCCTCATCCGACTTTGAGCTCCGCCCTCGCCAGACATCGATAAAATACCCTGCAAAGTAGCGAGAAAAAGTTGAGAAGTGGTTGAGTAGCAAGGGTTTGGTTGAGAGTCAAAGGTAGTTGCTGATGTCTGGGTGCTGGGTGAAGAGGAGAGAGTTCTGCCTTGATCAGTGGCACGAGGAGGAAGGTGGAAATGGAGTAGGCGGAGCAGAGCATTGGGTGGAGGAAGGGGCAGAATGCCAGACCGATCATAGACTGTTAGCATTTAAATTTACAGACTTCCTCACACGTCATTGTTAAGCTTTCCTCTCACACATTTTGTCCCTTATCTTATATCTCGTCTGCTGTGGATGCACAAGAGCTGAAAAGAGCAACCCTACAGACACGCACCTCTTCTGATTTTTCCTTCTCAATGCCCCCATCTGCATTTACTTGCACTCATTTGTACCCTCCCCACTCAAGAACCTTAGACACCCCCAGTTTTCTTCACCCCTCCCCCTCCTAAGTGACTGGGAAGCATGGGCCCGTCGGCCACGCCAGGTATGATAGAGGTCATCAACACCTCATGCTTTCTCGATCTCTCTTTGCTCTCTAATTTCCTTGGATGTGTGTCTGTTGGCACCTGTCGTGTTTGTGTAAATAAGATTGTAGAAGTTCCTTGTATCCGGTTAGCTCTGCACTGTCTTCTATTGTCCTTTAAAAAAAATTTGGCATTTCACTTGTATTATATATTGCTTGCATTATAAATGTACCCACCTCTTCTGCCTTTTCCTCCATTGGTCGAGTGTAGTCCGCACACAGGTTATCCAGGAAATTCTGCCCCAATAATTGCTCTTATTAGCCGGTGCATACTCGGCAGCTCTGCTCGGCTGGACCTGATACGATAGGTTAACTCGATAACGCATCGAGGGCATGAACCCCCCCCCCTCCCGATGCTGCCAATCCACCGAAAACAGTAAACGTGAAGTATTGCAAACCCTGTCAGGTTTGGGAGTGCAAATCGGCACTTGTGGTTGCTTGGCACGCGCCGGCTGTGAGACTTAACTGTGCCCTCAGGACCAGGTGTTTGGGAGGAATCCAAGGGCTTCCCCTCGTGGTCGAACTTGAACCCCAGATCCGTAACTATACACTCAACTACTCCATTATAGATAGATGTACTTAAATTAAAACTCTAACACTACACTTGCATCAAAAATATTTCGAGTAATCCATTTAATATTCTTTATTCAACGGCAGTGATCCAAGATGATGGATTACCGGAGGATGGTAATTAATTTAAACTGCAAAATTGACCACAGCAGCAATTCAGACTGCTAAAAGTGTTCATTTGTCCAATTCGCACATTGTTTGACATTCCAAGCGTCTTTGGGCGATGTTTAATATGACCGCTTTTGCCGCGCCACGTCATTCAGAGCGAGTTGTTTGTACTCCGTCATCCTGAGTGAGTGGTTCCTGGTCATGCCTGGTGTTGGCTTAATGGTTAGGGTGGTGTGTTTGGGATCCATGGGTCCTGAATTCAAATTCTGCTTGGCTGTTGAAAATTAATACCAGGTGGGGTTGACTCAGCCTGTCATCCTTGCAAGGTCGGCAAAATGAGTACCAACTTGCTGGAATGATTGAGCCATTCGAGTACCCTACGTCAGAGTGGCGACCCATCCAGGATTGTGCCCAATTGCCCAGGAGACTGCTTTGGCAGCACCGACACTCTGTTCAGTGTATGGTCCAAATGGATGGTGGATGGTAATTTATTTTTTAAAGAATGATGAGGAATGTTATTTGCTGTAATGAAAGATGATGAAAGAAATTTATCTGCTGCTTGTTTTCTGTAACTTTTCTTGTACTTCTGGAAGTTTTGCATCCATCATCTCAATGCTGATTGGGTAATTTGGACCTCTTGCTCCGGTCGAGCTCGGCATGGTGGAACCATCCTTTGTTATTTTTGTTCCAAGCACTGTCATGTGATATGTTCTGACCACCGTCAAGTGGTAAGAAGATTGCTCAATAGTTTTGTTCGTGAAATCTATTTGATTGCTTGTCTATCGACTGTGTCTTTCTTTGATCACACGTTTCTTGAGTTGTTCATTTTGGTTTCACTTTGAGCAAGTTGTTTATCTGCCATCTTCAGATTGATTGCATTTAATTTTGAGTGAGTACCAGCTTATTGCAAACAGGGGGCACTGCATCAGCGGCACACCCACGTTCCCAGCAATGAAGCAACTCTAACACCCATAGGCTGCATGCAAAATAATAATAATAATAATAATAATTCCTTCTTTGATTCCTTCATCTGTGAACATCTGCACACTCTGCTGTCCGAAAGATCGTCAAATTGAAAAACTGTTTCGTATTCCCTCAGAATTTATTACACTGTGGTTTACTGCGCTGAAGATTGAACCCATTTGTAAACTGTGTATGGGGCTCTTCGACAGAAAAGTGTTATTGTGTTAGTGTGCATCACTGATATTATAAATAATAATTTGCCTCTTGAGCAACTTAAATGCAGGAGGCTGTTGAGCCCATAAAACTTGTGTTTGTGGTTGCCAACAAATGCTTGTTTGGCCATGCTCTTTCAAAATGCTTAGCATCAAGCAAGAAAGCAGCAAGTACCATTCATTTTCCATATGACTCAGCCAGGGTTCAAACCACTAACTTCCCAGACTCTGAGCAGATACTCTAACCATTCCACCACCAAATTTGTTAGTTAGCAATTTAATAGGTTTAAACTTCACCCTCCCAACACTCAAAATACCTCTTTTTCTCCCCCCCCCCTGCACCCTTACCCCATGCCCCCTCATCCCATGTGTACCACAGATCCACATAAGTGTCTGATGTGTGTGGTGAGACCTATCGACGTGGCAAGAGCAGCACAGCAGTCATTCGGCAGCAAACAGGACCTGAAAGGTGATCAAGCCCCTCACATTGCCTGCCAATAGGTGCAAAGGGTCCAGTCACATGTCCTTATTGGAAATTGCATCTTTTGATTCGATTACAACAATTAATGGTTGCCCTTCATAGCTGAAGATGGTTGGTCACAGATGACTGTGAACACCTGTGTGTGAAAAAATCGTTTATAACACAGGAGCTGCTGCCCCCACAGCAACCATGCTAGATGACGAGTCATGTAACCCGGTGTCAAGGACTATCTGTGAAGACCAGACCACCCGCAGATTTGGAAGAAATTTGAAATTTGTTCAAGGCACCGGTGATAGCTCACCTACTCTGTCGATCGACAGTAGTGATATAATAGGAAGGGAAACCCGGGGATGAAACAGCAATGGAACAAAAATGGAAAGATTGGGAGGATGGGGGAGCAAACACAATAATCAGCAAACGAAGGGGTAGGCTTGAGGAGGGTTAATGAGGATAGAACATATCATGAGTAACTATGAGGGGTGACTTGAGGAGCTGGTGAACAGCCATATTGAAGTCCAGGAGGGAAGAAAGAGATTGAAGAGACTGGAGAAATTGGTTCCACAAGCGAGAGAAAAGAGGAACAAATGAGAGGAGGAGGGCAGTGAATCTGGATTTTGGGAATTTCACTAGAAATGGGTTACTGACAGACTTCATGCATCGAAGTTCCTTGTATTTCCTTGTTTAGCTTTGTCATGGTGATTGCATTGTTTGTACAGCATTCTCACAAGCACACATCTCTGTCATACAGCAGTGCTGCGTGGTGGTGCTCAAAGCCCTGTGTACACAATCCGTGTGGCCGACAAGAGCATGGTCGCTTCTCAACCACACAGCCGGCTACTGCGGCACCCAAATGCGCAACAGCCACATGACATCACATCTGCAGATCACTCGATGGCCAGGTGTGTCCCTCTTTTCATTTTATTCTGGCAAACTGAGCAGCAACTGAAATATTAGTTGTTTTTCTCAACTTCACTGACTTAAAATGTCAAATTTATGTCCATATTTTTTTGTTGGTAAAAATCAACAATTTTAGGGGAAATTGAAAAGGTTTGGTATCAATTGATCGCAGATTCACAAACTATATAACGAGAAAGATGTTGTGAAAAAACTCGCGAAATCCAAATAAACAAGAGTTGCCATGGAAATGGCAATTCAGTAATTTGAAAAATTTGACCGATCAAGTGTCTTACATGATGGAATGTTGTGCATAGCAAATTTAGTTGGTACATTTTCTCATTGCCGCCTAAGAGGTGATTTACATGTTTTGGATGTCATTGACCTTGACGCTTGACCAGGAAGGGTCTTTGGTGTATTTGGGGTCTTCAGGTTATAAAAGTTCTGATAGGATATTTGGGGTCTAAAGGGTCCAAGAGGATTTTAGGGGTCTAACGATTATTGGGGTCTTGGAGGTCTTGGGGGCATTGAAGGGTCAGGGTTGTAATGGGTCTTAGGGGTCTTAAAGGGTCTTGGTGTTCTAAAGGGTCTTCAGGGTCTTATGGGTGTTCGGGGTCTAAAAGGTGTAAGAGCTTCAAAGGAATACATGTCTAAAAGGTATGTTCCAATAGTCCGTAATTGATAAAGGTAATTAATAGACGTAGTCAAGGTCCAAAAATAAGTAGTACGTAATTAATAGACATATTCACAGAGGTTGATCAAAACTTACCTCGACAAGGGTTCACTGTCCATGGATGTTTTTCAGTTTTATGTACAATAAACCTTCCAATATCATGGGGGGTTAGGATTCTGGAAAATGTGATACTTAAAACCACGACCCTGTTTGGAGACCAAGGTACAAGATGGCATCGTCTTCCAGAATAATCCCGTCTCATCGGTGTTAAAAAACAACCTGCTCCATCATAAATCCCTTCGCCTCGATTTGTTTCATGAGCTGCGGTTGAGAATGTGTGTTTGAAATCGAGGCTCGAGTCCGGGTGTCGGAAAGTAAGGGTTTTGGAATGGCGGTTCGAGTATGGGTGTCGGAAAATGAAGGTTTGGGAATGAGATTCAAGTACAGATGTCGGAAAATGAAGGTTTGGGAATGAGGTTCGAGTATGGACGTCAGAAAATAATGGCTTCGGAATAAGGTTTGAATACGAAGTTGCAAAATGAAAGTGTGGTAATGAGGTTTGAAGGAAAATGAAGGTATAAGAAGGACGAAGAGTACAATGGGGAAGGTTCAACCGACAATCATTCACCTGTTTATGGCGGCCCACAGATGCCAAATTTTCACCTCAACCAAGGTCAGGTCAGGTATGGGAGCATCTACCAGAGCAGCACGTCGCTGCGTCCATTTTCTGCTGGTACTCCAGGGGCCTCCATTTTGCCATGCAGGAAACAAATCTCATTTGAGTCTCTCTCAGCAACCGATCGTTGGATAAAAAGTCCGACCAGTGATGGCCAAGGATTCTCTGAACAGACCTGGTACCAAAGAAATTAAGTCTCCGTCCCAGATCCTTGGTCAGAGTCCAAGTTTCACATCCAGAGAGAAAGATTGGAAGCACCAAGAACCTGAAGACTTGGACTTTCGTCCTCCTGCACAGGTACCGAAAGCGCCAAACCCCGTGATCCAGTGAATCCATGACTCCCCAGGTCCGACCCAGATGTCTGTCGACCTCTGGCTCACAGCCAGCAGAGACATGAATATCACTGCCAAGG
>CM068961.1:93429969-93444261 GCA_035128595.1 Eptatretus atami
TTTATATATTGACTGCTTTTGATGTTTTCACATGGTACACGCTTGGGAGCCTCATTGGTATGAATTGCTGTCTGTGCTATCGCTGATGATTCGCCAATAAGTGATGAAACCGGTCCGGTAGCTGAGGGGAGTGCAGCATTGGGATTCTCACGTGTGTACTATGTGTGAACGTCTTTATAGTTGTTAAGGAACTCTGGGAAGGGTTTGAAACAGTGTTTAACACTTACCTTGTGTAAGTCTTGTTGGGTTGCCTTACGCAGCTACTTTGGCTAGGGGAGCATGGGAGAGGTCAATCATTTATATAATCCTAGCCACCTGGATGTAGTCGATTCGGTGAGAGCTGATTGGCTATTCCCTTCATTCACAGGTGAGAGATGTGGGTGGGTCTTTCGTTATATATATATATATATATATATATATATATATATATATATATATATTGTTACGGCTGTGGAATTCGCATTACACCATTCAGGTCCCGTAGGTGAGGTATCTCTAAGTACATGTGTAGTTAGCCCCAAACCCGTTGTTAGAGGGAATTAATGTGATTCATTCGGGCTGCGACGCTTTGAGTCAGTCGTTCTCTTTTTCTATTTTTTATTTCAAACAAAAACCAACAAGGGCTCGGTGGCTTTTCAGCGATTCTTCTCCGCGCTTGGTGTGAGGGAGGAGAAGCGGGGTGGGGGCAGCTGGCGCCCGATTGGTGGATGCGCGGTGTGACGCGGCCAGGGAGGAGGAACGCCCCCTCTTCGAGACCTTTCTCGAAGCGCCTCAAAGGGGGGTGGAGCAAAAACGGGGCGGAGCGGCAGGGCGGAGCTCGGATATAAATGTCGGAGACGGGCGAAGCAGTTGGGTGATGCTCTTGCTTCGTGGTTGCTCTGGCTCGCTGCCCGTCTTCCGGCTCGCTCGTCCTGGAGGCCGCTGGCCTGGTCTTTTGTGGGGCAGTTCCAAGACCCGCTGCGGGAAGGACGTCCGCCATTCCCCTCTCCGATTTCCGGCATCCACGTTCCCCCCCCCCTCCATCCAGCGCTGGGATAGCGCCGAAAACTCGGTCCGGGCGTCGAGCGGCCAACACGTGCAGGCGCGAGGCACGCAGGAGAGGACTCGCCTACCACGCCAGGGCACGGCGTCGCGGCCAAGCGGGACCACGTCGACGGACGTCGGAGAGGGACTCGACGGCCCAAAAGGGAAGTCACCTTTTTCTTTTCGGGTTTTTTTGTATGGATCTTGTGGCACCGGTCTTGCAAGGTAGAACTGTATAAGTGTTTGCCGTAGTGTTCGCGATTCGGTAGTATCCTGCGTCCATTGTTTTCTTTTCTTACTTTGTATATGTGCATCTGATCTGATTGCTGTATATGTGTGCTTTGTGTCTGTGTGTCTGTGTGGAAATAAAGTGCTTGTGTAAACTGTGTCCCGTTTCGCTGCTCCTTTCCCTTGTTGAATCTCCATCTTGCTTCACGTAAAGGGTTCGTAGTGGCTTGATACGCCCGATAATTAATGGAACCGTCGAGGCCGACATAACACCGCTCGGTTATCCCTGATAGCACGAACGGACCGCTTAACAGCGGCCCGATGTCCGAGTCGACCTGCGGCGGTACAATCCTCCGCCTACCCATCCGCGTTGGTACTTAGGAATGACATTGCGACAACCCTATCCACCAGGACGATGGCAGCATGGACGTGTGGTTGAGGAAACCCCACCCGTGACTGGCTCCGTGGCGATGTTCCCGAGGGTCACGGACATGAATTCCGTTCCGGTGGGCGAGCGCTCGCATTCGAGTCATCGGCCGTCGCACGCCGGCTGGGCGCGAAATTCGCCAACACTGGTGTCCGCGGAGTGGGATTACGAACCTCTCGGCTCCAAGCTAAATTCACGGCGGAATCGCTCAGGGGTGAGAGGAGCGACCCCCGATTCCTCCAAATTACGAGCAGGCCAAATTAAACCCGTTACGAGATAAGATGAGATCTCAAGGCCGAGCGGAGCCGGGGGTAAAGATGGATGTAGAAATGTCAGAATCCATGGCCCCAGGATGGAGACCCCGAGCAGGAAATGTTGGTTGTGCAGAAACAATTTTACCCCCCCCCCCAACCGAACCCAGAGCCCGAAATGGGGCGGCGAGGCCGCTAGTGATATGACACTCCCCTTTCCCCCCTCCGCCCAAAACCCCCCGATCCTCGCCGAATCGGCCCAGCCGAGTGCACCCGACATGGCCCAGCTATTGCGCCATGCTTGGCAGGCAGAATGCGAGAGGATGGAACGACAATGAACACAAAGAAAATGAAAACGAAAAAGGATGGAAATACGCAACAAATGAAGATATGACAAATGCTCAACAATGAAAATGAACAACAAATGCACAACAATTGAAGGGATGATATTAACGAATATGGAAACAAATGCCGCGGAAGGATGAAGCGAAGAAATGAAAGAATGCGGGGTTGAGGATGCAGCAAATGGCCGAAGCCTGCAGGCGGCATGAAGGCAAAACAGGGGAGGTGGCTAATGGCGACGCCACGTCGTGCGGAGCGAACAGCTGGCGAGGGGTTGCAAAAACGGTTAGTCAGGCCTGCAGTGGAGGGGGAGTGAGGACAAAGTAATTCGGGGACGTGTTGGGCGAAAGTGTGAAGGTACGGACGAGAGCAACAGTGACGGTGACGAGAGGGAAAAACTAATTTGGGGTGACGGAGACGTGCAACGAGGAGATAACAAGGAACGAACGGAAAATAAAAATAGTGGAGACACGGAGATAGTAGGGTGAATTGGACGGGGTGAAACGAGCACACACACACAGAGGTAGTCGGAGGACGATAGGGGAGCTCGGGGACTGTGTATGGGACCATGTGTGAGCAGTGGATGCCTCCTCCAGGAACAGGGGAGGGAGTATTGCCCCTCCTGAGCTGCAGTCCGACCAGGTGGTTCGGTCTGTCAGGCGGGTGTCGAGGGCATGAGGTTGCGGCGACACGGGATGCACGCCGGAGCTTGGGGCTTATAGCGGGACCCCGAACCCCTTTGGGACACGAATCAATTGTCTTCCCGGTGTGATTGGTCCCCAGGTGGTTGCCCGGTGTGGTGTGGTGTCGAGGTGTTGTGTTTACAAGTTTGGCCGAAATGCGTGCTGCAACGCACGCATAGCGCGGGCAAGGGCGTTCTGTTGAGAGCGACCGGGTGGGTGGACAGAGACCCCGTGTTGGATTGAGACCCAGGTGGTGAGTGCGCCCCCTTGTGTGGAAAAGCGACCCCGTGTCGAGTGGTTCTGTGGTCGCGAGTGAAGCCCGAAGTGCGTGCCTCCCAGCACGCCGTGTGTGGAACAAACCCGGGTGCGGTCCGAAGAGTTGAACGACCGTGTGTGGAAGGGCCACGTGCGAGGAGGTGGCATGCGTGATGTGAGGGCCCGAGTGTAAGGAGACAGCGTGTGTGAGCGTCGCTGTGTGCAGGGAAGATGACGGTTCGGCAATGCGGGAGCACGCAGCCGTCTCCCAAGTGTGAATGTATGGATGGATCGTTGAGCGTCGTGACACGCCACGTGTGCTTGGGGTGGAACAATTGGGGCGACGGGAACTGCCGACAGAGAGACAAAGGCCGGTACGCGGCCGTAGCTGTTGTGGGACGCGCCGGGTTCACCCAGAGCAGCGCGAGGTCCGTGCCTGTGCAACGCCACGAGGCCCCCACGTTGCTCGCTTGCGGGAGTGAAACCCGGTCGGGAAACGCCAGCGGTGATTGCCGATCCCGCTACGACAAAGTGTAGGCAGGTAAAACGGATTTTGGACGGCACGGGTTCTCCACGCGAGCTTGTGTTAAGCTCCAAACGGGCAAGCAACATGTGTTCGCGTGGGGAGCCCCTCGGAGTGCGAGGTTTGCTTATGTGTGGTGCGCAGGTGACGTCTCTGGTGCCACGTGGGTTGGAACTCCGGCAGGGGTGAATCCCTGTCCGTGGTACCGCTCCAAGGGACGAGTTAACGATGCAGCTGCATGACGTCACGGGCACAGGTGCAATAGGAGCGCGGCTGAGAGTTTGCCGGCGCGGTGCTGCGCAGAAATTTGGAATAAGAAAAACAAATTAAACAAAAGACAGCCTCGCTTTCGGTCTGTGACAGGATTCCCTGGGTAAGGGTGGAATGACCCTTGCCGGGCACAGGATGAGATACTAGCCTTAGGGGAAGGGTTAGTCGAAGTTTAACCGCTTCATGGGCAGGGTAAGTCCCTATGGGTGCCGTGAATGGATTAGTAGGGGATTAGTAGTGAAGCATATAGGTGGGAAAATGGATTTATTGATTTGGAGGACAGGAAGACAGTTGAATGTGCTAGGGGACGGTAGTTTAGCTACGATAGTGTTTAAAGAACGTGGTAGTAGGATCGAGTGTAGCATACGGTAGCACTTAGGGAGTAGTAGCAAGGATGGCAGAGTTCAGCGGTCGTGTGTTGTTGAGGTTGGAGGAGTTGTGTGGAAGTATGATTGAGTGAGTGAGGCCAGGGGGTCTGTGTGATGGACGAATGTGGAATTGCATAGGCGATGAGTGATTGGGGGAGAAGGCTCCCGCCCAAGGGGACCCGGGGTCAGTGTAAGTGTTAGCTGGGTTTAGTCAAATTGAAAAATGAGGTCGTTTGTGTTGGAGTGGGAATGTTTAGGCATCGATACCATTTGGAGGGTGTGCAGCAGCCCTGTTGACGTCGCTGGAGCGTGGCTGCGAAAGGTGAGTATCGCTGCAGTGGGTACCCCGGGCACCAGGCTAGTCGGCCGGGTGGCCAAGGCCCATGGGGCCGGCGTAGCGTAGCGGCAGGCGTGCGCCCGCTATGGTGCGGGGGCCCGGAGCCGCCAGTTAGCCGTGGGCAGTGTTGTGGACACGGGTGACCTCGGAAACGGGCCGCGGGCAGCCAGCCTGCACGTGTGCGTTTCAGGGGGAGTCGCCATGAGGGCATCCCCGTTGTTTAGGACTGGTCAGGCTCGAGGCAGTCTGTAGTGCCCGGGCGGTGCCATCGTTGGGATGTCGGAGAGGCTCGTGCTGCCAGGGGGAGCCACGCGTCCAGCCCTAAAACCGTGCATGAGAGCACAGGGAAAATGGGGGCGAGGCCCAAATTGTGGGACACCAACACAGGCGACGGAATCGGGTTTTTGAACCATAAGATATAAGCGCGAGGCGACTTGTTGAAAGCCCCGGGGTAGTTTAAAGGTTTAATGTTGTGGGTAGATGAGAAGTTACCCCTCCGCCACCATCCATCCTTCGCTTCTCGTTGTGGGCCGGCTGGACCCCTTGTGGTCAAAGATCGCTGAATCTGGGACGGCCATCTGGGCTTCGTTGGGCCCCGCACAGGACGCTAGCTCCTCCCTTATTCCCCTGGGAACGGGAACGTAGGGGTGGGAGTAGGCTGGACAGAGTGGTAGCCGAACAAGGAATAAGGGGTCTAGGGACGATTATAGTGGGGAAGGGAGTGATATAAAAAAAAAAAATTAAGATTGGGGCTTTAAAAATTTGGTTTTGGGAACAATTAAAGGGTGGTAGGACAGGCCAGGCAAAGCGATTAGGTGGAGGGAGACATAGGGAGGTCCGAGACCCGTCCTCGAGTGGCCACACCACGCCACTCCCTCCACCACCTGCCTGCACGGCAAGAGGCGGCACAACTTCATCGGCTGGCTGTGTTTGTGCAAGCCTGTGCCCGGTCCGGATCGTACGCAAGCTGTTGCTTCAGGCCTGTGCTGGCCAGTTCATCTGCCGATCTGTCTTCCTGCTAACAGCGGCCTGGTTTTTGCCATGGCTGGCTTGCCTGTCCTGCCTTTGCATTGGCCCATGCCACTGCCCACTTCATTCCCCCCTTCTGTTTCGATTTGCCCCCCCTTGTTCATTGCCATGTTTGCCGCCAGGACTCAAGCCACAGTTGCAAGCTGCAAGGAACGTGTCCTGTTGGCAGCTACAACACGGGCCTGCAAGTGGCGGCCCGTGCGCGCGGTTTACCTTACTTTTGCCTTTTCCTGCCAGAGTCTTCATGATCCTGGGCGCCATAGTTTAGTGTAACATTCATAAGGTAAGTTATATTGTACTGTATAATATGAGTGCGCCCCGGCATGTCATTGTATAGCGGCCGGCAAATTTATTTAATCAGGTCCGTGTGAGTGAGGTTTTTTAGTTAGTTACTCAGCCCTCAGGTTATTTATTTTGGGACACAGAATACAATTGAATGTCGCACTCAGGGATCGGTAGTAAACGCTTAGGGGAGAACTCACATGATGGCACCGATAAATTTGCGACTCGGGACGAGTCTGTAAAAAGAAGGGAGGGGTGGGTGTTACGGCTGTGGAAATTCGCATTACACCATTCAGGTCCCGTAGGTGAGTGTATCCCCAAAAACCCGTTGTTTTAGAGGGAATTAATGTGATTCATTCGGGCTGCGACGCTTTGAGTCAGTCGTTCTCTTTTTCTATTTTTTATTTCAAACAAAAACCAACAAAGGCTCGGGCTTTTCGCGCATTCTTCTCCGCGCTTGTGTAGGGAGGAGAAGCGGGTGGGGGCAGCTGGCGCCCGATTGGTGGATGCGCGGTGTGACGCGGCCAGGGAGGAGGAACGCCCCCTTCGAGACTTTCTCGAAGCGCCTCAAGGGGGTGGAGCAAAAACGGCGGAGCGGCAGGGCGGAGCTCCGGGATATAAAAGTCGGAACGGGCGAAGCAGTTGGTGGATGCTCTTGCTTCGTCGGTTGCTCTGGCTGCTGCCCGTCTTCCGGCTCGCTCGTCCTGGAGGCCGCTGGCCTGGTCTTTTGTGGGCAGTTCCAAGACCCGCTGGCGGGAAGGAGCGTTCCGCCATTCCCTCTCCCGATTCCGGCATCCACGTTCCCCCCCCCCCCCCTATCCAGCGCTGGGATAGCGCCGAAACTCGGTCCGTGGCGTCGAGCGGCCAACACGTGCAGGCGCGAGGCACGCAGAGAGGACTCGCCTACCACGCCAGGCACGGCGTCGCGGCCAGCGGGACCACGTCGACGGACGTCGGAGAGGGACTCGACGCCCAAAGGGAAGTCACCTTTTTCTTTTCGGGGTTTTTTTTTGTTGGATCTTGTGCCGCGTGTCTTGCAAGTAGAACTGTATAAGTGTTGCCGTGTGTTCGCGTATTCGGTAGTATCTCTGCGTCATTGTTTCTTTCTGTTACTTGATTATGTGCATTCCTGATTCTGCTTATATGTGTGCTTTGTGTTTGTGTCTGTGTGTGAAATAAAGTGCTTTGTTGTAATTGTTCCCCGTTTCGCTGCGTCCTTCCTTGTTGAATCTCCATCTTGCTTCACGTAAAAGGTTCGTAGTGGGCTTGATACGCCCGATAATTATTGGAACCGTCGAGGCCGACGATAACACCGCTCGGTTATCCGATAGCACAGAACGGACCGCTTAAGCGGCCCGTGTCCGGAGTCGACCTGCGGCGGGTACAACTCCTCGGTACCTACCGCGCGGACTATAGTAGGTCGAATTGGCGACACCCTATTTCGCCACGCGGAGATGCGCGATGGCATCGTTGTGGTCGAGGTAAACGCCCCACCCAGTGACTGGCTCCTGGCGGATAGCTTCCACGCGGTCACGACTGAATTGCCGTTCCGGTGGGGCGAAGGCGGCCCATTCGAGTCACGGCCGATACGCTACGCCGTGGGGCGGGGAATTTCGCAACAATTATCATCAACCTGAAAGCTCACCATCATGACTTGTACATTTTAAAACTTTACTTGGACACTGCCATTACAAAACAAACGGCAAAAATTTAAATATACAAAAGATTCGTCACACTCAGAATACAGAGCATAATTATTTTGTCAAAAAAACCGTTTTTATAATTATTTTTTGGTCAGAAAATATTGATTTGTAACAAACACAAAAGATAAGGACAAGAGTCAAGAAAGGAAACCGTTCTCACTGTTCCTCTATTTATGTATTCCTCTTTCCGCCTTCCACAAACCATGTGGACGAAGTGTTGCCACGATCACTTGTCCACGCTGCTTGGAGCCATTTCCTGTGCACTCCTACTCACCAGTTCCACTCGACTTGTGCCCACCTCACCTATTTTCCTCTTCCCCTTCCCTGTGGGTCCACAGATTGTGAAATGTTCACTTCTCGCAATTGCTCACTGGTGGAGCTCAAGCCAGTGCCACATCGCGTGCGCACCTCCTGATGGTCTCACACAAAGGCCTCACATGAGGTTCACTACATTGCAACTTGTATTTTCTTTCCCTTTTAGTTCTCTGTTTTAGGGTTTGCAGTCACTTGATACTCGATAGCTCTTACTCTTTCCTGTCTCAATTCCTGTTTTTTTTATTTTCTTTTGGAAAAAAGGAATTCATGTTTTTCACATTTATGGAGCAGCACTTTCACAAAATTCACTTTTTAAGGAAAGATTGTGGTTCATGTAAGAGTTGCGGATTGCTTCAAAGCTGTGTGGCATGTTAAATTATTTGTGTTTGGATTAGTCTTGCATATTGGACTGTCAGGATTCCTAGAGGTATTTGCACTCGCCATCTGAGCTGTCTATTCTGGTTTGGAATCCCACCCGCGGTTAACCAACTGTCATCACGTGTTTCCCATTGCAAGGACGTGCACTGAATACCCCATCAATCAGAAATTGATGTTGAGCTTGGTGTCCCTTATGGGCAGCATTAGTTGGTGGATATTAAAGATCGCTTGCTGTTACTTCGTGAAGAGTCCGCCAAAGTTATCACCGACAACCCTGGCAAATTACAGATCCTTTCCCAAATCACTTTCAATTAAAACATCAGGCCTGGCCGCCGCGTTCTGAAGAACTTGGTCCCAAAACGTCTGTCGACACCACAATAAGGTGGAAATAATTTTGGCCCATGAAAGTAGTGGTGGTTTGACAGGTTAGCTTGAGGTACGCACACTCACCTCTAAGCTGTCTAGCCTAGTTGAAATCCCGTCCAGCTATAAACTGTCATCCCAGTGTCCAGGCAGGTGATTTCATCAATGTGTGCCGTCCTCGCATGGACAATAAACTGGGTTTCCCCATCTTGCTTGGCATTAGTTAGTGGATGTTAAAGTCCCATGGATGCCTCTCGAAAGTCGGCTAGTATCGCCGGCACTGAACAAATTACAAGTTACTGCCATACCAGCAGAAAAACTGCACCAGGGGTAAGACGTGCTTCTCAGACAATATGCTACCCCCACAAGCCCTGCATTGCATATTAACAATCTAGTAGTAGTAGTCGTCGTGTAGCAGCAGTTAGCCAGTAGTTCGTTGTTCCTTAACGTGGACAAGTTATTCCTTCAGTTGTGCTTTAAATCCATTCCCTTTGGTTGATGTGATTTACAGGGGTAACTGGTGTCCCTGTGTTCGTAATCCTGATATCGTCAGGCCTCTTTTTATCCAGGGAGCCTGTTCTATCTCTGTTCCTGTAATAACTTTGTTTTGTCTGCCTCAACACCACTGTGTTATAACTGATTGCTTAAAGTTTTTTACCAGGAAAACATTTTGAAGAATCAATAACTCCAAGCTTTCTCCCACACACACAAAAAAAAACCACAACAGTAAAGTTTTGGATCAGGATGGAAGTTTGAGGGAAAGTTTTTTCAGTTCTGTTTTCATCAGCTCGTTAGGACTGTTGTTTCAAGTCAGACGATTTGGTCTTCACTTGTGTGCAGTGAACCCACCCCTTTCCTTTTCCTACCACCCCCACAACCCAACACACCCCTTTACACCCACCTATCCCAAACCAATATCACCTTCTTTTTCCTGACTTCCCTGTGAGTACACATTCTTAGGCTTGATGTGATGAAGGAAACCAACTGTCTCCCTCCCCTTCTTAAAACTCATATCCTCCGTCATGTATCTTCTCCACAGACTCAATCAGCAAAGACGCACGCAGCCATTTGCACCAGGTTTGAATAACCGTCTTCCCTGACCATTGCTCTTTCAAGGCTTTATGAAAGCAACTATAACGGTGATGAATACAATGGAAAAAAAATTTGAAGGGGGGGGGGGTTATAATATCACCAAGAACATTTACATGGTGGGAGCGGAGGGGGGCGAGCATGTGTGTGCATCACATAGGAATGGGGGGCATGTGTGTGCATCACTTGTACATACATTGCTTGAATTACGTGATTGTTGTGGTTGCTTTAGATTTTAACCACAATCGTTCAAATTATTTTTTAAACACACAAGTATTTTGTTTTGCCGTTAGTTATAGGGCAAGCACTCCTCCTTTGGGGACGTTACACTCCTTGGGTACTTCTATGCAGCGCGAGGTATTGTTTGTTTTTTAATTTGTTGTCCTTGTTCGCTTTGTTTCCACGTTTAGCGATAAAATATATTCATTCTTAATGTAACTTCAATTCTTCGTATGTATTTGACCTTGCTGTTTTAGGTCACACCACCGTGTCAGGTCGACACGTATAAGAAGGAAGTAGAATCTGTTAACTTTGCTCACGTCTACTTTGTAGTGAAGTTCGATGACATCAATGATGGACCCACATAGGAGAGAGGGAGTGATCGTGGAGAGGCTAATGAATCACGTGAGGAGCATGCAAGGAAATCACGATGTGGTGTCATATTGAAGATCCGACTGAAAGCGAGTGACGAGATTCCATTCAAACGTGACGCGACAACCATTGTATAAGCTGTCTGCACTATAACGATGACGCTGTTGGTGTTGCCATCTCAGCCGACTGCTCGTTGATTTGCTGTGACACACAGGTCCAAATCTCATTACTGTGTTGACCGTGTCTATGTCCTTGTCCTAACAAAAAAGGCGGTGGGAGTTTTGGAGGAGACTAATTGAGAAATTAGAAAATGGGGAATGAGAATGATAGTAGAGGAGGAAGGAGAGAAGAAACACAGGACAGGAATCGGGTGAATGGGGGTGGATGGTCTGGGAGGGGAGTTTTGAAATTTTCAGACGTAATATGTAGATGCTCCCTAATCTTTCGTACAAGCTCCATCAACTGTAAAAACTGATGACGCATAATTTTTGGAATCATACAAGAATATTAAAGCCACAATTAATTCAATCTTTTTGTTAAACAACCTTCAGCACCTTAAACCTGCAATGAAAGTTTGACATTTCAAAAAAAGAAAACAGTTTGAAAAAATGAATTGGAAGTATCAAAAGCTGGTGTGGGACCTCGACATGGAAGGATGGAGCTCAGGCGAGGTATCAGAATGAGATCGAGGGCGAAAAGATGGAGATCCGTTTTGGGTGGAATAGTGCGCAATATTGTGACTTTTTTTTGTTGTTGTTTTTTTATTCGGTTTGTATTAGTTTTGTAGTTACTCCGAATAAAAAGTTTTTGTTTACAAGTACCAGTGTGTGATTTGTACATTCTTCTTCACCTTAACCATTTTTGCACCCTGCCCCCACCCTGGGCTTCCTGGAGAAAAATCCGGCTGCTCGCCGCCGGGTAATGGAAGTCTAATTAGCGCCAATAAAACGGCCGCTCGGTCAAAGGCTGAAACTCCCAGGCAGTGGAAAGATGAAAATAGAAGTAGGATAGTACAAATGTAAAACAATATTCATGAAGGGCTGAGACACAAATCAAAATTTCCTCTTTTGGGGGATGAGTATGTGGCCAATTCTGCATTAAACAGGGATATGAGGTGGTGAAAAAAATTGAATTCCTTCGCAGAATGTTCCTTACGAGTGAACTTGTGAGGATATCCATGAAAGATTACAAAAAGTACAATTTCACATTGATAAACTTCAGGGTCTTCGGTTATTTTGATGCGTTTAATGATTTCCAAATGAATGACAAATTTTTCATATCTATATATTACTAAAACTCTCATTCTTGTTTATATGTTGCGGAATGACCCTTGAGTGTTTATTAAATATAGGATTAGCCCAGATACCCCATTAAGGCAGTTTAGCCCAGGTTGTTCGGTAAATTGGACGCTACATGTGTGTCGGGAGGTGTAGGGTTGTCATTGTTCGTACATTGGTGGTGGACGAGAGGTTCTTCTCTCCTTTCCTCTCTCCGGGCAATAGTCCCCGCAAGCGCTCTGAGGGGGGAGTGGCCTAGAAAAGGAAGTGAAACTGAAGGAGGAGGCAGTGGGCTTCGAGGCGAGCGAGCGAAGAGAAAAAGGAGTGGTGATCTGCCGGGAGAGAAACTGAACTTGACACGCCGAGTCTGCATTTTGAGTAAGAAGAAAACTGAACCTAGACACAATGAGAATCTAGACGCATAATTAAAGGAGATAAGAGAACATAGGAAAACAAAGCATCGAGTCGGGCGAATACGACCGTGGAGAGTGTTTTGGCCGGCGGTGCCTCCTCGGGCACGGACCCAGCCTGCGGAGCCCAAACACCTCGATGTTTGGCCTTGTCTGGGGAACAGGGCCACGGCCTGGACTTTGTATACGAGACCTTGGGAGAAACCAAGCTGAAACCACCATCGATTTCTTTCGCTCTGGTGCAGTCGACCTCGCGGGTCTGAACCGCTTGAGGCTGCGTGCGTGAGGGCTACGGACACATGACGAGCGCCATTTGCCATGCGGCGTGCTCAACTTGGGTGCTCGAAATCCGTGTACATCGGTTGTTCACGAGACCACATCGTGCTTTTGAACTTTCCTCTCGTCCATGAAACATTCACAAGTACTC
The DNA here is from genome assembly GCA_035128595.1 of Eptatretus atami. Lineage (NCBI taxonomy): Eukaryota > Metazoa > Chordata > Myxini > Myxiniformes > Myxinidae > Eptatretus > Eptatretus atami. The sequence continues at coordinate 93,442,541 of CM068961.1, forward strand.
TGTGTCTTGTCTTGCATGTTGTTTTAAGGCTTAATCTCTTAGGGTCCCCTTCAAAACCGTATCCGTAGTCTCTAGTTAAGGAACGGGTATAGATTAATTTTATAACATTGCCGTGAATGCTTTGCTTCGTGTTGTGTTTCCCCGATGTGTCCCAATAAATCTGTCTGATTTCGTATGAATTGCCGCTTTGAATTTAATTTGTTGCCGCGCCAAGGAACGACCCGCTCGTTTGGATAGGGAAAAACCAAAAATGGTTACAGGACCTGGAAGATTCGCTCGGTCTCTGACAAACCGTCTGAACCAGGGTCTATTTTCCCCCCAACTGGTTAAGGATCCAGGGTACGTGGAATATCGCGATTCGAGGGACGCGTGACCCGAGGCCAGTGCCGAACCCAGCGGCGTTATAACCCGGAGGGCGGGGTTAGGTGGCGCCGAATCTGTAACATTTGCTTGTGAGAGTAGGGGTGCGAAAACCCAAACTGGTTACGGACTCAGTTGATTGACGCACTCGTCCAATCCGCCCCCCCCACCCCAAATTCCTTAAAAATATGTATGTATGTATGTTCCAGAATACAGCCAAAACGGTGCACGATAGCGCAAAAATGTTCGGCCAACCTTACTCACCATTCGCCTGCGGTGTGTAGTATCACATTTTGTTAAAATCAGGCAACAAAAAATTATAAAAAGTCATTTCCCAATTCAGTCAAGTTCTCTTTGGGAAGAATTTGAACAATGCAAACAAACCTCAGTGTATAGTTCTCTGGAGCTATCCTTTTTATTTTTTCTTGAAATTATTTTATTTAAAATCTCAAACATTTAGTATAGACAAAGAACGTATTTTTAAGCATCAAAATAAACATTCGTCATTTTGAATCAATACTTCCGTGTTCATTAATTAAATAAATTGTGTTTGAAGATGACGCACAATAATTCTTCGACTTTCTTTTCTCCATTTTTTTTCACATTGACGCGCAATATTCTAGTTTTCATTCAAACGCGGCACGAAAAAAAAAAATTATAAAAAATCAAAATTCCCGATTCAGTCAATACTCTTCGGATTATCTTATCTTATTTTCAGCAATCTGTGTCTGTGTCTGTCTGTTGTCTATGTGTCTGTATCGCGGGACCGCGTTTCTCTACGACCACCAGTCGATCTGATTGAAACTTGCCAGAATTATTGCCGGGGACCCGGCGATGTGCCTTTCAAAGGTTTGATATTATCGGGACAAGCGGTCCAGTTTTACGGCCATTTATCTGTCTCAACCAATGACAAGACCCGGTGCTATGACCACACGAATGACGTCACAATTAATGTTTATTTATTTTTTGTGTTTTTTTTGCCACGTTGACGTCACAATTCTTTTTCTTCTTCGTTTGGTATTTATGATCACAATTACGCTGGGGACCTGAGTATGTTTCCCAGGTGTTTCCCAAGTTATGGCCATTTATGCATATGGTTTGGTCCGATCTAATTGAAACAATGCCTTCAAATCCAGTCTTCGTTTACGAGAGCGAAGGAACGAAGCTGCACATTACTTGGCACGCACCTACGGCCCGCACTAGTTTAATCAATGCAAACAACCTCAGCGGTATAGTTTGCTTGGAAGCAATTTATGTTTTTTATTTCTTTTGAAATGATGTTTTTTATCAAGCCACTGTCACCAACGGGAACCAAACGGGTTCACAGGTGTTTCGTACATACTAAAGATACAGGCTACATT
>CM068961.1:93444286-93464884 GCA_035128595.1 Eptatretus atami
GTCCTTAATGGACTGGTGCGGAGAACAATTAAGGAGCTTTTGTTTGTGGTGTCGCGACCAAAGCTTGCAAAGCCAGGTCATTGAGCATTATCGGCGCGAAACAAATTTGCATCACGTTGTTTTACACACAAATATCATGCATGTATATAAATTGAGCCCCTAAGAACCATACCGGGCCATCCACCTTTTTTGTAAATTGAGTTATGAAACGTGTTCAGGTGCACAAAACACTGATACCTTTCAGGGCCAAAAATGGGCCAACCCATCAGAATATATTATGATAATGATATAAGCAAAAAAACCTCTCGGCTCTGTTAATATGCATCTGACTTGCCAGAGCCTGAATGGGCCATCCACATTTCCCCATGATTTCCCATGTAAACATGGCGGGCAGACATCTGACACATGCTGAGTATTTTATCGCTAGGTATTTTTTTATTGTCATAGCTCATTGTACACAGGAACTTGAGAAACTTGAGTCCCTTTTCTCAAAAAGTTTGCACCAAGAGGAGATGGCGGTATGGTTCTTAGGGGTCATATTGTACAAGTGCCTATAGAAAGTCAACAACCCCCTTTCAAAATTTTACCTGTGTTGCCTTATAGGCTGGAATTCAAAAATTGCATTTTGAATCAGACTTTCACTTTTATTTACACAGTCGCAGGCCCACAACTTCCAAGTGAAAAAAAATTCTACAAATTTCAGAAAAATTGTATTAAAAATACAAAACTAGAATATCTTGGTTGGATAAGTGTCCACTCACCCTTTAATAGGCAATTGTAAAATTAGCTCAGGTGTAACCAAGCACGTCAAAATCCACACCAATTTAATTGGCCTCTACCTGTGTTTAAATTGCAGTGATTCTGATTTCATTTCAGGACTAAAATCCAGCTGATCCTGTTGCTTTCCTCTGCTGGGTAGTGGATTCACAAGGAAAGACTCAACCATGAGCACCAAGACCTCTTTCAAAACACCCTCTGGGATAAAGTTGTGGAAAGGGCACAGATCAGGGAGATGGGTATAAAAAATATTTCGAAGGCCTTAACATCCCTTGGGGAGCAACAGTCAAAACAATCATGTAAGAAGTGGAAAGGCATTATGGTACCACAACAACCCTGCCTAATTACAGGCCGTCCCTCTAAAATGGAATGACCAGGCAAGAAGAGGACTCATCAGAAAAGAGGCTACCAAATGCCAATGGCAAATCTGAAAAGAGCTACAGGCCTTTATGGCAAGACTGGTCACTGTGTGCATGCACACAAATATCCCGAAGCACTCCAAAGTTCTGCCTGTATAGTAGGTGGCAAGAAGGAAGCCATTACTCAAAAAACCCTACCTTGAGTCCTGTTTGAGATAAGCAGAAACCACGCCGGAGATTCTGAAGCCATTGGCAAAAATGTTTTGTGTCTGACAAAACATTGCCGGAATTTGGCCTAAAATGCAAAAACGTTACTTTGGCATAAACCTAACACAGCACATCACCCAAAGAAAACACCATCCCTACTGTGAGCATGGCCGCCGAGTGCAGCATCATGTTATGGGATGTTGACTTCATCAGCAAGGACTGGGGCACTTGTCATGATAGAACTGAGAAAAAATGGATGAGAGTTAAAATACAGAAAAGTCTGCAGAGGTAACCTGTGTGCTACTGCAAAAAAAGCTGAATTGGGACGGAAGTTCACAAACTTTTCGAAGTTCATGACAGTGACCCGAAAGCACACAGCCAAAGCTACTCGGAGTGGGTTAGGACCAGAAAGATAAATATCCATTGAGTGGCCCAGAGCCCCCGACCTAAATCCAATTGAAAATCTGTGCATGACTTGAAGATTGCTGGCTCATCAATGCTTCCCCATGCAATGACCCAACTGAACAGTTTTGGACAGAAGAATGGGCAAATATTGCCCAATCTAGGTGTGCAAAGTTGGTAGAGACCATTCCCAACATACTCACAGCTGTAACTGCTGTGTCCAAGGTGCATCCGCCAAGTATCAACACCTATCAACCAAGACACCTACTCAACATTTTGATTTTTTAATGTAAATTTTCTGAAAATGTTGTAAAGATTTGTTTTTTTCACTTGGAAGTTTTGGCGTTACTGATTTAATGCAATTCAAATTTCATGCAAACTTGGTAAAAGTCGGATTTGATGCAATTAGGATTAAATTCCCGTACCTTAAACGTTTAAATATTCTGTTATACGTTAAACGTTGTACCTCTGTGGGATGCTTCTGCTTGAGCGTTCCCATCTTGGATATGGCGCGTTATCTCCTGTTCTCCACCAGACTCCGGAACTGTTGCTCCGCACTGATCGCCAAATGCGTAGTTGGCGAACCCGTCTATGGCTCCACAGGGTGGTGGCACGTTGATGGAAGGCAGTGAGTCCCAACTCGCATGCTCTCGATCTTCTGTGGTGAAAATAAATGAATAGGAGGCAAAGAAGCGCAGCTGCACACACTCAATTGTCTACCTTGAGAAGGCTCTGTCAATGGCTCCGTGCTGCCTCCCTTTTATTAAGTCGCCGGAGCTAAGAATGGAGCGAGGACCTCGATCGACATTTTGTGGCCTTAAACCCACTTCCTTCTGTTGGGCCACAATGGCATTAGCCATGCCCTGCCAGGCTCCGGGACCAAAAAACTGCTCAGATGCTTGCCAGCCCCGGCACAGTTCGAGCTCTGTCATTTAACATGTAGAGTACATGCATCGAGCCGGCACCCAGCCCGAGCCTGCGTCAATCGTTGTTTGATTGTTAGGATTAGGATGGACTTTTTCCGCTACCCTCTACGTCTCCTCCATATCCATAATGCACATTCAGGACCTGAACCAAGCCCCCTGGATCACCCCTTCCCGTGACCCATCCTTGTTGCTTACCGTCTGACTGTTGTCTGATGACTGGTATGAGGGCTAATGTAACACTAGTCCACCTAGAGCTCACCCGGGACGTTTCTGTGTAATGAGTGAGGAAAGTGAAAAAAAAAACCTTTATCGTTGAAGAATTCGCTGCAGCCTTTTCCAGTCAAAGCATGATTGAGCAGGCCAAAAATTGTGGGGGCTTCAGAACCCCGTTGAGGTTACCCAGAAACGCCTTAAGATTCCAGAGTTGAAGGTGGCGAGGATCCGTGCAGGATTGTATTAAATATGGCCATTAATTATGTGCAGGTCAGTTCAGATTAGTGTCAGGTTCAGGTCAGATGAGATCTGTGACTTGCTGCAGGGTCCATGTAACCTGTGCTAAACCTTTCCATGGCGGTTGCGCAACCTAAACCGTCTCCCCCACTAAGTTCTTGGTGAGGAAGGTGTATGATATGGACACCCAGCAGGATTGAAAGAACAAAAACCTGTCAAAGGGCGGAGGAGCACCTTGTGAAGCCAACGGCCATTCCATATCTCGTGCCCAAACTGTGTTTGTGGTTTCCCTGTAGTTGGTTACTATTTATTAGGAGGTTGAGCCAGATTTGCACATAAACCACCGTAAAAACCCTTCACTCCGCAAAACGTTAACCACAAAGAAATCTAAAAACACCCACTCAGTGGGAGTACCTCCTATGGAAGCTGCCCTCCACAGGCAGCCTCACCGGATGATGGGATTGGGGCAAAGGCCTTCGGACCCCACTATTTGATGATAGAGAAAACCACGGTTGTAACAAATTCCCGGGTCAGATTGCAATTATTGTGTGTCAGGTTGGTTGCTAGGCAGGGGTGCCAGAGGTGGTCTCCTTGCTTAACTGAGGCGTCCCTTTGGGTGGTGCGGAATGTCCCATCCCTAAGAGAGGCTGACCACCTGTCTCTGTTGTCATCTGAGCTCAAGCATTTGAACATCGGTATTGCAGCACTCTCTGAGGTTTGGAGACCGTATTGGGGAATCATGTGGGTGTCACAACCTACTATTGTCGGGTCGCTCTGATGGTTACCATCCAAAGGGATGTGCTGGAGCTGTGTCCAATAAGCTGATTCCAAGGCTTAATTGAGTAACACCGGTCAATGAGCGTATTATGAGTACGAAGGATTTGTCACTCCTTGGGTGCATTTCTTCTGTCTCGGGATATAGGCTCAGACTGAGGTGAGTTGATCTCACCGTGACGGACACATTCGATGCCACGCTCGAATCTTGTGATTTGATCAGTTGCCCCAGGTGAGATACTCTTCTCGTTTGGGGGATTTCAGGCATCGACTGGAACTGAAAGGGCATGATTATGAACGTGTGTTGCGTCCCATTGTTCTGGCACTGTGAACCAGAATAGCAGCTAAGTTCTTAACTTTGCAAGAAGTGCCTGGACTTGGGGTGTTTGCGGACATGGTTTAGCGCCCACAAGCTCATCGCTGGACTTGTAATTTCCAACCTAGTGGTGTGGCAAATTGAGATTGACCATGTGCTCGTTGATGGTCGCTGGAGATGGTCCAGAACTGCAGGGTCTACAAGAATGCTCAGTTCCTTCAATACCAAACCACAGGGCTTGTTGTAGTTAACTCTGGCCATTGCAGCTTAATCCTGGGAATGGTAACCATCCCAGCCTCGCCGTATGTTTGGCAAGCTCAGGGAATGAGAGTTAGCTGTAGGTTGCGAAACAGACTCGGTGGAGATTTGGGACTGGTGTTTGGGGAATCGTGATAGTTGTGGAGTGCTTTCAAACCACCGTCCTTCATGTTGCTGAGTAGATGTGTTGGAACTCACCGTTGGCCAAAGTAAGAATTTTGTCTTCAAGGGAACACTGGATACCATTGCCAGAGTCGCAGGCCAGGCTGAATGGCAGAGCTGAAACTGTTCAGAGAGCTGAAGCTTGTAAACTGTGGTGCACTGAGGGTGGAAAAGGAGGCCTATGTGCGAGGAATCTGTGAGGGGTAGAGCATCACCTGTGGTCAATTGAATCTCATGTGGCGGAATTTCACGCATTGCATTCTCCAATCCCATCCCTCGGTTGTACTGCAGTTAGAGTGAAGGTTGGTGCGCTTCTTGACAGAGGGAGTCGAGTGAAGGCCCGCTGGGCCGGGAACGTTTGAGCGGCTGTGCCAAGCTGATCCTCAGCTGGCGAGTTGGATGTCAAGGTGTTACTATCCCTGTTGCTGACCCTCAACTCTGATCTACTTTCATATGAGGAAAAGACAGGCTACGGTGAACCGGTTGGAAATGGGGTAAAACTCCTAGATCTTGGGCATCCATGCTGAAACTTTTTCAGGCTCGTGGAACTGCATACCGTGTCGTTGCACGACAGTTCTGTGCTCTGCCTGAAACAGCAGGCGTCATCCCAAAACGATGACTGAAAGAAGGGGCCTGTCTCTCTGGAAAGGGAAGGTGATCGCAAGACGCAGCAACGACTGAGGTGTGATGCTACTGCTCAGTCTGGGCAAGGTTCTTTGCTTGGATAATTCTTGATAAGGTTCGCCACCATCTTGCTTGAGTCACACAGCATCCAGAGCAGCCAAGCTTACATATAAAGGGCTTCAATGATGACCCTATCCTTGTCTTCGGGTTCCTCACTGAACCAGAATGAGTTTGGCAGGGCTGGCTTTGCATGCCTATGTTGATTCTGCGCAAAGAGTCCGATTCAGTGAATCGGGATCCCTCTGGAGGATTTTGTCTTCCGTGGGGCTACCAAAAACTGATCAATCTGCATTGTCTGCAACTATGTTAGTACTCGGGTATTGAGAGTGTGTGGATGGGTGGTACCATCTTGACTTATTTCTAGTTTTATGGAGTTCATGAGAGTTGTTCTCGGCCCCCACATTTCATCCTTTACGACTGGATTTAGGAGGATATTGGAGAGTAAGCTGCGTGCATAATGTTTTGAATGGTCAAGATCCTGACCTCTGATTATCAGATGAGCAGTCAATCTTGCAGAGACTGTAGATTCCTTTGGGGCCCTCGAGTATGCATGGGAGTGAGCGCTGGGATTACGGGTTTCCTGGGTCAAAACTAAGATCCAGGCTTCAATGACATCTTGGATGCTGCTATCCTGTTGTACGCTTTGTGGTAGGATGTTAGGTCACGAGAAGATTTCCCTTTTCTATACAGTGATATCATGTCTGTGCTGGCTGTGAGCCAGAGTCAATTCATCTGGGTCAGGTCCTTGGGAGTCCCTGCATTTACTGGATCATGGGGTGTGGTGCTGACGACCATGGCAGAGGACTGAAGGGCCGAGTTTCAGGTTGTTGGTTGCTGTCCCGTCTTGCTCTACGGGTGTGAGACTTGGACTCTGAACAGCGATCTCATGGTGACTCATCTTTGGTACCCAGGTCTCTTTGGAGAATCCTTGGGCTATTATGCTCGATTCATTACTGTTTGTGTTCAACTGAGCTATGTTTTGTTGCTGAGAGGAGACCTCAATGAGATTTAGTTACTGCATAGTCCAGGTGGCGTCAGACTCAGTGTATGGACATGTGGCTCAATTTTCTGACGCTGATCCTTGCTCACCAGATTCTCTCAGCAAGGAGCCTCATGAATGGAGCCAATTGCCAAGCATGTGCCTCTGGTTGCAGCAGTTGAATCAGCATCGCAAGGAGATGGTGATGGGCCAGTGCATCTGCTGGGGATGGCGATGGACTAGAGCCCCTGGCAGTACCGGCGGAAAGAGGATGCAGTGACGCGCTGCTCTTGGCGTCAGTTTGCTGAAACTGACCCCCCCCCCAACCCCGAACTCAATCCTGGCTTTGTGTTCAGTCCATCTGTGGATTACCAACATGTTGTGAAAAGTCAATGCAATGATCGTTTTTATAAAATAATGAATGCTTAATGTTTTTATATACTTTGTTATTGTTGGTGGATGAAAATCCATCGATGCTTATTAAAATGTTTTCGGCTGTTTCAGTTGATTTGGGGGATGGTGAGTTAATGTTATCGCCATTTGGAATGGTTTCTGTCCATTTTTCCTGCTTCCCACAATCTGCCCTGTTTGGGTGAGTCCACATTAATTTTGCATTTAATTTGTTTTGTAATGTAACAATAATGTTTTATATATTTTTAATTTGGTTTGTGATGCCTAGCCTCGAGACAAATAACTTCCTTATGTTGAATCACCAGTCATGCTTCAGCAGTTATTGAAGTAACGCTTCGGGCTACATTTTACATTGTTTGAGAGGGGACAAAGAAATACAAATTGGTCTTTAACAATTTCCTGATGCATTCTTTGGCATTTATTGGTTACACCTGGTCAATTAACAGCTTGAGTAACAGCTTAACGGGCCTCTTCGTTCTTAAGGATTCTCTCCGTTGCATTGATTAAGGATTCTCTCCGTGCATTGATCGTGCAGTCTGCGTGATCCAAGAGGCTATATATCCATGGCTGATGAATGCGATTCGTGAAAGATATTCACTGACATTGGTTCTACAATCCATGTTTCCGATGCAACTGTTTAGTTGAGTGCCCTCTCAATCTAAGCGGAGGCTGTCAAGAAAATGGTCAGGAGAACAATGGTGTATCCATGAATGAATTTGTACCATTTCATTCAGATTCGCCATTTGCTGTCCTTTTCTTCACAATTCCAACGACTTTTGCTCTCTGGACACAATGCGTTAAACATTGCCTTCTGCACTTTTTTCTCCTAAATTTTTTGTCCTTTTCAACACCGGACTCCATGTGGAACTATCGTACTCTAGACTGGATGAACTTTAGATTTTATTACAAAGTTTCAACTTTTTTCTGTGGGTAAATCGGTAAAGCATCCTTTATTATTCCTATATTTTTTATTGGCTTTTAAAGAATAGCTGCTTACATGACACTAGGTTTGAGTCGTTCAAAAAAAAAAAATTTCCCAAATCGCTTCTCTTTTTATTTTTTATTTTTGGCATACAAAGTTCAGCGTATGTGGAAGAGTGAAACACAGAACGGATCAGGGATGCAACAGGACAACAGGAACAGCATAAAGAGAAAGGGGACACCAATAGCAGGCCTGAGAAGGGGACACAAAAAATAGAGGAAGACTGAGACAAATAATGGACGATGGGGGAAATTATGAGTAGGGGAAGATCACAGGGTAAAACAATGGATAGCAAAAGCAAACGTGTACAGATACAGATATCAGATAATTTATTGGCAGAATACAAGTGCTCTCAATAGAATATCATATTAACAAAAAAGAAAACCAGACATGTAAATCAAAGATTCATCGTTTAAAGTCGAACCACACTCGGCATAAAAGCTATTCCTGAAACAGTGTGTGGATGTCTTTAGTATTGCATACCAACGGCCAGACGTATGGTTTGAACTTGTCAAACACAAGATGACTAGCATCTTTAACAATAATTGAACACTCTTGGCAAAACATCTGGATGTGAGATAACTTAAAGTGCAGGGCCTTGTCACACAATGATCCTCTGCACAGCATGAAGAACTCTTTGTCAAACAACCTGAGGTTGTGTGCAGTGATGTTGCAACCTAAACAATAATTGTTCCCATTAAATACATTTCAATAACACAATGGTAAAAGTTTCACTAAAACATCACGATGCAGACCAAATGTTTTCAGCCGTCTAAGGAGTACAGGCACTGTGGGCCTTTTGAGCGATACTTTCCAGTGTTCCAGTGTCCAGGACTTATCACATGGAAATGTGGATCCCAAGAATTTGAAGAACTACAGTCCAACATCTAGACATCAATGCTGATGCGGGATGTGTAGCACAAGAGTTCTAAAATCCATGATAACGTTCCTCAGTTTACTACATTCTATTTGAGATTATCTCCTTGAACACCGTCTCTGTCAAGTTCGGAATATCTATCTATCCAGTGTTCTTCTGACTCTTGATCTTTGTTCCTTTACATTTCTTTTCTATTTGTTTTCACATTTCTCTGTATTCTTTTCTGATTCTGCTTTCTCTCTTGTTTTGTTCTTTCTCTCTTTTATCTCTCTTTTAACGCTTCATCTTCTTCTCATCTTTTATTGATCAAGTGATAGAATTTTTACAAAATATATATTTTGGCGTGTGCCTGGGAATGAATTTGAGGGTAGCTGAAACCCAAATCCTATCTCAGGTTTTCCGAATGACTATCTTGTCTCTTACTTATTCTGTGTCCTCTTGGTGATCCGATTGCAGTATTGGTCTTCATTTGCCAATATAGATCTTCCATTGATGACATACAATGGTGAATATCATAAATACTGCATAACCCGCCTCTGCGCGACATGTTGGGTGTGTTGTGTTGGGAACAGGAACTGATGCAGAGTGATTCAGTAGTAATTTTAAGCTTTAATGCAGTAACGTGGGAATATGATTTCACTGTTTCAGAAGCCATTTATTTACTTTTTTTTGTACGATGCCACCTTCATAATGTCTTTGAGATAATGTAAGCCGAATATCCGTTCTCTGAAGCGCAGAACAAAGTCGAATGATAGCGCGACAGCGAAACCACAAACTCGGAAATAATATATAAGATATGTGAAAAATTACATGCTCAGACCGGAATCAAATTTCAGGCCTGTGGCAAATCGTACCAGTGCTCTGCCATTGAGCTATTTGGCAAACCGCAACCAGCTGAGCAACACAATCTTCTGCATATACAATGCCACCTCTTCTCCCCACTGCCTTTCCGGGGCACTTGCTGCCAAACACATAGGAGCAGGCTAGGCCTGTCTCCGAGAGGGTCTTCCCCTGTGGGACACCATCGCATATTATAATGTTCGTTTCATCCTGTTCTTTCTAATTAATTATGACGCTCCCTGTGGTGTTTAATTAGCAGACATGGAGGTTGTAGCAGACAGACATACTTCACTGTTTGTTTTTTTTCAAAACAATATCAGTACAATTTATTTGTAACAAGGAGAGGCTACGAATGATGGATGAGATTGCATGGAGAGAACAATGAGATGAGTGCACCACAGTGGAAAAGCAAGAGGGCAAAGACAAAAAAAGAAAAGAAAGTAAAAAAAAACAAAAAACCAAGAAGAGAAGAAAAAGAAACAAAAAAAAATGAAAAAAAGAAGATAAGAAATAAAAAGAAAAGGTTACCACAATGCTACATCCTTCATAATGACCACCACACGCCTTTAAAAAATCCCCACAATAGATATGCTTTACCCCACCCATTGCACAACTGCTAAATCTCAACACTCTTCGAACACCTACATCATGCTTCCACCACGTCATCACATACGCTACAACGACCGCAAACAAACAGTCAACACCCCGGGACCGCTCACCATTGTCCTTTGAGGACATCGGGGACCATGGACGCTATCTGCCATGGCGGATGCTGTGATTCAGAACATTTTGGCATGTGCTCAAGCGCAAGTATGCTGCTTGGAATCTGTTCAACATCGTCTGAATTCCTGCACTCGCTCCAAATCATACCCCTGTTTGGTACCCAGTGCCTGTCAGGACGAAAGTGCTCCCAGAAACCCACCTCATGTTGATCTCGGAGCTCCATCGCATGGCGAGTTCGGGGTGTGGCCTCTTTCTTGCGAAAGTTTCCATACACCAACGAAGGGCTGGAATGCCTACCAATTTTCTCTATCGACTTTGAGCTGCCGCCTCGCAGATAATGATAAAATACCCTTGGCAAAGTAGGAGGAAAAAGTTAGAGAAGTGGTTGATAGAAGGGTTTGGTTGAGAGTCAAAGGTAGTTGCTGATGTCTGGTGCTGGGTGAAGAGAGAGATTGGCCTTGATCAGCTGGCACAGGAAGGAAGTGGAACATGAGTAGGCGGAGCACGAGCAATTGGGTGGAGGAAGGGCAGAATGCCAGACCGATCAATAGACTGTTAGCGATTTAAAGTTTAAGACTCCTCACACTCATTTGTTAAGCTTTCTCTCACACATTTTGTCCTTATAGTTATATCTGTCTGCTGTGGATGCACAAGAGCTGAAAAGCAAACCCTACAGACACGCACCGTCTTCTGATTTTTCGCTTCTCAATGCCTCCATCTGCATTCTACTTGCACTCTTTGTACCTCCCCACTCAAGAACCCTTAGACACCCCCAGTGTTCTTCAACCGCCTCCCCCTCTAAGTTACTGGGAAGCATGGGGCCGTGGGCCACGCCAGGGTATCGTAGAGGTCATCAACACCTCATGCTTTCTCGATCTCTCTGTGCTCTCTAATTTCCTTGATGTTGTGTCTTGTTGGCACTGTCGTGTTTGTGTAAAGTAAGATTGTAGAAGTCCTTGTATCGTTTAGCTCTGCACTGTCTCTATGTCCTTTAAAAAAAATTTGCATTTCACTTGTATTATAATATTGCTTGCATATAAATGTGCCTCACCCTTCGCCTTTCCTCCATTAGGTCAGATGTAGTCCGCACACAGGTTATCCAGGAAATGTCTGCCCCCAATAATTTGCTCTTATTAGCGCGGTGCATAACTTCGGCAGCTCTGCTCGGCTGACCTTGATTACGATAGGTTAACTCGATAACGCATCGAGGCATGCAACCACCCCCCCTCCCCGATGCTGCCATCCGATCCGAGAAACAGTAACACGTGAAGTATTGCAACCCTTCAGGTTTTGGGAGCCAATCGCACTTTGTGGTTGCTTGGCAACCCCGCCTGGTGGCAACTTAAGCTGTGTGCCTCAGACCAGGTGTTGGAGGAATCCAAGGGCTTCCTCGTGGATCGAACATTGAACGCCAAGATCCGTAACTATACACTTCAACTACTCCATTATAGTAGATGTACTTAAATTAAAACTCTAACATACACTTGCATCAAAAATATTTCGAGTAATCCCTTTAATTTTTTTTTTTTCTTTATTTTTTCACACGGCAGTGATTCCAAAGATGATGGATACGAGGATGGTAATTAATTTAAAGCTGGCAAAATTATCACAACAGCAATTCAGACGTAAAAAGTGTTCATTTGTCCAATTTCGCACATGTTTGACATTCCAAGCGTTCTTTGGGCGAGTGTTTTTTTTATAGACCGCTTTGTTGACCGCGCCACGTCATCTCAGGAGCGAGTTGTTTGTACTCCGTCTCCGTGAGTGAGTGTTCCTGTATGCCTGGGTTGCTTATATGTTTAGGGTGGTGTGTTGGATCCATGGGTCTGGAATTCAAATTCTTGCTTGGCTGTTAAAAATTAATACCGAGTGGGTTGCTCCAGCCTTTATCCTTGCAGGTCGGCAATATGGAAGTACCAACTTGCTGAGATGATTGAGCCATTCGCAGTACTCTAGTCAGAGTGGCGACCCTCCAGATTGGCCCAATTGCCCAGGGACTGACTTTTGGCAGCCACCGACACCCGTCTGTTTCAAAGTGGGGGGTAAATGGCCCAAATGGAAAATTGGTGGGGGAATTCGGTAAATTTAAATTTTTTTAAAAGAATGAAAAATGAAGGAAATGTATTTGCTGTAATGAAAGATGATGAAAGAAATTTATCTGGCTGCTTGTTTTCTGTAATTTTTCTGTACTGTCTGAAGTTTTGCATCCATCAATCTCAATGTCTGACATTGGGCAATTTGACCTCTCTGCTCCGGTCGAGCCGGCATGGTGGAACCATCCTTTGTTAATTTTGTTCCAAGCACTGTCATGGTGATATGTTTCCGACCACCGGTCAAGTTGGAAGAAGATTGCTTCATGGTTTTTGTTCGTCGAAATCTATTTGATGTGCTTTCTACGACTGTCTTTCTTTGATCACACGTTCTTGAGTTGTTCATTTGGTTTCACTTTGGCAAGTTTGTTATCTGCCATCTTCAGATTTGATTGCATTAATTTGCAGTGGAGCTTAGCCAGCTGTATTGCAAACAGGGGCACTGGCATCAGCGGCACACCCACGTTCCCAGCCAATGAAGCAACTCTAACACCCAAGGCTGCATGCCAAATAATAATAATAATAATAAATAATTCCTTCTTTGATTCCTTCATCTTGAACATTGGCACACTCTGTGTCCGAAAGAATGTCAAATTGAAAAAACTGTTTCGTATATTCCCTCAGAATTATTACACTGTGGTTTACTGCGCTGAGATTGACCCATTTTGTAAAAAACTGTGGTATGGGGCTCTTCGACAGAAATGTTGATTGTGTTAGTGTGCATGCATGATACTTATAAAAATAATAATTTTGCCTCTTGAGCACTGTAAATGCAGGAGGCTGTTGAGCCATAAAACTTGTGTTGGGTTGCCAACAAATGCTTGTTTGCCATGCTCTTCAAAATGCTAGGCATCAACAGAAAGCAGCAAGTCTCATTATTTTCCATAATGACTCAGCCAGGGTTCAAACCACTAACTTCCCAGACTCTGAGGCCAGATACTCTAAACCCATTCACCACCAAATTTGGTTAGTAGCCATATTTAATTAGGTTTTTAGAACTTCACCCTCCCAACACTCAAAATACCTCTTTTCTCCCCCCCCTGCACCCTTCCTCCATGCCCCTCATCCCATGTGTACCACAGATTCCACATAAGTGTCTGATGTGTGTGGTGAGACCTATCGACGTGCAAGAGCAGCACAGCAGTCATTCGGCAGCAAACAGGACTGAAAGGTGATCAAGCCCTCACATTGCCTGCCAATAGGTGCAAAGGTCAGTCACATGTCCTTATGAATTGCATCTTTTGATTCGATTACAACAATTAATGGTTGCCCTTCATAGCTGAAGATGGTTGGTCACAGATGACTGTGAACACCTGTGTGTGAAAAAATCGTTTATAACACAGAGCTGCTGCCCCCACAGCAACCATGCTAGATGACGAGTCATGTAACCCGGTGTCAAGGACTATCTGTGAAGACCAGACCACCCGCAGATTTGGAAGAAATTTGAATTTGTTTCAAGGCACCGGTGATAGCTCACCTACTCTGTCGATCGACAGTAGTGATATAATAGGAAGGGAAAACCGGGGATGAAACAGCAATGGAACAAAAATGGAAAGATTGGGAGGATGGGGAGCAAACACATAATCAGCAAAACGAAGGGGTAGGTTTGAGGAGGGTTAATGAGGATAGAACATATCATGAGTAACTATGAGGGGTGACTTGAGGAGCTGGTGAACACGCCATATTGAAGCGCAGGAGGGAAGAAAGAGATTGAAGAGACTGGAGAAATTGGTTCCACAAGCGAGAGAAAAGAGGAACAAATGAGAGGAGGAGGGCAGTGAATCTGGATTTTGGAATTTCACTAGAAATGGGTTACTGACAGACTTCATGCATCGAAGTTCCTTGTATTTCTTTTTAGCTTGTCATGGTGATTGCATTGTTTTACAGCATTCTCACAAGCACACTCTGTTCATACAGCAGTGCTGCGTGGTGTGCTCAAAGCCTGTGTACACAATCCGTGTGGCCGGACAAGAGCATTGGTCGCTTCTCAACCACACAGCCGGCTACTGCGGCACCCAATGCGCAACAGCCACATGACATCACATCTGCAGATCACTCGATGGCCAGGTGTGTCCCTCTTTTCATTTTATTCTGGCAAACTGAGCAGCAACTGAAATATTAGTTGTTTTTCTCAACTTCACTGACTTAAAATGTCAAATTTATGTCCATATTTTTTTGTTGGTAAAAATCAACAATTTTAGGGGAAATTGAAAAGGTTGGTATCAATTGATCGCAGATTCACAAACTATATAACCGAGAAAGATGTTTTGAAAAACTCGCGAATCCAAATAAACAAGAGTGCCATGGAAATGGCAATTCAGTAATTTGAAAAATTTGACCGATCAAGTGTCTTACATGATGGAATGTTGTGCATAGCAAATTTAGTTTGGTACATTTTTCTCATTGCCCCTAAGAGCTGATTTACATGTTTTGGATGTCATTGACCTTGACGCTTGACAGGAAGGGTCTTTGGGGTATTTGGGGTCTTCAGGTTATAAAAGTTCTGATAGGATATTTGGGTCTAAGGGTCCAAGAGGATTTTAGGGTCTAACGATATTGGGTCTGGAGGTCTTGGGGGCATTGAAGGGTCAGGGTTGTAATGGTCTTAGGGGCTTAAAGGGTCTTGGTGTTCTAAAGGGTCTTCAGGGTCTTATGGTGTTTCGGGTGTCTAAAAGGTGTAAGAGCTCAAAGGAATACACTGTCTAAAAGGTATGTTCAATAGTCCGTAATTGATAAAGGTAATAATAGACGTAGTTCAAGGTCCAAAAATAAGTATAGTAATTAATAGACATATTTCACAGAGGTTGATCAAAACTTACCTCGACAAGGGTTCACTGTCCATGGAGTTTTTCAGTTTTATGTACAATAAACCTTCCAATATCATGGGGGTTAGGATTCTGGAAATGTGATACTTAAACCACCGACCCTGTTTGGAGACCAAGGTACAAGATGGCATCGTCTTCCAGAATAATCCCGTCTCATCGGTGTTAAAAACAACCTGCTCCATCATAAATCCCTTCGCCTCGATTTGTTTATGAGCTGGCGGTTGAGATGTGTGTTTGAAATCAGGCTCGAGTCCGGTGTCGAAAGTAAGGGTTTTGGATGCGGTTCGAGTATGGGTGTCGGAAAATGAAGGTTTGGGAATGAGATTCAAGTACAGATGTCGGAAAATGAAGGTTGGGAATGAGGTTCGAGTATGGACGTCAGAAAATAATGGCTTCGGAATAAGGTTTGAATACGAAGTTGCAAAATGAAAGTGTGGTAATGAGGTTTGAAGGAAAATGAAGGTATAAGAAGGACGAAGAGTACAATGGGGAAGGTTCAACCGACAATCATCACTGTTTTGGCGGCCCACAGATGCAAATTTTCACCTCAACCAAGGTCAGGTCAGGTATGGAGCATCTACAAGCAGCACGTCGCTGCGTCCATTTTCTGCTGGTACTCCAGGGCCTCCATTTGCCCATGCAGGAAACAAATCTCATTTGAGTCTCTCTCAGGCAACCGATCGTTGGATAAAAAGTCCGACCAGTGTGGGCCAAGGATTCTCTGAAACAGACCTGGTACCAAAGAAATTAAGTCTCCGTCCCAGATCCTTGTCAGAGTCCAAGTTTCACAATCCAGAGAGAAAGATTGGAAGCACCAAGAACCTGAAGACTTGGACTTTCGTCCTCCTGCACAGGTACCGAAAGCGCCAAACCCCGTGATCCAGTGAATCCATGACTCCCAGGTCCGACCCAGATGTCTGTCGACCTCTGGCTCACAGCCAGCAGAGACATGAATATCACTGCCAGGGAAAGTGGAATCTCTCGTGACCTCAACATCCTCGCCACAAACAGGTACAGACAAGACAGCAGCACCTAAGATGTCATTGAAAGCCTGGATCTTCGTTTGAACCGCGGAAACCCGTAATCCCAGTGGCTCTGACTTTTCATTCAGCACCCTGAGGGTCCGCTAAAGGATATCTTGAGTCTTCGCAAAGATGACTCCATAATCTGCAAAATCAAGGTCAGAGACCTTGACATTCCCAAACGATGCACCGTAGCTTGATCTCTCCGACATCTCTCCAGAATCCAATCCACACAAGCGCTGAAAAGTGTGGGGGCCAATACTCACCCCTGACAAATTCCAGTAACAACTGGAAATATATTGGAGATGGTACCACCACATCTCACAGCACTCTCAGTACCAGAGTATAGTTCAGACATCAGAATTGATCAATTTTGGGTGGCACCCCACGAAGACCAAGATCCTCCAGAGGCATCCGGATTCACTGAAATCAAACTCCTTGTGGAGATCAACATAGGCTGTAAGCAGCCCCTCGAAACTATTGTCTGCATTCGTGAGGACCCGAAAAGCAAGGAATACGGTCAATCGTTGACCTCTTTGGTGTAAAGCTGACTGCTCTGGACGCTGGTGCTGAAGCAGATGGTGCCGAACCCTATCAAGATTATCGAGCAAAGACTTTGCCTGGCACTGAGAGCAGCGTCACCCCTCGTAGTTGTTGCTGTCTTGGCGATCACCCTTCCCTTTCTAGAGAGGGAGAACAAGCCCCTCTTCCAGTCAGTTGGGATGATGCTTGTGTTCCAGGCAGAGCACAGAACTGCATGCAATGACACGAGTACAGCATTTCCACCAGCCTGAGAAGTTCATCATGGATGCTACAGATTCCAGGAGCTTTATCCCATTTCAACCGTTCACCGGCAGCCTGTTTCCACAAATGAAGGTGGACCACAGTTGATTAGAGGGACAACAACAGTGATTGTAACACCCCTGACATCCAACTAAACAGCTGTAGATCAGCTGCTACAGCCGCTCAAAGTAACGCCCAGCAGGCCTTCACTTCGGACTCCTCAAAGAGTCCTTTAAGAGCCCACCACCCTCCAATCTAACTGCAGTACACCGAGGGATGAGTTTGGAAGAAAGCAATGCGTGAATTCCCTGTTACCAGTTGAGAATCACTTGACCACAGTGATGCCTCTACCCCTCACATGATTATTATAATCAAAAAGAGTATGGAGGGATCAATTATTATTTCAATCCAGCCACCTGGGTTGAGTTGATGAGGTGAGACCCTGATTGGCTATTCCTCCATTCACAGGTGAGAGATGTGGGTGGTCTTTCTTTATTTATATATTGACTCTGTTTGAGTTTTCACATGGTACACGCTTGGAGCCTCATTGGTATGAATTGCTGTCTGTGCTATCGCTGATGATTCGCCAATAAGTGATAAACCGGTCGGTAGCTGAGGGGAGTGCAGCATTGGGATTCTCACGTGTGTACTATTGTGTGAACGTCTTTATAGTTGTTAAGGAACTCTGGGAAGGGTTTGAAACAGTGTTTAACACTTACCTTGTGTAAGTTCTGTTGGGTTGCCTTACGCAGCTACTCTTGGCTAGGGAGGCATGGAGAGGTCAATCATTTATATAATCCTAGCCACCTGGATGTAGTCGATTCGGTGAGAGCTGATCGTATTCCCTTCATTCACAGGTGAGAGATGTGGGTGGGTCTTCGTTATATATATATATATATATATATATATATATATATATATATATTATATATATTGTTACGGCTGTGGAAATTCGCATTACACCATTCAGGTCCCGTAGGTGAGGTATCTCTAAGTACATGTGTAGTTAGCCCCAAACCCGTGTTTAGAGGAATTAATGTGATTCATTCGGGCTGCGACGCTTTGAGTCAGTCGTTCTTCTTTTTCTATTTTTTATTTCAAACAAAAACCAACAAAGGGCTCGGTGGCTTTTCACGCGATTCTTCTCCGCGCTTGGTGTGAGGGAGGAGAAGGCGGGGTGGGGCAGCTGGCGCCCGATTGGTGGATGCGCGGTGTGGACGCGGCCAGGGAGGAGGAACGCCCCCTCTTCGAGACCTTTCTCGAAGCGCCTCAAAGGGGGGTGGAGCAAAAACGGGGCGGAGCCAGGGCGGAGCTCCGGGATATAAAAGTGCGGAGCGCGGCGAAGCAGTGGGTGGATGCTCTTGCTTCGTGGTTGCTCTGGCTCGCTGCCCGTCTTCCGGCTCGCTCGTCCTGGAGGCCGCTGGCCTGTCTTTTGTGGGGCAGTTCCAAGACCCCGCTGCGGGAAGGAGCGTCCGCCATTCCCTCTCCCGATTTCCGGCATCCACTTCCCCCCCCCCTCCATCCAGCGCTGGGATAGCGCGAAAACTCGGTCCGTGGCGTCGAGCGGCCAACACGTGCAGGCGCGAGGCAGCCAGGAGAGGACTCGCCTACCACGCCAGGGCACGGCGTCGCGGCCAGCGGGACCACGTCGACGGACGTCGGAGAGGGACTCGACGGCCCAAAAGGGAAGTCACCTTTTTCTTTCGGGTTTTTTTGTATGGATCTGTGGCGCCGTGTCTTGCAAGTAGAACTGTATAAGTGTTGCCGTGTGTTCGCGATTCGGTAGTATCTTCTGCGTCATTGTTTCTTCTGTTGCATTTGCTTATGTGCATTCTGACTGACTATATGTGTGCTTTGTGTCCTGTGTGTCTGTGTGAATAAAGTGCTTGTGTGAACTTGTTCCCCGTTTCGCTGCGTCCTTTCCTTGTTGAATCTCCATCTTGCTTCACGTAAAAGGGTTCGTAGTGGGCTTGATACGCCCGATAATTAACTGGAACCGTCGAGGCCGACGATAACACCGCTCGGTTATCCCGATAGCACAGAACGACCGCTTAAGCGGCCCGGTCCGGAGTCGACCTGCGGCGAGGTACGATCGCCCCGGTTTACCATCCGCGTGGGTACTAGGTAGGCTTTGGCGAACAACCCTATCCCACGCGGGTGGCCGATTGGCACGATCGTGGTGAGGTCGAAAGGCCCACCCGTGACTGGCTCCGGGCGATAGTTCCCGAGGGTCACGACAGAATTGTCCGTCCGGTGGGCGAGGCGCCGCATTCGAGTCACGTGGCCGTTCGCACGCCGGTGGGCGCGAATTCGCAACACTGGTGTCGCGGATGGGATTCGAATCCCTCCCGTCCTCCAAGCTAAATTCACGGGAACGGCTCAGGGGTGAGAGAGCGACCCCCGATTCCTCCAAATTACGAGCAGGCCAAATTAACCGTACGAGAATAAGATGGAGTCTCAAGGCGAGCGGAGCCGGGGGTAGAATGGATGTAGAAATGTAGAATCCATGGCCCAGGATGAGATCCCCGAGCAGGAAATGTTGTTGTGCAGAAAATCCCCCCCAACCGAACCCAGAGCCCGAAATGGGCGCGGCGGCACGCCGGGTGTATGACACCTCCCCTCCCCCTCTCCGCCAAAACCCCCCGATCCTCGCCGAATCGGCTCAGCCGAGTGCACCGACATGGCCCAGGCTATTGCGCATGCTGGCGGCACTGAATGGAAGATCAGTGGAAACGACAATGAAAAAACAATGAAATGAAAACGAAAAAGGATGGAAATACGCAACAAATGAGATATGAAAAAATGCTAACTGAAGAATATGAAAACAAATGCACAACAATTGAAGGGATATAAGAATATGGAAACAAATGCGCAAGGATGAAGCGAAGAAATAAAGAAGCGGGGTGAGATGCAGAAATGGCCGAAGCCTGCAGGCGGCATGAAGGCAACAAACAGCGGAGGTGCTATATGGCGACGCCACGTCGTGCGGAGCGAACGAGAGCTGGGAGGGGTTGCAAACGGTTGTCAGGCCTGCAGTGGAGGGGGTGAGGACAAAAGTAATTCGGGGACGTGTTGGAGCGAGAAGTGTGAGGTGACGGACGAGAGCAACAGTGACGGGTGACGAGAGGGAAAAACAATTTGGGGTGACGTGGAGACGTGCACGAGGTAGATAAAAAGGGAACGAACGGAAAATAAAAATAGTGAGAGTCACGGAGATATGAGGTGAATTGACGGCGGTAGAGACGCAGCACACACACACGAGTGTAGTGGAGGACGATGAGGGGAGCTGGCGGACTGGTTATAGGAGACCGATTATGTGTGAGCAGCTGGATGCCTCCTCCAAAAGGGGAGGAGTATGCCCCTTGAGCGCAGTCCCGACCAGGTGTTCGGTCTGTCAGCGTCGGTCGTGTCGAGCGAGTTCGAGGGGATGAGTGCTGCGAACGGGTGCACGCGGAGCTTGGGGGGTATAGGGACCCCGGAACCCCTTGTGGGGACACGAATCCCCAGTGTGGTTGTCCCGGTGTGTGTGGTGCAAGGTGTTAGTGCGCCCCCGTGTGTGGAGGCGACCCCGTGTGTGAGTGGTGTGGTGGCGAGTGTGCCAGGATGCATGCTTCCCAGCACGCCGTGTGGGAGTGAGGCACGGTGTGTGAGTGAGACACCGCGGGTGAGTGCCCCGCGTGTGTGAGTGGTGTGGTTTGTGTGAGGGAAATGGCACGAGTGAGTGAACGGCCGAGTGTGAGGGAGACCGTGT
>CM068961.1:93515259-93530120 GCA_035128595.1 Eptatretus atami
TCCCGTTTGTAATCGCCCCCCTGTGACTTTTCCCTATGTTTTTGTATTGCAAACCAGCAATGATAGAATTACATTTTTGTAACCACAAGAACCAAGACAACTGAGTTTCATAACCAAGTAGGAAGAAGCTCCGCCTCCAAGGGTGACGGCGGGCGAAGTCATGCCCCCGAAGCTGATGATTGATGGGCGTGACATGAGTAAGGGGGAGAAGAAGAGAGTGAGAGGAGGCAGGCAATCAGAGAGGACTGGAAAGCAGCTCATAGCGAGAAGGGAACGTATGAGTGGAGTTTGGTGTGAGGGAGGCGATCAGAGAAACCAGAGCATGTCTTGGTAAGAGAACGGAGAGAGTGGGATTGGCAAGCGCGGTCAACGAAGAAGCGACACCACGGTTCGGAAGCCCTGATGTCGAATATGGCCTCACGAATTGCTCGGTGCTATTTTTGGGGCGCGGTTACCTGCAATCAGTGACGACGTGGTCTGTGGTGCCGTATTAGGCAAACCTTCCGGTTCCGGTTTTTGAGCGACGGTTGGTTCTCTCCAGGGGTCTCTGCCTACTCTCTCAAAGATGTTTCTAGTCGTTGTTTGTCATGTTTTGACTGTCATTTTGTTGCCTCCATGTTTACTGTGTGTTCCTAATTCGGTTTTGTTTCAAACATTGTGCGAATTGGTACTAATTGGTGAGTATTCATTGGTCTTGGCATATCGTGTTTCCCTGAGGCCTAACCATCCCCATCGATGTGCACGATTGTGTTTACTTGTATTTTCTCCTTATTACCATCAGTTTTTATTTTCCCCGCTTTTCCCTCCACCCTCAATATTTCTCCCAACTCTACCCTCTGTTTCATGTCTTAAAATTTTATAAAATACAACAAAAAATATCTTTTCCTTTCTCACCTTATACCCCTCGTAACCGCGTGACTTCCTGTACTGACTCTTCAACTTCCTCGCTCCACCCGGTTCTTCTTTTTCAAAATGTGTTCAATTTGACCTTTTTTTTCATCCCGTGTCTAAAAATTCCATGTTACAACACTTCCTTTCTCCACTCTGTCAATTATTCTGCACTCCATCCATCTTACAATGTACTTAAATGAATCTCTGACCTACAAATTTAAAAAAAATTTTTGCCAATTCTTGTTCGTCTTCCATTATTATCTGGTTCCCCCCCCCCCCAACTTCAGTGCAAATTCATCCCACCTCCTTAAATCTACCCCTTCCCTCTTAAACCCCTCCTTATTATTCCCATCTTGCCCCAATCCTAGCATCTCTCCACTGTCCTCTGCCTTACTAACAGTTCCCCCTCTGGTATCCCAAACTGGATGGTCTTCAATCATCTGTAAGCTGCACTCCAACCTAACAAATGTCTCACACTCTTAGTCAGCACAATCCTCTATGTCAAACACGCTCTCTCTTTCCTCTCATCACATCTCCCACTCTTCCCACCCCCTAAAACCTTGTTCCTCCCCCTGCCTGGTCCCACCTCTACCATACCACTACCCAGTCTTATCCTTCCCTTCCCCACCCTTCCCTTCTCCTCCTCCTCCATGACCGTGCCTGCTCTCATCGTCTCCCTCACTCTGAAAGCTTCCCTCTCACCCCTCCCTCGCAAATCAACTACCTCCTCTCTTCAAAGCAAACTTCTCTCACTTCCCCCTCCAAGCTTCCCCTCACCTTTCTCAAAAGCTCCCCCCACGCCTTTCTCACTCAATTCTTCTTCCTCACCCCTCCCTTTCAAATCTCCACCCTCATCCCCTTCTCAAAGCTGCCCCTCTCACTTCCACAAAGCTGCCCCTTCGCCCTCTCTTCCTCTCTCTCTCTCCTCTCTCTCTCTCTCTCTCTCTCTCTCTCTCTCTCTCTCTCTCTCTCTTCCAGCTCATTCTCCACCTCCTCCAATCTCCAACTTCCCCTTTCCCCTCTCTCATTACTCCGCATTGCTTACTCAACCTTCAACACACAGCCCTTTGTCCTCTTCCCCATCCGACCCTCTCCCTAGCTCTTCTGCAATCTGTCATCAACTGTCAACAACTCTTCAATACCTCCACCTTTCCTCCCTCTCATTACCCACCCCACCCCTCCCCTGCACCCAAAGCCTCCTCCCCTCCCTCTTCCTTAACAGTGTGAACCTCAACCATCCGGGGCCTTCGCTCCAGCCCGACTGATCTCTCCATACAGGTTGCCACTGACAAACCAGACATAATCTGCTTCACAGAAACTTTCCTACTTCAAGATGTCTCTGACTCCTTAGTATCTCTCACTGGTTACCCCCCTCCTCCGGTATGATAGACCTGAACCTCGTCCTGGTGGCGGAATTCCTCTCTTTATCAAAAACTCTATTCCTTGTTCTCCATGCACTGCCCTCACTCCTCCACGCCCCCAGGAATACCTTTGGTTACGGATTCCCCTCTGCGCTCACCTCTTGTTGAGATGTGTGTTGTACCGTTCACCATACAGTGATGACTCCATTTACATCACACTTGCCAAAAACATGGATCAACTTCTATCCACTCATCCAAACTCTCTCTTCCTCATATGTGGTGACTTAATTCGCCATCATGCCAGTTGGCTGGGTGTGGGTACCTCTCTCATCTGCCATGGCACTTCAGCAAAGGACTTCTGTGACTCAATGGGACTGACACAATCTGTCAAGTTCCTGACCTGGAACTCAGCCAATGGTACTCCATCTCTTCTGGAATTTATTTTGATGAATTTCTCAGAAAATATCTGCTGTTCTTCTTTGACTTCAATCGGTTCATGTGACCATATGCTTGTTAAAGCGGTCATCTCTCTGGCTGTTATCAGAGAACCACCTCAGCAGCGATGAGTCTGGCACTTCACTCAGGCTGACTGGCAGGGTCTTCAAGCAGCCATCAAACTTCAGGACTGGTCTCCCATTTGTACTTTATCCGATATCAACTCATCCTGGGAATTCTTTCAAAGAAATTTGCTCTCTTTCACGCACAGATTTATCCCATCTCGTCATCAGTTGTCCTACCCTTCCTCCCGCCCATGGTACACTGAAGCTTGTGGTGACGCAGTTGTCCTGAAACAACTTGCCTTTGCCTCATCGAAGGCAAATCCTACTGAAAGCAATCTCAGTTCCTTCCACAAAGCTCGGAACAAGTGTGTGTCTACCCTCAGGAGAGCCAGGAAACATCATCTTTCTGATCTCAAGTCTGAACTCTCAAACCAGTCTCCCTCCAACAAATCCTTGTGGCATCTGTTTGTCTGTTTCTGGTATATGTTCCTTCTCCAACTTCAACCTTACCTCAAATGGCTGCACAGCTGACAATGCACGTGAAAAGGCTGAATGCCTAAACTCTGTGTTTGCTTCTAAATGTTGTGTCCCAAACCCATCGCTTTATGTACCCACCTTACCCATTCACACTCAGCAGATGTTCCTGGAGTCTGTGTCCTTTTCTTCTGACAAGGTGGAGAGCTTGTTGTCAAACCTCGACTCAGATTCTGCAACTGGTCTTGACAGCATCAGCCCTCGTGTTCTATAAATCTGCTCTGCTGCTCTTGCTCGCCTTCTCTCTGTTCGACTCGCCCTCTCATTTTCTCAAGGTCATCTATGCCTTCTGATTGGAAATCAGAAAACATTACTGCTCTGCATAAAAATGGTGCAAAAACTGATCCCTGCAACTGCAGACCAATCAGCCTGCTCCCAATCATCAGCAAGGTCATGCAATCCATCATCGCTTCCGACATTAAATCCTTCCTCTTATCCAATGGCCTGATTTCCGACCATCATTTTGAATTCAGACCAGGTCACTCAACCCTGGACATGCTGCTTCTTCTTTCCCAACAATGGATGGAGGTCCTAAATGCCAAACATGAGATCAGAGCCATCTCCCTCGACATATCATGAGCTTTCGATATGGTCTGACATCCCGCACTGCTCACCAAACTCTCTTCTTATGGTATCCAAGGCAATCGCCACTCATGGTTCACGGATTTCTTCTCCTGTCAGAGTCAACGCCTGGCTCTTAATGGAATTATCTCTTATTCCTATCCAGGCTGGAGTTCCTCAAGGCAGTGTTCTTGGCCCTGTGCTTTTTCTGGTTTTCATCAATGATCTCTCAGATTCCCTGGAAAATCTTCTTTATCTCTTTGCTGATGACTCTATCCTTTGCCGTACCATCTCTCATCCCTCAGATCGGCAAGCAGCAGCCTCTTCACTCTCTGCAGACCTGAGAAAATCACAAGCTGGTCAAACACTTGGAATATTTCCTTCAATCCTGACAAATCTCACACCCTCAATATGTCTCTCCAAAAGGACCATCTGGAACCCCCCCCCCCCCCCATATACTTTCTCAACAATCCCTTGAATAAGTCCTTTCATTCAAGCTTTTGGTGTCACTGTCTGCCATGATCTTTCCTGGAAAGCCACTTCTCCAAGCTGGCCTCCAAAGCCAGTCGCTGACTGGGCATCCTATGTCATGCAAAGTCCTTCCTTGGCACACCTGAGCTTCTAACCACTTACAAAGCTTTCATCCACAGTCTGATGGAGTACTGCTCTCCCATCTGGGGTGGTGCTCCTGCCTCACACCTAGCTCGACTTCACGCTGTGGAAACGAAAGCTTTTAAGATTATTGGTAGCTCCCGTGATGAAACTGAGTCTTTGGGTCTCTCACGCTCTCTCACCAGAAGCAGATCAGTGGTCTTTTCGTCTTCTACCGTCTCCTCTCCGGCCTTGCCCCCCCCCTTGCTCTGTTTGTGATCTGTCCCCCCCCCCCCCGGTATTTTTCACAGGGTACTCGCTCAAGGTCCGCCAAAAACCCCCGTCTGGTGAAACTGCCAAAATCAAGAATCACTGCTCACCTTCACTCTTCATTTCTCTTTTTTTCCCACCTCTGGAACAAACTTGCACACTCTCTTCAATCCCATTCCTCCCTCCAGGTCTTCAAAACAGCCCTTCACCACCATCTCATATCTTCCCCCATCCAAAACCTTGATCTTTTATACCCCCGTTAATCCACCCTAAACCCACCTCCTTCAAATTCCCTGTTTTCCTTCCTGAAAGTTAGTCACTGTAACGTCCATCTTGTTTACACCGTGTTTCCCCCGCCCCATCCCTCTCCCTTCCACAGAACTCCACGTGTCTCTGTTCCCCCACTGTTTTGTGCTTCCCTCTCCTGCCTTGTTATATGTTCTGTGCATTAGCTCTTACATGAGCCTCGACATGGTATGCAAAAAAACAAAACAGGAGCCACGTGCTCCACACTAAAGTATAATGATTATTATGATTTTATAATCGCTGTTATTAATTAGATGATTCGACTTCAGTACGGTCGGTTGACAACCTGGAAGGCAGGTGTTTAGTCGATGTCATTTTGTCACTTGATCTTGTAGCTCGTCTGAAGGTATTGATTGCACTGAGGTGCTTCTTGCGGAGCGTATTTATATTCCGCTATTAAATCGGAATCATGTACTCATGTAACTTGGAGGCAACTCTTTTTTCCATTCTCAAGAAGTTATCTGATATTAAATAAAAATACTAACATTATTGGATGTTGTCACAATTCATTTAGTCCCAGAGTTAGCACAGACAGGTTCAGATTAATTTTATCGGCGATTTGAAATAATTTTGCATCCGGACACTCACCTTCTCGTGTCTCACTGCAATTGCTTCATTAGCCTTCATTGGATTTCAGCATGCTCTCAAAGTTAATAGATCTTTCCATCCCCAAGAAAATCTGGTGGGATAAGAGGCTGAAAAATCTCAAGAACATGGTGTGTTGTGCTGTGTTGATAAGTATTGGAATTATCTGAAATGTTTCAACCTCCCCTCTCTGTTCCACCTCCAACCCGGCTCCTTCTCCAGGCACCAATGAATGTCCAAGCTATGATGCAGCAAAGACGTGAGATGCTCAGACGCAAGCAACATCCACAGCACAACATGCTAATGAAGCAAACACTGGCATGTGGTGTAGCACCCAATTCTACGGTTCCCTCCGGCTTCCTGCTGTCTTCTTCAGATTCCTCAACACAGCTCTACATGCACCCGATTACCAACACCATCACAGCAGGAGCTCCACATCCAGTCACTCAGTTTAGCCCCATAAGTCCCAATCTGATCATTCAACAGGGAAATTCTGGCATGATACAGCAGCAGACTGCTCGAGTAGAGATGGGACCTGCTACCTGCTCGTATGAGCACGTTCGAGGCAATTCTCTGGAGCAAAACAACCTCCAGTTTCCCACCGCTGGTGCGTATTTCTATCAGATTCACACTAAATGATCATTCATCCACTAATAAATGAGCGATGCTTATAAATTTTAACCTCTTGCAGATATGACCCATCAATCGGATCCAGCATATGGAGGCCAGGGTCCTCTTGCTTCGCTTGGGATGAGCCACTTGAGGAGGTCCGCATTAACTGACTTCCGTCCGATCTCACCCGATCTTGGTTGGCAGCCCATTCCAGGTGTAACAAATACACCCAATGCACAAAATCGGTGAGCTGAGTAAAGCATACGAGTTTAACCTGGGCTTGTGGCGGATTCCGTCATAACGTTGTTGAGCTCCCTTTTGTCTTTTTTTTTCTTTCTTTCTCTATTCCAGCGGTTGTGTTTCTCGGCCCCAGCACATGGTTACTCCTGGCATGTACGTACATCCCACCGCTGTCTCACGGCCCTCTGAATGCATCGAGCCTCCGGGAATGCAAGTGGTCAGAATGGGAACAGAGCAGGTACACGTGCGGTGGAATGTCCATCATCATGTGGTTCAGCATGGCCATCTTTGGAAAAGCATTAGCACCCAGGGTCATGTAAAGGGACATGGATGTTATGTTAGGTAATGGTGAGAATCGGTTGGTACATTGAGTTAATTGGGGTGTGGATATGGCACAGGTTCCCATGGCCAGGTGGTCTCTTCCTGTGTCTAAATTTCCTTTATGTCGATGTATATTCTTTTATTAAAAGAGCAGAATAATGGTGTTTTAAAAATTAATTTCAATTATCCTTCATGGTGCCATTCATTATGACAGCAATCCGGATGATTTAGGGTTGGTTTAGGTCAATTGAAAGATACGCTTTATCGTTTTTTAAAAATACCTAATTTTTAATGTTGAAATCATGAAAACACACACACACACACACACACACACACACACTCTCTCTCTCTCTCTCTCTCTCTCTCTCTCTCTCTGAGTAACCTCATCAACAAACAAGGACACAGATACACCCTAAACAACCAATAAGAAGAACATCCAAAGAAACAGGAAAGGTGACACACCTACTATACATGGATGATTTAAAGCTCTTTGCACTGGATGACGAAAAATTGGCAGAACAGCTAAAACTAGTAAAACGGTTCTCTGAGGACATTCAAATGGAATTTGGACTCGATAACTGTGCCAAGTGCACAATTGTAGAAGGTAAACCAACAAAAAGAGACAACATAAAATTGACCTTGAAACAACAATATAGCAGTTAGAAAACGAAGGATCATACAAATACCTCGGGGTCGAAGAGGGCCACAAAATATGTCACAAACAAATGTGTAAAACAATCACCAAAGAAAACCTACATAGACTGAAGCAGATCCTGAAAATGTATCTTTCCCCAAGAAACAAAATCACACCAATAAAGCAACTCGCAATACCAGTGTTCCAATACAGCTGTGGAATAATAAACTGGCCCCAAATCAGAAATCAATAAGTTAGACATCAAAACAAGAAAACTCCTTTCCATCCACAAAATGTTCTACAAAAACCAGAGCATCCCGAGAATGTACCTGCCAAGACGAGAAGGAGGGAGCGGCCTGCTGGAACTCAACCAGGTGCACAGAGCAACGAGTGTAGGAGTATGTGAAATGCTAAACAGACTATGGGATTCAATTTTAAACAAACATGAACACAGCAAACCTGAAAATGTATCCCTAATTCACCTTGCAAGGCATTTCAAGAAACAGGTACGAATAGAAGATACCACAAAGAAAATTGAAATGGCAACAAAGACAGCCCCAACAATTGCAAAAATGACAAAAGACATATATAAAAATAAATATCAACAAATATACACCAACAAGTGGGAGAATGACAAAACTGCAGGAAAATACAAAAAATAATTGGACCGAGAATGTTGGGATCGATAAAGAAGGCTCATTGGAATTACGAGGTCAGCTCATCTGGGACGGAGAACAAATAATAATAAATGCACAAGATCAAGGACACTACACCATTGGAATTAAAAAAGATGGCGGGAATGAGCCAGACGGACAAGTGTAGGTTCTTGACTTTCAAAACCATCCCCAGGAATATTACCACAAATGAACTACAACTGGAGGCAGTCCGGGGTCCGGTGACAATCGTGAAAAGAGCCCTGGGAACAAAACTCTGAGAACAACAAAAGTTGAACAGCTTGGTCCATGAACTGTGATCCCTTACTCAAGTGAAGGTGGATACTTTGAGTCTTAGGAGGACTTCGTTCCATCTACTCAAACCCGCAAATGGAGATAACAACCAACAACACACATACACACACACACACACACACACACACACACACATTTATTGTTTTTATTTTTTTCTATCATGGCACAAGTATGGCTAATGTTTGCAGTACGTTGAACCTCACCGGTTTTGCTGCATCCCATGCAGCAGGTTGAGGTGTATGCCGATGTGCAATGCACGGTGAACTTGCTGGAGAATGATTCGTACCTCCGTCAACCACCGGGGGGGCTGGCATGTGTGACCCAGCCAGTTGTGTCTATGCCTGGCCACGTACAGGGATCGAGCCTTCTCCAGCAGCTGTTGACAGAGTGAGCACGACGTGTCATCGCACCCTCCTGCCCCCCCTCTCCCTTGCTCGATGCACTTTCATCAGGATTTTAATATTTATTTTTCACAGCTTAGAGTGTGCACTCAGGCATTGGTTGGACATGATAGTTGGCTGTCCATCCTCAGGTGTCATCTGGTCTGTGGCAGTGACGACATGATTTTAGAGGATGCATTGCATGTGACATGCTCACACTTGAACTGGCACATGTGGCAATTTTTTTATGTTTTTGTTTTTTTTAACCCTAATATAATGTATAGACAATTGACCTTTTGAAGGCAGGTTTTGGTCTTGCACAAAGACCATGTGGCACCATGATGGGAATTCTTCACGTGGCAATTTGCCATCGTCTTTATTCTCCACTGGAGGGTATATTCGCCTGAAGTATGACTTGTATAGTATACAGTCACGAGAACATTGTTTTCCAGTCTCATGGGAATACAGACAGTTCTTGCAAGCAGCATGACAAGAGAGTCCGACATTGATTGCTGTTTAATGTATGCTCCTGATGACATCATCAATGCATTGCTGTAGTCCTCTTCTATAGCTCTA
This sequence comes from Eptatretus atami, assembly GCA_035128595.1. Classification (NCBI taxonomy): domain Eukaryota; kingdom Metazoa; phylum Chordata; class Myxini; order Myxiniformes; family Myxinidae; genus Eptatretus; species Eptatretus atami. Next base: position 93,524,590 of record CM068961.1, read on the forward strand.
TGAATGTAGTTGGTTTGTGGTACAGAGTGCCCAAGATAATACTCATCCTTTGTTAGTTGTCACGGAGGCTTTTAATCCCAACCAGCAGTTTAATCGGTGTCTTGTACCTGTAGGTTTGAAATTATAGCAACAGTGTGTGTCGGAAAACAATTTATTGTAATGAGGGTGGCCTGCTGTTGGCTTCTCAGAGATCTCCCAAGCTGATTCAATTGTGACATCACGTCCAGTCTCGCAGCGATTCATCATACATCTCATTGTTCCTTTACAACAGTAACAATTAAATTACCTGCACATCTCTTCACACTCATCATCATAATGACTCAAAGCAATTAGCCTGAGCGGGACAGGAAGCATCTTCTTTAGCTTCTCATCCCCACCAGATGCGACTTTGTCCTGAAAGGCATGGTAGTTGCCTCAAGTGATGTCTTATCACAAATGAGGTGTGTGTGTGTGTGTGTGTGTGTGGTGATGTGTGTGTGTGTGTGTGGTGTGTGTGTGTGTGTGTGTGTGAAAGATATTTAGCGATTGGAACTAGAACCCAGTGGACAATTTATTCAGTGACTAAGAAGATGGCAGGACAGCCGGCTCGAAGAGATGGTGAATTGAGAAGTCTATATGCTATTGCTAACATCACAAATGGCCACGGGGTTATAATCTCTTGTGTCAACTATGATAAATATTTCACAAGCTTGAAGTCAAATATATATATATATATTTTTTTTTTCTGCAAAGAGGGGTGGCACTTCAGGCAAAAAAATAAACAATTGGGCCATGTACAGTATCTCTCCTCAACACACCAAAACACCTATTAGGTCAAACGACATAAATGTGGTTTCAGACAGGAATCCATCCATTCATTGGGACCATACTCTGTACAGAGCGTTGGTGCTGCCTAAGCAGTCTCCGTGGCTATTGGGCACAATCCTGGACTGGTCACCACTCCAACACAGGATATCAGCAAGCTGGCTCTCATTTTGCCAACCTCAGAAGGATGACAGGCAGAGTCAACCCCACTTGGTATTAATTCAAGAGCAAAGTGTGATTTGATCTCAGGATCCTATGATCCCAAACCTACCACCCTAACCATTAAGCCAACACCAGGCATAGACAGGAATGGTCCTATTAAAATTCAATTTACATTTCTGCTCCTTCAGCCAATGTAGTGAATAGATTTTTCAGAAAGTCCATCAATAGTTTGTGAAGTAGTATGGCTCTGTCGGGTGACTGCATCCCTGAGTGGTTTTCATTAAGTTCAGCATCCCAGAAAGACATAGCGCATGTATCACTTCTGTTCTGCAGAGTGACTCGGTCCGTAACAAAACTGCTTTGCTCTATTCTCAGAGCTTTGTCTAGTCTGGGAAGGCCTGAGGTCAAATTCTCCACGAACTCTCGACTCTTCAATAGCTTAGACCATAAACTGTATCATGTTGTATTTTCTTTATCAAAAGGGTCAGATTGTCAGATCATGAACCATGCTTTATAAAGAGCGTCAGTTCTGCCGAAGCAGTTTCTATGGCTCACTTTATAATTCTGGATGGGTTGCTACTCCAACACAGGAAGTCAGTGCAGGAATGTGGAATTTGGCCGGGTAGCTCGCCTACTCTCCGTGAAGGACACCATGGGATCCTTAATGCCCACCAACTAATGCTGGCAGATGGGACACCAGTTTACCATCCACCAACTTATGCCGGCTCAGGAATTCCCGTTTAATGTCCATCCGATGCATGGCACACACATTGATGAATCGCCCTGCCTGTGAAACATGAGGTCGAGCTTCAAATCCAGCCTAAACAGCTTAGACGTGAGTGTGCGTATCTCCAGGCCATCCTGCCAGTCCTTGGTTGTGTTGCTGCAGAAAAATGGGTGTCTTGGTCATTTTATATTCATTGGAGATGTCCACCTGCTTCATGGAATGCATGTCAAAAGACTTTCAAGATTATTGGGACATCAAATGAAAATCTGCAATTCTTCCCATCCTTGAGATTGGAGTTCATGGTCTTCTCCAACAGTAGTGGGGCAACTTAGCATAACAATCGTGCATTTTGTGAGGAAAGCACCAAATTTGGCACACTAGTAGCCTATTATGAACAGATTTGGATATTGGGCCATCTCAAAATTTTTGATGGCAGTGGAAAATGGCTGCCACAGCCATCAGCGGCTGAATTTGAGATGGCCCAATATCCAAATCTGTTCATAATATGATAGGCTACTAGTGTGGCAAATTTGGTGCTTTCCTCACAAAATGCACAATTGTTATGCTATATTTAGCTAAGTTGCCCCACTACAGGACTGGGTATCTCCGTAATTAGTAGAGATGAGTTGTTGGAGATGTCTGAATTTACCTCCAAGACCTGCTGTGATGGTTATAGTCCTTTTTATGGGAAGTACACACTGTTGAGACTCGTGGAGGATCTTGTCCTGAATGAGTTAGTGATTTTTCACTTTTATTCTCATTCTATTTGAGTCTTACTTGCAAATTCTCATGCTGCTGCATGGAGTTTTGAGGTCAAGAAGAAGCAATGATAGGTGTTGACACAAAACAACGTTGTGACCTGTTGTGCCAGAAGTTTCTTCAGTAGCCCCTATTTTCCAATAGAGTGCACATGCCATGTGTGCAAGGAGAAAAAAAAAATCACCACTTCCTGCAGTATAGGTGTGCACCTGGCTCACTGCTACAGTGACGTCACAATGGGCGATTCATTATCAAATGGTACTTGCTCTGTGAATTGGGGATGCAGTCTACCATTGCTAGTGTGTGTGTGTGTGTGTGTGTGTGTGTGTGTGTGGCGTGCGTGCGTGCGTCGTGCGTGCGTGTACCTTCCTTCACCTGATTTTTGTTTTCACTGTTCTTTTGCCTAATTTCCATTCCTATAAAGTTGTTGCATATTGCTCTTCTTCTTCGACCACTGGGCAGGGATGATTTTACATTGTGTACCACTCCAAGGCTTAATTTTTTTTTATTCTCCATCACCTTTGGAAGCATTTCTTTTGAACCACTTCAATCCATCCTCCTTCGGAACTAATAAATTTGCACAATATTGTTGGTTTTTGCAACCCCATCCCTGCTTTACCTTCTTGGCAAGCATATCTCTCTCTCTCTCTCTCTCTCTCTTCTCTCTCTCTCTCTCTCTCTCTCTCTCTCTTCTTCTCTCTCTCTCTCTCTCTCTCTCTCTCTCTGTCTCTGTCTCTGTCTCTGTCTCTTATGGAATGCACTCAGCTTATGGTGATCAGCCACCTAGAAATGCACTCTTACCATGGTGAGCAGCCACCTGCGAATGTACGCAGCTCATGGTGAGGAGCCACCTGGAAATGCACTAATGTCATGGTGAGCAGTCATCTGAGAATGCACTTTTTATCATGGTGAACAGCCACCTGGAAATCCCCAATATCATGGTGAGGAGTCACCTGGGAATGCATTCATCTCGTGGTGAGCAGCCATCTGGGAATGCATTCCTCCAGTGGTGAAGGGAAACCTTGGAATGGTCGCAGCTTCTGAAACATCATGCCTGATTTTTGAAAGGTTGTGCTTCATGAAGTCCTTCCGCAAAACGAATTTTTGACCTGGAGCTTTGAAAAGCCGGTGCATCTAATGTTTCACAGATGCAACTCGGCCAGGCAGCTAGTCAAAAGTGTAAGCACCTGGCTTGATCCTTTTCAAAGAAGAAAAAGAAATATTTTGTACAAAAAAAATCCATAATTTTTGCAGAGTGGGATTTGCACTGAACTCCCACATTGTTTAGAACGCAATTCGTTTCCTCAAATGAATTGTTGTGGATTGTTGAAAGTACATTTTCCTACTCTTGCACTGAAGGTAAATGTGCAATCTCACAGGTGTGCAAGAACAATTTATCGCATCCTTTGTGTTTGTATATAATGGAGATTTTGGCATCCATTTTACGCCAACAGTTGCAATTCGCAATGCTGCGATGATTTATAAATCGACTACGATGCATTATTTATATTGGGAATTTTTTTTAATTGTTGCGGTTGGAGAAGTGTCATCCACATATGTCGTCGTCTAATTTAATCGCAAATGAAGTTCATTTCCTCGACACCATAAACTTGTGGAGTTTATGCAAGGGGTACCTGTAAATTTCTAATTTAAATGAATGATATATAAATTATTGATGTCTTACATTTACAAGGTCATGACAAGGTGTTCCTGTTTTGCATTGCACTTTTTATTTTTGGCTGTAATGTACCGCTTTGTTCCTTTAAACCTTTGTTTGATAGAGAAATTCTTTTTAAAGTCTGTTTTACGAGAATGTTGTTGCTAATAAACCGTGGGGATCTCAATGTTATTTACATGTCCGGCCATCATTGCTTTGAACAGTCTCGTCATAAACTTTGCTCTGCGTGTTACAGAGGGACGAAATGTCATCGCTTCACCTACTCTCCCATGGTAGTTAGTACAGTGCTCCAAACATTTTGTTGAGAAAATCCATTGTCTTTGGAACACCACTCCATTGTGAAAATAGTTAGCAATGTGATCAGGTTATAGGGGAAGGAGATCAGGCAAGGAAATAGGTTTGAGTATCTGGGAGGAACAGTGACTGGGGATGGTTAGTCTGAGGCAGAGGTGCGGAGGAGGATTCAGATAGGTGCAAATACGTGGAGACAGTAATGGCAGACGGGAAGATATCAAGCAAATTGAAAGGGAAGTTTCTGATGTGTGTAACGCCGGCCTACTTTTGTGGTCTGGTGATGGCGGCACTGACAGAGAGACACTAGAGGCTGCAGGTTTGCCACGACAACTGGGTCAGGAGGATTGTGGGAGTGAAGAGAGTGGATAAAAGCAGGATGGATGAACTCAGGGAGGACATTGGTGTGCAGATGAGCTTGACAGGGAGATTGGTGAAATACCAGCTGAGATGGGCTGGACGTTAGTGCGGATGGAGGAAGAGAGAATGGAAAAGATAGCGGATAGATTGAGGGAGCAATGTAGGAAGAAAAGATGTAGACCATGGCTGAGATGAGAGAATTGTGTGAGGAGGGATATCCACAAGGTAGAGGTGGTTGGAGAGTGGAGAGAGTTGGCTGAGGACAGAGGGAGGTGGAGGAGTATCATGGTCAAGGCAGGACAGAAGCTTGGGACCATCGGACTTCACCCCTAATAAAGGGAAGAGGAGGAGAAGAAGTGATGCATGTTGACACTCTTAAGTGACATATTTCATGATATGACACCTGGCCCTTTGAACTGTGCAATTTGTATGCTCAGATCTCACGATATTCAGGACTTTTTCATCCCACTTTGTGTAACCCATAATACCATCTTTAAACTTTGGATCATCCAACACATTTGCATTCAAATCCAGAAGGTAGGAACCCATTCCTGTTATGAGATCATCAATGCTTTCATCCTCCTATTGATTTGCAATTGGTCGCCGGTTTTGCCACCAATTTTTTATTCCGGATTCTAGACATCAAAAAGATACATATATCGAAGAAACAGTTTCAAATGTAGCACCTCGCCACCATTAGAGCATTTAAATTGCATCAAATGTGGCAATAAATGTGAATTGTTGCTCCCA
>CM068961.1:93571359-93626882 GCA_035128595.1 Eptatretus atami
GGTTCTTGCAAGGTGACCCCAGTTTATGGTTCTTGCAAGGTGACCCCAGTTTATGGTTCTTGCAAGGTGATCCCAATTGATGGTTCGCCTCTGATTTGCTGGTGTTCAAAGTCCATCGGAGACGATGCGGACTCGTGAAGATCTTTACTCTCGGCCACCCTCAAATGATGGTTCGCCTCTGATTTATTTTCACCATCGTCTCTTTTATCATCGACATTATTGTTCAAACCATTTGCGAAACGTTGCTTTGATGTGAACGACATCATAATTTTCTCGGCGATTGAGCCAATCGCCCATCGGTCATCACATACCCTCACCCTACTGTTTGGTAGTCTAATGTTCGTGGTGGCTCGGTAGATACATCATGGAGTGTGCAAAAGAATCCTTGTTTCACAAACAGCGATTTCATGTTTTACACTACATCATGTAGGGTTGTAGCCTACACAAACAGAACGTACAGACGCACACTCACCTCGAAGCTGTCGAGACTAGGTTCGAATCCCGACCCAGCTATGAGCTGTCATCCCGCGCTGTTTCACAGGCAGGGCGATTCATCGATGTGTTTACCATCCCTCATGGGATAGAGATAGACGTTAAACTTGGAGTCCCACCTGCCAGCAGGATTCGTTGGTGCATGTCAAAGATCCCATGGTGTCCTTTAGGATGAGTCGGCGAGCTATCACCGGCACCATGGCTAAATTCCAAATTCCTGTCCGAATTTCGTCCAACGTCAGGCTTGACAAGCCGGTTCGTGAAAGACTTGTTCCAAGCTTCCACCAGTAGCCAACCTCACAAGAACGCTGGTAATAATTGTGGACCATAATGAAGAGGAAGCCGAAGAAGAGGGAGAAGAAGTTTATGAACCTATTACCTGCCCATGTGGTTTGGCTGCTCCATGAGCTTTGATTTCTGAGTACAAAACAAAAAAACTTTGCACACTCTTTGCACACTTTTTGCACACTTTTTGCACACTCTTTGCACACTCTTTGCACACTTTTTGCACACTCTTTGCACACTTTTTGCACACTTTTTGCACACTTTTTGCACACTCTTTGCACACTTTTTGCACACTCTTTGAACACTTTTTGCACACTTCTTGAACACTTTTGCACACTTTTTGCACACTCTTTGAACACTTTTTGCACACTCTTTGAACACTTTTTGCACACTCTTTGCACACTTTTTGCACACTCTTTGCACACTTTTTGCACACTCTTTGCACACTCTTTGAACACTTCTTGCACACTCTTTGAACACGTCTTGCACACTCTTTGAACACTTCTTGCACACTCTTTGCACACTCTTTGCATACTTTTTGCACACTCTTTGTACACTTTTTGAACACTTCTTGCACACTCTTTGCACACTTTTTGCACACTCTTTGCACACTCCTTCACTGAACTCCATCAAAACTGTGACGAATGAGCATCGATCGCTCCAAAATGGTTCGCAGCGCTTTTTAGTCGGATTCTCTTCGGTCGGTCAGTTCGTTCTTCCATGAGCCTCGACACCTGTATCAGTATATATACAAATATGATCTGAAATCTGGACGTTGTACTCGAGACTATCCTCGTTGGTCACGTGACACTTGGTTAAAAGGTAAGTATATTTTGAATTCATTAATTGATCATAAACCGATACGGTTTGTATTTTCAACTCGGAAAAATGATCTCCGAGGGCGGGGCGACAAATCTAGGGGGCGGGGACAGAAACCTCAGTGGGTGGAGAGACTGGAGGCAGGGGGCGGAGTGTCCGAGCCGAGGGGCGTGGTCAATGAGCTCGGGGCGGGGTTTCGATGCCTCTTTAAGCGGTTTGAGGGAAGAGAGAGAAACATCTGTCCAGAGGATTATTATCAGCGAGGCGGCGAAAGAGCGCGGCGGGTCGATCGCGGCGTCCTGGCTCCAGGATCGCAGGTAAGGAGGAGGCGGCAGCTCGACCTGTCCTTTGGCTTTACTGCTTCATTTTAAGAATCACTTGAGATGTTCACGTCGGGGTCACAGATCCGCGTCTCTCCTCTCGGGGTCACGGATCTGCGTCTCTCTTCTCGGGGTCACGGATCTGCGTCTCTCTTCTCGGGGTCACGGATCCGCGTCTCTCTCTTCGGGTCACGGATCTGCGTCTCTTTCTGGGTCACGTCTGCGTCTCTTCTCGGGGTCACGGATCTGCGTCTCTTCTGGGTCACGGATCTGCGTCTCTCTTCTCGGGGTCACGGATCTGCGTCTCTCTTCTCGGGTCACGGATCTGCGTCTCCTTCTCGGGGTCACGGATCTGCGTCTCTCTTCTCGGGGTCACGGATCTGCGCTCTTCTTCTCGGGGTCACGGATCTGCGTCTCTCCTCTCGGGGTCACGGATCTGCGTCTCTCCTCTCGGGTCACGGATCTGCGTCTCTCCTTCTCGGGGTCACGGATCTGCGTCTCTTCTCGGGTCACGGATCTGCGTCTCTTCTCGGCGGTCACGGATCTGCGTCTCTCTTCTTCGGGTCACGGATCTGGTCTCTTTCTCGGGGTCACGGATCTGGTCTTCTTCTCCGGGTCACGATCCGCGTCTCTCTTCTCGGGGTCACGGATCCGCGTCTCTCTTCGGGTCACGGATCTGCGTCTTCTTCTCAGGGTCAGATCTTCGTCTTCTTCTCGGTCACGGATCGCGTCTCTCTTCTCGGTCACGATCCGCGTCTCTCTTCTCGGGTCACGGATCTGCGTCTGTCTTCTCGGGTCACGGATCTGCGTCTGTCTTCTCGGGGTCACGGATCCGCGTCTCTTCTCGGGGTCACGGATCTGCGTCTGTCTTCTCGGGGGTCACGGATCTGCGTCTGTCTTCTCGGGGTCACGGATCTGCGTCTGTCTTCTCGGGGTCACGGATCTGCCTCTCTTTCTCGGGTCACGATCCGCGTCTCTCTTCTCGGGGTCACGGACGCGTCTCTCTTCTCGCGGTCACGGATCTGCGTCTCTCTTCTCGGGGTCAGGATCTGCATCTCTCTCTGGGTCAGGATCTGCATCTCTCTTCTCGGGTCACGGTTCGCATCTCTCTTCTCGGGGTCACGTTCTGCATTCTCCTCTCTTCGGGTCACGGATCTGCATCTCTCTTCTCGGGTCACGATCTGCATCTCTCTTCTCGGTCACGGATCTGCGTCTCTTTCTCGGGTCACGGTTTGCGCCTCTCTCTTTCAGGGTCACGGTCTCTTCGGCTCTCTTCTCGGGGTCACGGATCTGCGTCTCTCTTCTCGGGGTCACGGATCTGCGTCTCTCTTCTCGGGTCACGATCGCGTCTCTTCTCTCGGGGTCACGGATCCGCTCTCTCTTCTGCGGTTCACGGATCCGCGTCTCTCTTCTCGGGTCACGGATCCGCGTCTCTCTTCTCGGGGTCACGGATCCGGTCCTCTTCTCGGGTCACGGATCCGCGTCTTCTTCTCGGGTCACGGATCCGCGTCCTTTCTCGGGTCACGGATCGCGTCTCTCTTCTCGGGGTCACGGATCCGCGTCTCTCTTCTCGGGGTCACGGATTCGCGCTCTCTTCTCGGGTCACGGATCTGCGTCTCTCTCTCGGGTCACGGATCTGCGTCTCTCTTCTCGGGGTCACGGATCTGCATCTCTCTTCTCGGGTCACAGTTCCGCGCCTCTCCTCTTGGGGTCACGGTTCCGCATCTCTCTTCTGGGGTCACAGTCCGCCTGTCCTCTCAGGGTCACGGTTCTCTGCGGCTCTCTTCGATGTCATGGTTCCCGAGGCTCTCTCTGGGGGGGGTCACGCGTTCCGGGTGTGGTCACTCATCGCGGGTCACAGTTACAGGCTTTCTTCGGGGCACTGGTGGCGGCTATCTTCTAGGTCTCACGGTTCCCCTTCTCTCTTCTCAGGGTCACGGTCCGCGTCTCTCTTCTCAGGGTCACGGTCCGTGTCTCTCTCTCGGGGTCACGGTTCCGCGTCTCTCCTCTCGGGGTCACCGATCTGCATCTCTCCTCGGGGTCACGGTTCGCGTCTCTCCTCTTCGGGGTCACGGATCTGATCTCTCCTCTTAGGTCACGGATCTGCATCTCTCCTCTCGGGTCACGGTTCCGCGTCTCTCCTCTCGGGTCACGGTTCCGCGCCTCTCCTCTCGGGGTCACGGTTCCGCCTCTCTCCTCACGGGATCACGGATCGTATCTCTCCTCCGGGGTCACGGTTCCGCATCTCTCCTCTCGGGTCACGGTTCCGCTCCTCTCCTCTCGGGTCACGGTTCCGCTCCTCTCCTCTCAGGGTCACGGTTCCGCATTCTCTTCGGGATCACGGTTCCGCGCCTCTCCTCGTCGGTCTCTCCTCTCGGGGTCACGGTTCCGCGTCTCTCTCTCGGGTCTACGGTTCCGTGTCTCTCCTCTCGGGGTCTCTCCTCTCGGGGTCACGGTTCCGCGCCTCTCCTCTCGGGGTCACGATTCCGCGTCTCTCCTCTCGGGGTCACGGATCTGCATCTCTCCTCTCGGGGTCACGTTCCGCGCCTCTCCTCTCGGGTCACGGTTCCGCGTCTCTCCTCGGGTCACGGTTCCGCTCCCTCCTCTCGGGTCACGGGTCCGCGTCTCTCTCTCGGGGTCCTTCGGTCTCTCTCGGTCTCCTCTCGGGTCACGTTCCGCGCCTCTCCTCTCGGGTCACGGATCTGCATCTCTCCTCGGGTCACGTTCCGCTCCTCTCCTCTCGGGGTCACGGTTCCGCGTCTCTCCTCTCGGGTCACGGTTCGCGTCTCTCTCTCGGGGTCACGTCCGCGTCTCCTCTCGGGTCACGGTTCCGCGTCTCTCCTTCGGGTCACGGTTCCGCTCCTCTTCTCTCGGTGGTCTCTCCTCTCGGGTCGCGGATCTGCATCTCTCCTCTCGGGTCACGGTTCCGCTTCTCTCCTCTCGGGGTCACGGTTCCGCTCCTCTCTCTCGGGCTCTCCTCTCGGGTCATGGATCTGCATTCTCCTCTCGGGTCACGGTTCCGCGTCTCCTTTCGGGTCACGGTCCGCATCCTCCTCTCGGGTCACGTTCGCGCCTCTCCTCTCGGGGTCACGGTGCCGCGTCTCCTCTCGGGTCACGGTTCCGCGCCTCTCCTCTCGGGGTCACGGTTCTGCATCTCTCCTCTCGGGTCACGGTTCTGCATCTCTCTCTCGGGTCACGGTTCCGCGCCTCGCCTCTTCGGGTCACGGTTCTGCGGCTCTCTTCGATGAAATGGTTCCCGAGGCTCTCTCTTGTTTGTGGGGGGGGGGTCACGGTTCCGTGTAGTGTGGCACTCATCGTGGGTCACAGTTACAGGCTTTCTTCGGGCACTGGTCGGCGGCTATCTTCTGGGTCTCACGGTTCCCCGGCACTCTTCCGGTGGGGGGGGAGGGTGGTCACGAGTCCTGCGCATGTACTTTCTTCGGTGGGGGTCACGGGTATGTGGCACTCTCTTCGGGTGGGGGTCACGGGTATGTGGCACTCTCTTCGGGCTCCGTTCGTGTCAGTCTTCACGGCACTTTCGGGGAAAAAAACCCCCAAAGCGTTTCCGAACCTCGCGGTGAAGCTCCGCGGGGAATCGGGGCAGGGTGGGGTCGAGGGGTCGCGGGGTCACCAAGGCGGTCCGTGCGGATCGTTGAAGTTTCACTTTGTTGCCCCATTCACGCTCTGCCAACTCGTAAATATTATATCATGTGAGAGGGGGTCCTGATGGGGGGCAGCGGGGTGGGAATTGGTTTCCTTTATTATGTCTTCTGGCCGAGGTGTTTGAAGGTTTGTGGTGGAAGTGACCCGATCCTCCCCCCCCACCACCTCCTTTGCCTCCTCTCCCTTCCCCGACGCACCCGCACACAGCTCCGAAGGGGTGGTTGAAACTGGGGAGGGTGAAAGGGGAGACCGCTTGGTCGGGGTCAGTTAAAAGTACGTACTATAAAAGTTTATTGACCTTTGAATTGTGGTTTGACACTCGAGAGTGACTGTGATGACGTATGTAAGAACATTCTGGGAACAACACGGAATTGTTATTTTCAAACATTGTGATACAAAGTTCGTGAAGAGCGTGGGAACTCCACATTCGAGTTTAATCAGTAACTTCTAAAATGTCCGGATCATTCAGTTGCACGTAAAAGTGTGTGCCGGAGTCAGGTGGCCCTATTACCGAGGTCGCTCGGGTGGAGACTTCACTTCATGCGGTTTCTATGGCAACACATCGTAGGACCTCATCATCCAAAGTAATAAGTTTTTGTTTATCACCGCTTTGATTTGTTTGATTTTTATAGTTTAGCCTTCATGCTCTCTGGTCAACCATGAACCATCCGTTTAACTTGTGTTGTGTTTTTTTTTTGGTGCCTTGTCAGTAAGGTTGGGGATATATTGTATAACCATCACCTTGTGGCAGGAGACCCTGGCGGGAAGACCCCACCAGCAATTTCCGAAAATGATGCTACTGCAGGAAGGATTTTTGGACTGATCAATGACTGCTGATATATTGAACAGTGTATCTCAGCCTAATAATTAGTCTCCTACCCGTTTCACTGGAGGGGACTATTATTATGCTTGCTGTCCGTTTGTCTCCCCGTGCGTCCGTCCCACTTGTGGTTTTTCAGACTTTTTTCCCCATACCCTTCAACATGTTCAACTGAAACTCGGTACATGACTTTATTATGATAAGTTACAGAACAAGTTTGAGTTTCAGGGTGTTTCGTCAATTTTTCACAGAGTTTCACACTTTTTTGACTTTGGTCACATCGGTATCGGGGACATGTAGTATTGCAAAGCAATTCTCGCTCTTGTTAACATCTCTTTGAGGGTCTTGGTCTGGTGTCTGCGACTCTTTTCCTTTTCGGAATCGTTCCCGATTAATAATGTCTCAAAGAACACACCTTAGTGGTTTTTGTCGAATTCGATCTCTCATCCACTCCATCTGGCGATATCCATCCCCTCCATTAGGATAATCCTGCACACTGTGCCAGCATTTTGAAATTATCTTCAGGGTTAAGCTTCTGCCAGCACCCGGTGGAAGCAACGTTGCTCTTGGCTTCACCGAAGCAGCAGATTTGTCTCCGATAAGCGCGAGTGGCATTTTAGGCCAATGATCGACCTCTCGGACATCTCGCAAGAGGAGCCAATCTCAAATCGCATCACAGATATTGTTCGACAATACATCATGGGTTTTTTTATCGAACTTTGCTTGATGATGAAGCCTTGTTTTCTGGGAGACCTTTAGGCTTGTGTGTTTGAACTTTTAATTTCGTGGTATAAAACCACTGCCCAAGCTTTCTTCAGCACCCTGCACTGCCTGTACTTTCTACTCTTTGATGTAATGATTTCCCCTTTACCTGCACACACCAGAAGGCAGCCGAAGGTATAAGGTGTAGCTCACACACACGTGACAACCGTGTTATCGTAGTCCTGTGCATGTTCACCGACTCTCACTCCACCCTCATGGAAACGTACTTTTCTCAACTAACAACCAATTTCCTCCCAGCCCTTCTCCTTCCCTGTACACCGACGTTTTCTTACTGAGGTTGTGGGGGGTAGGGGTTGTGGTGGGGTGTCGGAGCATATTTATGGGGAGTCTGCAAAGAAAACTGGATAAAGACAAAGGAAATCATTTGTTTAAATTTTTTCCTGAGTTAAAGACGATGGAACACGTTTATTTTTTCTTGATTACCTTCAATAATACATCTGATCAGCCTTTGGGACTGTGCTAAACAACCAAATGGAACTTTATATTCCATTACAGTGACACAACACAAAGGAATCAGCCAGAGGGCAGAGATCTGGGGTGTTGCTGCAGACACCCCATTGTGACGTGATGACTTTTTAGAAATTAAATTGAGCTTGTACATAACAAAAAAAAAGATATGAACCACGATTTCCAAACCATTTCTCTTGTATTATGATAGAATATATCAATTAAAGGACTGTGTGGTTGGTTGTGTAATATGTAGTTTTAGCACTGCTAAGCCTGACCAGCGTGGCAGGATAGCCGAAGCGAGTGGCAGATTATGATTGAGGCTGAAGCTTCAGGCCCCATATTAGAGCCCCATACATACCCACCCCCCCACTCACCCCCCTCCACTCCCCCCTCCCCAAAATCAGCTCAGAAAACAAATCGTCCTCGTCTTCACTCTTCAGCACCGAATAAAGGAACCCCACAATATATTATATAATATATATTATATTTATATATATTATATATATTAATATATATGATTGATTTTTTTAATCCTCGTGGAGGATCTCTAAGTCTTACTCACGTTGTTGTTCTTCATCTTCTTCTTGTGGACTTTTGTTTCACAGCCTACAGTTTTCATCGAAACTTCCTGAAACTTGGCATGTATATGTAAAAACACCCTGCGCAGACAGTAACCATCTCGATTTTGGAAATTCCTCCTAGAAAAAAAGTTATGACGTCAAAATATGTCCGCTAATGGAAATCGCTTTAAAAATTATCTCCGCAACTAGGCAAGCTTTTTGAATTCTGTTTGCGGGAATCGAACAGGGCATTAGCAGAGATGAATTACCGCACATATGATGTCATATCAATTTTTATGACGTCATTCCTATTTTTTGACTTTTTGTTTCACAACCCAGAGTTTTCATCGGATCTTCGTGAAACTCGCCATGTATATGCAGAAAGCCCACGCGCAGGCAGTAACCACCTCCGATTTTGGAAATTCTTCCGAGAAAAAAAAAGTTGACGTGATAATATCGCCGCTAATGGAAATCGCCTATACCATTATCTCCGAAACTAGGCAAGCTGTTTGAATTTTGTTTGCGGGAATCAAGCCGGGCATTAGCACAGATTATAATTCATCGCAAACCTGATACATCACAATGACGTCATATTCGTTTTTATGACGTCATCATTCAGAGGACGAGGATCTTAGCTCATTCGAGCTTGTTTTTTTAAGTGTTTCTCATAATAAATCATACACATTGCAAAGAGGAAAACACAAATACTATGTTGATACTTTTTGAATGCAAATTATTTAATTTTCACATCATCTGACTCGTAACATTGAATCCTGGACTGGACGATGTCGTTCACATCTAATACGCATTGGCCAGGCTGTACGGTCCCAGGGCTGTCAGCTCCAACCTATGGTTGTCTGTATAAATTTCCGAACTGACGATTATTCAAGGTTGCGTTCACATATAATAGCGCTGGAAAAAAAATTAGTCAATGTTTTCACTTCTTTCAATTAATTTGAGTGAATTGGCGATTTTTTTTTATTACTTACTTATTTATTTATTTATTTACTTTTTCAGTGCAGATTTTATTGGTTATACGTCTTGGAATCTGCCAACTCTCCTTGGAGCAGGTTGGAGCAGCTGGAGCAAGTTTCTTTGATGTTCCTTTCTCAACTAGCCTGAGTACCGTATGTGTAAATCGTGTGAATGTAAATCTATTATTAATAAAACTTGTAGAAAAGGGCCCCAAAATATAACTAGCCTTTTATGTTGGTTTCTCCATTAGCTTAAGTACCATACATGTAAATGACGTACTGTGCATGTACATATACGTATTGTTAATAAAGATCATAGAAAAGGGCCTCGAAAACAAAATTAGCCTCAGGCCTGAAGTACAGCTTATCTGCCCTTGGCCTCAGCCCTAGATGTATGCACACTCACCTCTGAGTGGTCTAGCCTGGGTTCAAATCTCAGCCTGGCTATAAACTGCCACCCTGGTATTTCGCAGGTGAAGCGAAGCATCGATGTTTGCGCAGTCTCTCTTGGATGGAGGTTCAACTGAGTGTCCCGTCTGCTGGCATTAGTTGGTGGATGTTAATGATCCCACGACGTCGTTCTTGAAGTGTAGACGATTCATCGCCGGCACACTGACCAAATTACAAATACCTCCCCAAATATTGCCTTCAGCCGAACGTCAGGCCTGGCCAGCCGGTTCGTGAAAGACTTTGGTCAAAAACGTAATCTGTGGACAAAATAACTGAAACAATATGGACACCATGGCAACTTCCAGTTGTAACCCTCATTTTCTCATTTTCTTCTTCTTCATCATCTTATGTATCCACAGTACATGGCTGTGGGTTGCATCTTTTGCAAGCGAGCACTTGTGCTGCCCGCAGGTATGAGCAGGTATTTGTAATTTGTTCATGGTGCCGGTGATAGCTCGCCTATTTTTCGTGAAGGACACCGTGAGATGTTTAACATCCACCAACTAATGCCGTCAGACAGGACGCCCAGTTTAACGTCCATCCGAGGGACGGCACACATTGATGAATCGCCCTGCTTGTGAAACACCGGGATGACAGTTGACAGACAGACAGAGCCGATTACAATATCTCCTGTCTTTTTGTTTTGTTTTTAAACGTGGGGATTAATATTATGTTATTATCCTCACACTTTTTGAAAAAAAACTGGGTGGTATTGTAATCGGCTGCATCTGTCTGTCTGTCCGTCTGTTACGCTATCTCCTCCTAAACGGTTGGGCAGAAATTCACCAAACTTGGTAGTTGTGATCACCACATGGCACAAAGGTGCAAGAGCAGTACCACTTTTGGCCCTGTCCCCTGGGGTGGGGTCAAAAGGTAAAATACCAAAAGATGCAATTATGGGCAGATTCCTTTTTTGATGAAACTTTGGATATGCAATCGACAATGGAATACATGAAATATGTAACGATTATTTTGATTTCACTCCCAGTTTATGTCTCACGGGGTGCGGTCTTGGGATCACAGGAGACAAAACAGGGGAAAAAATTTTTTTTTAAAGAATTTGGCATTGGGTCATTTCTCATGGAACCTTTTGGTGTCTTTATCCCTGCCAACCAAGATGGACGAAGGTTATGTTTTCACCACTCTGTTTGTCTGTAAGTTCAATATCTCAAAAAGTTATGAACAGATTATGACAAAACTAGGTGGATGGGTTGGGTTGGCGACAAGAGCAAGTGGATTAGATTTTGCTTTCGGTCCCGATGCAGATCTGGCCGATCAGTGGGTTACAAAACGTAAACTGTTCAGCCTGGCAGATGTGTGCGCTCTACCAAGCGTCGTTCTAATTCACCTTTGCTTTAGATGGGAAGCGTGGTGATTTGCAATGGCACAACAAGACAACATAGACTTTGCTTTAACTATTTTTGGTTTTTAGAAGCAGCCTTGGAAAAATGCCACAATAATCAAAATAAGACCAATTACTGCACCGATCCCAAGAAGGAAGCCAGACACACCACACACACACACCACACACACACACACACACACACACACACACACACAACACACACACACACCCACACACCACCAACATATTATGTACTGGTAAGTACTTACAAAAGTTATTTTATTTGAAGTTATAACTTTAACTAACAAGTAATTTTGATTTTCCCAACTGCCCGGATCATCAGCTTGACACCGTTTTCATCGAGGTTTCGGATCCTTTCAGCCAGAACCTCTCCAAACGGCGGATCCACAACCGCGCAGGTCCACATCAGTAGATTACTTCAACATCAATGGACCCACAACCTCAAAGTTGTGTCAGAAGTCAATCACACAGCAATGCAATTCCTTATGCAACTTATTTAATTATTACTTTTTTAAAATATTACTACATATGACTAACTTTAATCACACACCACTTTATATGATAATATATTAAGCGATAAACACTTTACCTTGTCGACATGTCCATGACACAGCACTTCCAATTAACATAGACTCAAACTGTCATTCAAATATTCAAACTGTCATAACAAGCGATTTTAACACTCTGCACTGCGTATCCGAGCAACACCAACAAATTATTTTAAGTTTATTACCATCTGCCACCGTCAGGGTGAGAGGTAGTTTTACTCCTTTCTGTCGTTTGTCTGTGTACAGGATATCTCAAAAAGTTGTGGACGGATCTGGATGAAATTTTGTGGACAGGTTTGTTGTGTGACAAGGACGAACTGATTAGATTTCGGTGAAGATCCAGATCCGGATCCAACGATTAGAATTCCTTAAATGATTCTTCACCATTGAGAGATCGGGCCAAAAATGATATAAAGCACGATATCTCAAAAATGTATTGTGCCTAATTTGTTCTCTTGGATCAGGTATTGTGCGGCAGAGGTATGCGCTGTACTGAGTGCCCTTCTCGTTTATAATGTATTTTATAAATAGTATTTGTTTATTTATTCTATTTATTTAAATTTTTTATCCAAATACCTCCTTTATTTAATACATCGATTATTAATTTTTACATATAAACATATATATATATATATATATATATATATATATGACCATACTCTGTGCAGAGCAGTTGGTCGTTGCCGACAGAGTCTCCTTTGCTATGGCACAATCTCGACGGTCACAGGATTCCAGCAAGCTGGCACTCATTTTGCCGACCTCAGAAGGATGACAGGCAGAGTTAACCCCACCTGGTATGAATTCAACAGCTAAGTGGGATTTGAACTCAGGACCCAAGCATCCCAAGCCCAACACCCGAACCATGAAGCCAACACCAGGCGCACACTCTTTATCTCATTAAAATAATTAATTCATGATTATTATATCAAATGCAATGCAATAGGAACTTGTTTACATGAAAACCAAACAAACTTAAATGAAAGGTGACGATGGAGTGTAAAGACATTCTCACAAGACCTGATCAAACAATGAACCAAATATCCTCCTTTTAACATGATGGGAAAAAAACCTTCTCAGCACGTTCCACAAAATCATCCTTTACTGAACAAATTCTTACAAGTGGCTGAGATGAAAAGCTATCTACACACCTTAACACGGTGTTTATCCAAGATAGAAATCCCTTTGGGGAGGGGATAAATGAAGGCACAGCCACATTTCCAGAAATGATGCAACAATCAACCAGAAGCTGCATTCAAAACAACAAATGGTGATTATTTGACAGCCACATAAAAGCCACCATTGTCACACTTAGTGTCTGTATTCAAGAGTTGGGAATTATTTGTTTTTCTTATTTTTGTGGAGGGGTTAGGATCGGTTTTATTGGCCTCATTGTTCCCGAAGGTGTGTGTGTGTGTGTGCACGCGCGTTGGAAGAAGGGAAAAACTTTGGACCTCTGTATCTCCGAAACCGCTCCATGGAAAAAATTGAAACTTGGCACTTGTGAAGTACTCCCCATGGGAAATGTGTGATTTTTTTTTTGATGATGATGGCGTCGGTGGATTCGTCATGACATCATAATTGCATACATCAAATGCTTTATCCAATCAGTATGAAAATTTTTGAGGGTCATCGAGGGTGAAATTGTTTGGGGGGGGGGGGTGGGGAATTGATGACATCATCAGTTATGTGGTTCAGCAGCAATATATATATATATATATTTTTAAACATGGCTGAACAGATCAAGGCAAAACTTTACAGGTATGATCGCCTACCCATGAAGAACAAAAAGTTCTCCACCTATGATGTCATAGGTCACATGGTTTGGCAGTTATGATTTTTTGAAGAATAAACCTTTAAAGGCCTGCTTTTCCAGAATGGCATGAAACGGATCAAGGGGAAACTTCACCCACATGTTCCCCAAGCTTTGGGGATACCAGTTTGTTCACTAATAATTAATAGGTCACATGGTCTGGCAGCCATATTGGATTCAACAGAAATCTTCAAAATATTATTTCTCTTGAACCACGACATCAATTGTCGTGAACTATCACAATTATGATCTCGTCGTCATGGGGAATATATCCTTTAAATTTCATCCTGATCGGATGCATGGTCTGGCAGCCATAATTATTTGATGTTTTGAATTTGGGTTCAGGGATTTAAATCAAACTTGGCACAAGTATTATAATGATGTGATAATATGGGCAGAGGCATATCAAGCGACATTGTGACGTCGAAGAGTGCCTTTCTAGTTAAGTCATGAAATTGGAACCAAGTTGGCTAACCTAATCATAACCAGTTCAGAATACACTGATTCTGTGATGTCATCGACAGCAAAAGTTAATTGTGTTTCAAGATGACATTGGCAGCACTTGCAGTGAGTGCATCTCAAACCACAAGCTCAATTAGTGCACCAGGAGTTCCTCAGGCAGAGTTCGACTAAGTTGTCTGATCAAATCACAACAAGTGAATAATTCACTGATTCTCTATGGGATCTGTGGCCACAGCAGATTGTGTTTCAAGATGGCATTGGCAGTATTTGCAGCACACCTTGGACCATTTGCATCATGCTCGGATGGTCTTCGGCACAGTTCGACAAAGTTGTCCAATTTAACCTGAATATTTTACGTATAATTTGTCCATAAGTTGATTATATACCTTGGATGTGGATTACGTTCAAGTTAGTCATGCCTGTTCCTGAGGGTGCCTATTCCTAGATCTTCTGTAATCTATATGATGCATTCTTAGACATTTATATTACATGACAAGCATGCACATTTGCACAGCAATGAAGTCGGCTTATATATGACTGTATGTGTTTAAAGTCCTTTGCTAAATTATAAAAAAACTGGAACCATCTGCTCCATTCAGGACCATTGGCAAGTCGTTGTTGCCCTCTTCCCTGCGAGGGTGGGGGGGGGGGGGGGGGGGGGGTTGTGTGCCCCTGACCTGGCCCTGGGTATGACTAACATGTATGCAAAATTTGGTGGAGATCAGGCCAGCCATGTTTTTTGTTTTTTTTCTATGATTTTCAGATGTGCTGTGTCTGCAGAGAATTGCCTTATTTAATACTAGTAGGGGTGTCTGACGTTGGCCGGTGTTGTCCGGTTTATTACTTACGAAATCTTTAGATTTCGTAAGTATATTGATGACTTCCGTCCTCTGTTTGTGTGTTGTGTTGTGTGTTTGTTTGTAGGCACGATAACTCGAACGGAAGAAGCTACCAATGTCAAATTACACCACGTGATTCAGGAGGTGATGGCTGGCGCTGATTAGATTTTGTCAAAATCGGTCAAAGGTCAAGGTACAGTGAGGTCAAACATAATTCCGTAAATTCATGGGAGAAATGGAGTATTTTGCTTCGGTCGACGTTACGAGTTCGTTTTAACTTCGATTTTAATTTGTCTTCGGTTTTGTGATCGATTAGGACGCTTAACACTCGGTTGTCGAAATTCTGGTAAAAATCGGAGTTTTGGAGATGTTTAAGATTGTATAAAAATATTTCACTCGCCGCGTCACGGGTCGTCACGTGGTGCAGCGCGCTCGAGCAGACGCGTCGTTGAGTCACGTAAAGGTTTTGCGTGTGCGCGCTGACGTGGTTTTCGATAAAGATGGTGTTTAAAAGTCTTTTTTTATCCCAATAAAGGTTATCGTCGCATGCCTGACTCGCTAAGCCGTCGGATTATGTAAAGATTGTTGGTGGATGCCGAATATTACGTTTTGTGACTTTGATAAATATATATAAATAATTGCGTGGAGAAATGGAGATTTTGCTTCGGTCGACGTTACGATTTTTGATGGTTTGGTACAGAATCATCGTAGAAACTTCTGGTTTTGCGTTGCTACCTCTCTAGAGACAGCTTTTATTAGACAAGGTCAGAGGTCAAGTTGACGACTTCGTAGTACCAGTCTATGACTGCTTGTTTATTTATTTATTTTTCTTTGGGGGGGGGGGGGCCTAAAACACATCCCTACATCTACAAAAGGAATTGGGTCGGGGATTATTTAATCTTACCTTTCACAAAGCTGAAAAGGTTTGGGCACTATAGAGCGATTAGAGGAAAAATCCAAGCAAATCCAACTTAAAAAAAAAAAGATTCAAAATTTTCAATAACTTTTTTTAAACCGCAAACACTCTGCGACATCCACTGATAAACCTCTTAACATTTGACGAAGATCTGTTCAGCCATCTCTGAGAAAAATGGTGACAGACAGACACATACGGCTCTCTTATTGTACAGCTATATGGTAGTAGGAATGTTATCAACCTACAGGGGGTCACACTCAGTGGCTCGTGTGTAAAGGATCACCGGGACATACTCCAGTGAAGTTGTGCTTTGATAAATGCTCTGTCCTGTTTGTTGTGTATTATATCGCACATTACACAGTGTCCTTGGGTACAGTACCAGAAAGTTCAGGCATTTTGTTTTGTAAAAATGAAGCTTTTTATTTCCCAAGGAGGTCGATAAGCAGCACGTTAATAAAACGGCACTTCATGGTATAAGCTGCACAAGTTATATTGGTTTTTCTATTTTAACATTGTTCTTATAAAGACTGCAGATAAAAAGGTTTATTTATTTATTTAAATACAGGACCTCAGAGTTAGACCACCACGTAATGCCCCGCAATCTGTCGACGTGTACAATCGGTTATTGATTCTATCAATTTGGAATTAGATATTTAGTTTCTTTTTATCAAGTTCCATATATTTATCACGTTGAAGTTCCATATTTGAGTTTTTTTTTGTGTGTGTCTGATGTAATTTGCTAATCATTTACAATTCATTTGAGTGTATAATTTAGCCACTTTCTGCCGCAACCAACAACCGCTTGACCCGTCTTGTGCACAGATTACACCATATAACCGCACAATCACACATTGCCTGTTTTGTTACATGTTCTGAGCATTCTTTTGCAATGTTTTTCAAAGCGATTGCCTTGAAATTCCAATGAGGCCTCGGTATTAGCCTCTGGGCAGAAACGAATGAATATACATTACCTAATTTTGTGGTTAAAATCAAAGTGGACTTCGACTATACTGTTACAGACACTCATTCTAGTTTATGATAATTGTACAAAGTGAGATGTAGAATCAAGATGTGTCAAAACCATCGGCTTTAGCCCCTTCGGAGGTTATCGTTTGGCGTCATAAGCAGTCGCCACTGTAGTGTAGTCGATGCTGTACATTGTGAGCACATGAGAGACATTTGGGATTTCATGAAAATGTTTCTTGAACATTCCATCAGCGAATGGCAGGACGCTAACCCGTGCATTCCTTCAGATTTTGCTGCATTATCCGAGTGGTTGTTATGTCAGACGCTGAAAGCTGGGAGCCAAGAGTTCTCCTTTGTCCATTGCTTTAACCTGCTAGAGCCTACGGACTCACGATGTCCCTGTTCGGTTGTCTTCCATATATTGTACACGTCCGCTGTTGTATACAGGCAGCTAATGCAAGGTTTCTACCTGCAAGTTGTTCAGCAACATGGAGTTTGCAATGATTTGTCACCATGTATCCACAACATGGCTTCTTGCATTGCAATGTCATAGACATCGTTGCACGATTCTTCATCGGATGCAATCTCAAGATAGTTTTCTCCATGGGTTCGTGAATGATCCTAACGTGGACTCTTTCAAAAGAAGTGAAGTAGCGATGGTTATGCAGACACCGTAAACCTTCAAGGTCACACTTTATTTTATTTTTTTTCTTTGTCTGCGAATGGAATGGCAACTCTCGCAACGCGGTCGCTCAGCAGGCAGGCTGAACTAACCTGTTGCTCCTATGACACCCTGTTTGAGTCGCAGTGGAAGATAATCGTTATTCTATTGCAACAGACAATGTGTTTATAGTCAACCGATGGATAAAGTGATGCATACATCCAGTGCACAAGTTGCCTGCAGTTCATGGAACAGGTGGAAATGAACTCAGTGGCAAATCCAGAGTGGAATTTGGAATGTTTGTAAACTCTTTTGCAGCCCATTTCCTAGTTTATAACAGCTGTAAGCCGCTGGAAGGCTCCAAAAGCACTTGCCAAGCCGAACCTTTTGTGGTACACGTGCCAGTGGGGAAACATCAATTGCCAAACGCCGAACCGCATGGGCCCTGCAATTGATTCCGCAATGAGTACCTGAGGTGCAGAGACCCAATGGATGGAACAAAGGTAAATGAACCAGTTTTCTGTTTTGATTCAACATTTCCACCACTGACTGGAGACCATTTCCTGTACAGACAGACAGGATGTTGCTGTGTGTCAGTTAGGAACAATGCAGCACTCGCACCAGTCAGTACCTTTGTTGTTTATTCTCTCCTAAGGAAGGTAGGCGGTGCATGCGTGTGATGTCGTGATGAGCTGAATGAATTGACATTTCGAGCCTTCCTCGGAAATATTAGCCTGTGTCTACGACGTTGTATTTTCGTTATCTTTCTGATACCATCACGAACACACCTGGAATGCTATGAATTTAATCAGGAGCATGATGTCACTTCTGAATGAGGTCCTCGTGCACACTTATATTTTTTGACCTTCGAGGGGACGCCACGGGCAAACTGGCGGGAATCGGGAAAAACGTAAATGATGAAAGTTGTAAGTTGTAAGAAAGTGCAAGGGCTTTTGGCCCGTCGCACATGTATCACACCGCCGTGCTATCACTCTTGCAAGTTAAAGCGAGTCGTGCATTCTGAACAAATGAAGGAGCAGTAAAACACAGCTTGCTTTGCAGAACATGCTCTGACTCTATGGAAAAGTGCCAGTGGTCAATCGATTCACAAAATGATACCATTTGCACATGTGCGAGGCCTCTGTATAGTCTACGGTGATGGAGCGTCCGGTGCTGACCGACGCTGTACAGTGCGGATCATATGGCTAGCTCCGTTAATGAAAATGCAAGCTGCCCATTGTGCTAACCCTAACTGCGAGTTCCAATCTACTTATTACCTGACATTCGGATATAAAAGCCTACTGCCCACTTATTACCTGTTTATCGTCTGGAACTGAGTGAATGTACTTCCAATTTCCCGTGGAGAGCTCTTCCCTTCCCTAACTCTACCTTACCTCTACTTTTCAAATGACCTTCCATTCCCATTCTGGTGTTGTATGTTTTCCGCGTTCACCATTCACGAAGTTGCTCTTTGGACCTTGTTCATGGATGGCTATCTGCTTATCTCCATTGAGTCACACTTTGACTCAAACACGATTTGTGGCTCGCAAGCTTCTCATTAAAATTTCACAACAGCCTGTGGGAGGCGGGTAGGGTGCTGGAGGTGAAACATTTATAGGAGTTGAAAGCTAAAGGAAAAATAAATATTTTGACCGGTCATGTTTATTTTTGCAATGGGTGGCGATTTATATCTAGTATATATAATCTTATCATTTGAATGTAAAGTAAATTACACTGATCTAACAAGCGTTTAATTTGGAAAAGTTCACCTGAAGGTCCATGCTTTTGAAAGATACCATACAGTCTATAAAGTGAACTTTGCAGCAGATTGTGTCTGTGTGTGTGTGTGTAGGCCAAAATATAATATGAAGGACATAGCCAAGAATATTAAACACAACAGCAAGACTTTCTTTCAGAATATAAGGGTAAGAGGATTGTGGCCAATTGAGGAATAGCACAGGAAATTGGTGGTAATGAGGGTGACATGGCAGGTATTGACTAATTTTATATGCCCGATATATATATCGGGGGCGTATTATATGATACCGGTCTGTCCGTCCGTCCGTCTGTCCGTCCGTCCGTTCCTGTCCGCACTCTAACTCCCAAAGTTTTCAACTTTCACGTTTCATATTTGGTACATAGGTACAGACTGTGAGACGGTGTGTCGCGACATACGTTTGTCATCTAAAGTGGTTGCCATGGCAACCAGGATGCTGTTTTCCATGTAGTAGCACAATTCTGTATATACCTTCTTGTTCGTGCATATATTGTGCTCACTTGAGCTCTTGTTATTTTTATTTTTCCTTCTACATTGACATGGAAACAGTCACGGGAACTTCCAAAAGCAAAGGGTATCTATCCTGGGGGAAGGGGGGGGGAGTGATCAAGGGTCTTTGGAAGAGATCCATGAAGGATTAGGTAAAGTGAAGACGAAGCTTTGGGTGCTCCGTTATTTGGAACACCATTATTGAAGAAAAGTTCCAGAGAATAATCGGGGAACTGTACACCTGTTAGCTTGACTTCAGCTGTGGGAAAGGTGTTGGAGATGTTAATTAAGGAAGGGATAGGGAAACGTTTGAACAATTTAAAACATAGTCAACATGGATTTACCGAAGGGAGTTCATGTTTAACAAACTTATTGATGAATTCGGTGGATGAGAGAAGTGCAATGGATGTCGTATAGCTGGACCATCAGGTGGCTTTTGATAAGGGACCACGTTGGAGGTTGTTAGTCAAGGTGAGGGCTTGCGGTGTGGCTGGTGGAGTCGCTAACTGGATTGCAAACTGCCGCAGTGATAGGAAGCAACGGGTGGCTGTGGATGAGACTATGTCTTGCTGGGAGGATGTAAGTAGTGGGGTACCTCCATTGCTCAGTACTTGGACCATTATTATTCATAATTTACATCAATGATTTGGATAGTGGGGTTAGGAGTTAGATTTCTAAATTTGCAGATGACACAAAGCATGGAGGTAAGGGGGGAGACAGCAGAGGGGGTGGTGATCAGATTCAGGAAAGTCTATAGATACTTTAATAGATTGGGCAAAAGATTGGCAGATGCAGTTTAACAGAAAGAAATGTAAGGTGCATGAGTAAGAGTCATGAAAATAGGGATTGCATGATGCAAAGGGCAGTCTTGGAGCGTCACAGAGAAGAAGGATCTCGGGATGGTAATAGATAAACTGTGGGTAATGCTTCAGTCACATTTGGCTCGGCGGCCGTAGGGTCTAAAAAATCTACGGCCACTAGTAATTATAGGGCGGCCGCAGTATTTCCACGGTCACACAATGTAGCATCACATATGTTTTTCTTTTTCGGGGAGCCGCACGGGGTATTTAGAAATGTGGAGACCGAAACGTGGGGGTGCCGTACGGTCTTTGATTTGATGTCGCACCGTTACCTTAGGGCGTCCCTGCGGCGGCCTATAATTTTCAAGGCAGACGCAAGGTGCCTCAAGGTGCCCGCAAGGCGACCGCAGGGGCCCTAAGGCGAACGTGCGGCCAGACGGACGGTCGAGTGGGTATATATACCAGTTCTTTTTCATATGTATATCATATCTCATATCTGTCATATAGATTGTGGACCAGGTTATATACAGATGGTTGATCGGTTCTTTGGAGGCATGGTGATGTGTCTGGTCTGAGCTGCTGGTGAAATGTGATGATGTGTGTGGCAACACCTATACTCCGATCTCTAGCGGTAGCGCACAGTGGACTCACGGTCGACGCAGACTGCCACGGAGGCCTACATAGGACGCACGGCGGCGTAGGGGAACCGTGCGTCGACCCTGCGTTGCCCGCAGGTAGTCACACAGACCGCAAGGCCACCGTACGTGAACACAGGGACGCCTTAGGACTACCTACGGCGACCGTGGAAATAGTGCGGCCGCCGTAATTTTTTTGGGGGTTGGAAAATTCATTTTTTATTGATAAGAGCCTACGGCAGCCGCACAAATAACGCAAGCCCACCGTACGCCCTACGTACGGTCGACGTGGAACACATCTACATCATGGTTACGGCTTGTCAAATTGCTACGGCCAACCTAGAAATGAAAAAAGTTATAACTCCGCGCTTTAATTCCACCGAGACCCATACGGCCTGTAAAATCTAGCCATACGGCTAGGGCCACCCTGAGGCCACCTCAGAAACTCTGCGGCCGCCGCACGTTTCTGTCAATTCAGGGGGGGGGGTACAGCCGCCGTATCCTAGCCGCTGGAGCAAATGTGACTCATGCTTAAGCAGACACCACAGTAGCTTACGAGGCAGCTATAGGTAAAGCTAACAGGGTTTTAGATATTCGTAGGGGGATAAATTATGAATCAAAAGAGGTAGTTTTACCACTGTATATCAAGTTAGTGAGGCCTCATCGAGAATATTGTGGAGAGTTTTGGTCACTACGTATCAGGAAGGACATTGCTGCCATGGAGAGGGAACAGCATCGAGATACGAGCTTAATCCCGGGCCGAGTTAAACTGAGCTACGAGGTGTGGCTGAAGGAGGTAGGACTTTATACAATGGAGAAGAGGTGATTGCAAGGGGATTTGATAGATATTTTTTACGATAATGAATGGTGTGGACAAAATTGGTGCAGCGCGGTTGCTTTTCAGCAGAGTAGACGGTGTTAGGACCACGGGGTAAAGAAGATGAATTAGGATACTTGTAAGACAGGGGTCTTTCAGTCAAAGAGTGGTTAGTGCATGGAATGGTCTATCCGGAAAGGTTGTGGCAGCAGAGGGAGTGGATAAGTTTAAATGAGATTTAGATAGGTGTGTGTGTGTGTTGTTTTTTTTATACATTGTGTAGGCTCGTGGAGGAGCTAGGACACAGAACAGAAAAGGACACAACATAACATTTAGGGAACAGCAGAAGAAAGGGAAAACACCAACAGCAGGGCAGAGGGAGGACGATGGAGAAAGAAAGGATCCATGTAACGATGAGGGTTATGGGTGAATGCAAGGGGTAGACAAGATGGATACATAAGCAAAATTTTGGAGGAGTGGGGGTGGTTTAATGGGTGTAGAAAAGATCATGGCTTTGGATGATCTGAGATGGTGGTGAACAGCTGTCCTGAAGACCGGGAGGGAAGAATGAGAGTGAAGAAAGTGTGGAAGGTGGTTCCACAGGTGGGAAAAAAGAGGAATAAATGAGTGGAGGTGAGCACTGGTTCTGGATTTAGGCAGTTTCGCAAGTAGTGGGTTGCTGGTGGACCGTGTGCATTCAGCAGATATTTTTAGAGGGGGGAGGCAGAACACAGAGAGGGCAGAGAGTGAAAGACCAGAAATGAGGCGGAATAAGACAGAGACCACTGACCTGTCGGTGATGGCGATGTGATAAGCCCATAGACGCAGCTTCATCACGAGAGATTCCGATGTTCTGAAAGCCTTGGTTTCCATGGTGTCAAACTGAGCAAGATGTGCGGCAGGGGAGCCAGCCCAGAGGGGAGAGCAGTACTCCATCAAGCTGTCGATGAAAGCCTTGTAGGTGGATAGGAGCTCAGGTGTTCCAAGGAAGGACTTTGTGCGGCAGAGGATGCCAAGTCGGCATCTAGCTTTGGAGGCCAACTTTGAAATGTGGCTTGCCCAAAAGAGATCATGGCTGAGAGCGAGACCAATGAGTTTGAGTGACTGAACCTCTCCAAGACGGTTGTTGAGAAAGTAGATGGGAGGGTTTTTGGAGAGGGAAAGGGAGAGATCATTTTCAGGATTGAAAGATGTGTTCCAAGTGTTGAGCAGTTTGTGATTTTGTCAAGGTCTGAGCAGAGGGGAGAGGTTGCTGACTGTCTGTCTGTCAGAGGGATGAGAGATGTTGTCAGCAAAGAGATAAAGAGGATTTTCCACAGAGCTAGTGAGATCATTGGTGAAGATTAGGAATAGGATGGGGCACAGAACACTGCCTTGACTGGGAGAGGAGAAGAAAGGGTTCCGTAGAGAGCCACACATTGGCTACGAGAGTGGAGGAAGTCAGTGATCCAAGAGTAAAGTTGGCCTGGGGTCCATAGACAGACAGTTTGGAGAGCAAGGCAGGATTCCATTCTGTATAAAAAGCTCGAGATATGTCCAGAGAGACAGCCCTGTCAGGTGCAAAAGACACAGAATTCAGGAGCAGTTGGGTATGACAAGGAAGGGTGGGTACAGAGAGGGAGGGCTTAACGACACAACATTTTGAAGCAAACACAGAATTGAGGCATTCGGCCTTCTCACAAGCAGAGTCAGCTGTGGTGCCATTTTGAAGTGAGGGAAGGGATGGAAGGGGAGCATACACCAAAGACAAACTTGACGAGCCACCGCAAGGTTTTAGAGGAGGGAGACAAGTTTGAAAGTTCATTCATGAGGTTTGACAGATGTTGTTTTCTGGTTCCCCTGAGGGTAGACACACACTTGTTGTGGGCTTTGTGGAATGATCTGAGCTTGCCTTCAGTTGGATTTGCCTTCTAGGAGGAGAATGCAAGTTGTTTTAAAGCGGCTGCCTCACAACAGGATTCGGAGTATCAAAATTGGGAGAATGGGTAAGATAACTGAAGACAAGATGGGATGAATCTGTGTATAAGAGAGAGCAGGTTTCTGTGGAAGAATTCCCAGGCTGAATTTATTTTAGTGGTGATCGATATAGGGGACCAGTCCTGAAGTGTGATTGCTGCTTGCAGTCCCTGCCAGTTTGCTTGAGTGAGCTGATAGATTCACCGGGGCTGAGGCTGTTCTCTGAGAATGGCCAGAGAGATGTTGACCTTCACAAGCACATGATCACATGATCATATGATCATATGACCCAAATGGGGCACAGGACGAGCAAGATACATTGGTGGGGAAGTTGGTCATCACCAAATTCAGAAGGGAAGATTTTCCATTGGGAGAAATCCGGGTGAGAAAATTCACGGATTGAGTCATATTCCCATGGAGTCATCCAAGTCCTTTGCAGAAGTCCCATTGCTGGTGAGAGATGTACCAACACCCAGCAATGTGCATGGTGACAATTGAAGTCACCACATATATGGAGAGAGAGAGAGAGAGAGAGAGAGAGAGAGAGAGAGAGAGAGAGAGAGAGAGAGAGAGAGAGAGAGACGGAGAGAGACGGAGAGAGACGGAGAGAGAACGAGAGAGAGACGGAGAGAGCGGAGAGAGACGAGAGAGACAGGACAGAGAGAGAGAGACAGAGAGAGAGAGACAGAGAGAGAGAGACAGAGAGAAGAGACAGAGAGAGAGAGACAGAGAGAGAGAGGACAGAGAGGAGAGAGACAGAGAGAGAGACATGGAGTCATCACTGTTTGGAGGATGGTACAACACACAGACTAACATGAGGTGGGATACATTGGAGATATTTGCTTGTGCGCATGGTGGGTAGGTTGTGTGTGGCTGGGTGATGATATTGGAGCGCAGGCATAATAAGCTGAATTGCCTCCTGCACCAAGGGTGTGTGTGTGTTGTGTGTGTGTGTGTGTGTGTGTGTGTGTGTGTGTGTGTGTGTGTGTGTGTGTTGTGTGGTGTGTGGTAGTCATGTATTAGTATATGTAGTCATGTATTTATGTATATGTATATGTATATATGAGCGATAAGACATGATGACACCAACATACTGACAATACAGCATAGAAAAACAAAGCCTGGTTTTGTCTTAACGGTTAAGGTGGCTGGCTGAAGATCTTCAGGTCTTCAGTTTGAGCCCCTGTTGTGCCGTTGAAATAATATCAGATGGGTTGATTCAGCCTGTCGTCCTTACGAGGTTGGCAAAATGAGTACCAGCTTACTGGTAACAGGGGGATTGTAACAGCATCAGTGGCACAGCCACACTTCCAGAAAAAATGATGCAACCAGAATCCACAGGCTGCATATGAAACAACAACAACATCGACGAGGAAGACCATATGAAATGAACAGACAAAGAACAGTGAGGTAGAAGATGCTCGACAAACAGATGGGAGAGTTCCCCCTCCAAAAAGGGATAATTGCAAACACAAATGGAGGTGAACAGATGGGAAATGTCAGTGAGAATATAATAGATAAAGTGTGGCCTGAAGAGACAGCATGAGACTGTGTGTTTCATCACCTTAAAAGACTGGAAGGAAAAGAGGAAGGAAGGAAAGAAATGAGTCCAGGTGAGCAAGGTAACTATATTTAGGAAGGTTGGCACAATGGTGGTTGCTGTATGAGAAGGCTTGATCGAAATGGGTTGAAGGGTCAAAGTGCTGAAGGGGCAGAGGAAGCAATTAATTAATTTATTGCATCTATCTAATTTTGGTGCTTTTGCCTAAAGTCAGATTCAGTGCTGCGAAGCCAGCCTCATGGCAAGGATTACACGACATGGTTTGCTGTTGCCTTGCCATTGGTGGTTATGGCAGGAATTAGTCATTTGTTCAGGGTGCTGGCGATAGCCCGCCTACTCTCCGTAAAGGAAACCGTCTGGTTACCTTTCACCAACTAATGCTAGGCAGACGGGACATCCAGTTTAACATCCATCCGAGGGACAGAGCACATATTGATGAATTGTCCTACACGCGAAACGCCAAATTTATAGCTGGATCGAGATTCGAACCCTGGCTCGGAAGATCAGAGGTGAGTGCGCAATTCTCTTGGATATCCTGGCAGCCCTTGTTTTAGGGAACCTTGATGTTTAAAGACTTCCTCACGACTCTAGATTGCCATTTTGTCCAAAAACTTCACTGTTTGTGTTTTTAGGATTTCCTCGGCCACATTGCTTTATGAACTGAGCAACGTCGCCATCCTTGAGCAAATGGGTTTCATTCCTGGTGCACTATGATTCGACTGTGCACCTGCAACTTAAGCAAAAGTAGGAACCTTAAAATTGGAAGAAAAAATAAATTAAACTTTTTTTTTTTTTTAATGCTCCTCTGGAACGTCGTCCCAATGACTGGAAGTGTTTCCCTCTGATTTCCAAGCAGTCAGTTCTGCCTTTTATAAATTCCCTCTATGCTTGGTGAAGTATAGTGTGGGAAGAGTTGAAAGAAGTGTGACTTCATCGTATCTTCCACAAAAGGTAAACTTTAAAAAAGAAATACAATAAGCCAAGGCCTTTGGAAGAGCTTTTACATATATATATATATATATATATATATATATATATATATGTATATGATGCAGGACAAAGACGCTAGGGAACATCATTGTACTTTTATATGAACTAACCGACAAGAACATGAGTCGACACAGGACCTGCCTGGCATTATTTGGTCCAAGTGAAATATCCCACGGTGTCTTTCACGAAGAGTAGGCGAGCTATCACCAGGACCCTGAACAAATTAGAAATTACTGGCCGAACCACATTCAGTCGATTGTCCAAGCCTGACCAGCCGGTTACTGAAAGACTTGGGACAAAATCTTCCCCTAACTGAACCCACAAACAGGTGGGAATAGTTGTGGACGTAAAAGTAATCGTGAATGGACAAATGAACACAGTCGATGGAACTTGAACCTGGATTCCACTATCATGAGCCATTGGTTCAGAATGAAAGGCAAATCAGGCCAACCCATTTTGGCCAAGGTACCATTGCCAAATAAGGCCTTTTGGTTGATAGAACAAATGGGTCGTAGACGTTACTTGGACTGGTGGGTCAAATACCCTCTTCCTGTGTCTGATTTTCCTCCAATATGGTTATGTCTAGATACTCATTGTGGAAGATTAAACACAGTCTGGAAAGCCAGGCTAGTCAAGTTTGTCCTGGGTAAACAGGGAACGCGGATCAGCAGGGAGCTGTTTGCTTTCCCACTCCGAGGCTCTGCCAACACAGACCAGGGCTTTGTTATACCAGACGGCCTTTGGGACTGACCGTGTCACCCCGGTCTATAGACTTGCATGGAAAAGTTGTACGTCTGAGCTTGGCAATGGCCTTTGTAATTGTGGGGCATAACTCTGCTTGGAATTAATCGTTTAAGGGAAAACAGATGGTTATCAAAGCATTGTGGTATTCACCTTGTTTCGTCCGGGGCAATGACTGTTGAGAAAGCGGGAGTTTGGTCTTCCTGAAGACATCATGCAAGCAGAGATAGCATTAGCATTGCATTAAAATTCTGCTTTAAACATTCCGCAGGATGTCTGCAAACCCACACGGTGCACATGGAAGCCCAAAGCGATTGATTTTGGATAACGATGGAATCGTCTTCATTCTGTGCTCCTGTGAGATTTGGTGCTTGTCCGTCAAAGGCTGTGCATCACATCACCCTAAGGCCTAAGCGGATGGAACGGTGATACCGAACCTTTGCCTTTCCAGGCCGATCTCTCGTCCCGTTTGTTTGCGTGCCGCGCACCCGAGGCCTGCGGATTGCACTCTCGCTCGGTTCGAGCCGTCTGAGGCAGGTGGAATGGCATGCTACATCCCACAAGGCGGAGTCCTGTCGGAGGTACATGCTCCACCTCCCTGTCCCAACACGCATTCTGAATCACGTCCTTGTCTGTGATTCGTCATTGAGCACATGCAAAACAAGAAAACCCATTCATTGCGTTGCACGTGAAGCAATCTTAAAATTGCTTTTCATGCACACGAATGTTTGCCCGTTCTCGTTACTTCCATCGCTGAAATGGGCAGCGGTGAGTTCTGATGCTTTTAAAACATCTTGAAGTAGTCATACAGGATTTGGTCAGGCCTCACATTGGCACTCACAGGGAATGCATTGCTCCTTATATTTGAAAACGATCTGTATTGACACTGGGGTTTCTGCAAAGTACATCTTCAGTTCAATTGTAATGTCCTGAAATGGAGGGGTTTTGTTATTTTGAATGTTTACACATATTGTCGCTTGTTCTACCCATCACCAGGTTCCAAAGCTGTTTGTTTGTTTTTTGTTTTTTTTTGAAAGTGTCTCCTCTTGTGTCCTCATTGATGCAGGCCCTTAGCCTGGAAACCATTTAGAAGGTCACACTGGTTGGCTTGCGTTCAACCAGATGGCTCACGAGCAAATTCTCAAACTTTGGCGGAGGTTTGTTCTTGCAAAACATGCAGGTGTCGTGATGAAGCGACCAATAACTTAAAAGATTTGTTTGTAAAACAGCTCGTTATGAGCTTGTATTCTCAGTATTGTATGTTGTTGTCGTCATTCGCAACTCGGCCAAGAAGTCAAACTGTGTAAAGTTATGAAGCTTACGTGCAAATTGCTTTTGTGCATTCAAATTGTTCTGTAAGCGGATTTCCAGGCTTGCTGCCTCGAAACCTTGCTGATTGGCTGAACAAAAACCTCAAATGGCAGACAATCTATCCTGACAAGGTTAAACTCTTCATTTCCCTGAAACTCACATTTACCTTTGCTACAAACCCTAGTGTGACATACATTATATATGTATATATATATAGATATAAATATATATCCTTACTGGGGCTTGCAAATAGTCACATTGCTTAATGTATGTCTGTTACAACAGAAGTGCAAAGTGTTTCTCACTCCGCAGGTGCTTCCACTTGACCCCCGGTGTAATTGCTACCTGCCTGTACTGTCTGTATGGCCTGCCCTGTGTTCCAGTCATTCATATTCTTCTTGCTGAAGTGCAGTTTGAGTGTGTGAGACACACTTAAACCATACAAGCAATTTGTCTGTGCGCTCTCTCTCTGCTCTCTCTCTCTCTCTCTCTCTCTCTCTCTCTCTCTCTCTCTCTCTCTCTCTCTCTCTGTACCTTCGATTGGTGATGTACTTACAAGCCAATGTTGCTGAACTCTGTGGTTTCATCGTGTCTTGGGGCCCGAAATATAAATTGTTCTGTGACGGGATACTGTGCTGAGATACTGACAGCATATTTTGATGAAAATATGTTGTTTTCACTGTTACTTTACAGCCTATCGGTGGGGTGGGTTTACCAGCTGGCCTGTACAATTGGCTAGCCGGTGAGTAGTTTGTCCTGTTTGATGATATAGGTTTCTGACTGGTTGGCTGCACATGATAGTCAAAGTATAGGGAGTTTTATTTTAAAAAATAAACAATTCACAATGCAACTCCTCTGCTGTCCTCATCTGCCCCACTTATCTCGTCCCTTGACCTTTAAAGATAGAGATAAGTTTAGCAGCCGTGGGTGCCAAATGGCAACACTCTATTTTTGTACGGGTTATCTGCTTTGTTTTCTGCCATTGTGGTCACTGATACCACGGGAAGTTACTTTGTGCCCCGCCCGATCGATTGTATTGTGCTGCCTTCCATTTCCATGCTGGTATTTTTTTTCACATTGAAGCTGTTTCTGTGCTTTTGTTTCAGCCGGCGAGGCACTCACCCTCCACCTGCCCCCCTCCCTCTCTGCAGAAATGAAAGCAAGAGCTAAATGATAAAGGGTAGCATATTAGCAGACTTGCAGAACGGAGGAGGAGTTGACGGCCACATTACTGTACGATATGAGAAGGGGAACGGCATGGAGGAAATGAAGGTACGGGGTCAATGATGGAAGAAGATGTCAAGGAGATATGGGAGGAACTCTTAGGTGGCGATGGGAACCAGTCTTGAGGATATGCTCGGGAAGAGCACAAGACGACCGACAGTCAAGTCAGTTTTACAGACGAGAGCAAAGTGGGATGAAAGAATGGAAGTGACTATCAAATTTTACCTTGGGGAAGGTAACAAAGTGTGGGTTTCTGTAAGGACCTGAGTTACCTCGGAGAGTGGCTGGGGTGGGGGTTGCTGGGAATGATCAGATTGAAGAGAGGACTGGGCGAAGGAAGCGAAGTTCACCAAGCTGCCTGTGGTGGGTGAAAATCTACATTCTCAGGCCAAGAATGAAGAATCCTCCATTTTATTTTTATTTTTCTTCCTGCAGATGTCTCTGTGAGAATTACCAGACTGAAAGAGCCCCTCATTTTACTCTAATCATGTTTGGATTTTGTAATGAGATTTTCTCTGTGAGCAGAAATAACAGGTTAGTCTTGATGGCATACTGTCTGTCTCTGTCTCTGTCTTGTCTGTCTCTGTCTCTGCCTCTGTCTCTGTCTGTTCTGTCTCTGTCTCTCTCTCTCTCACTCTGTCCGTCTGTCTGTCTTCTCTCTCTCTCTCTTCTCTCTCTCTCTGTGTCTCTCTCCCTCTCTCTGTCTCTCTCTGTCTCTCTCTCTCTTCTCTCTCTCTCTCTGTGTCTCCTCTCTCGTGCTCTCTCCCTCTCTCTCTCCCTCTCCCTCTCCGTCTCCGTCTCTCTCTCCCTCTTGGCTGGTGTCTCGGTAGCGTTTCAGAACCAACTTTGTTCTCATTCTATATCATCGACCTATTCTCTTCCCTAGATATTCCGCTGTACTGTTTTGTGAATTACCCCACCCTGTGCAAAACAGTGCACCATATTTATGAGAAGCAGGTTGTTGCAGCATCAGTGTCTGCAGATCTGTTTTAAAAAAAACAAACAAATGTCATTGCGCCTTGCTACCGGGAACATGTCTTTCAATGCAGGAAAATCGCATGCTCTAACCCTGTCCATCTGCAAGGATCGACTTTCAAACCATGCAGTCTAAATCTCTAGCCAACTCCTGGAAGAGGTGTGGTGCACAAAACTATTAGGTCTCACAATCGTTCATGAGCAGACCACATAGTCAAACTGGCTTCCAATGCAGACCGAATCCTCCATATTCTTGGCAGAACCAATTCTATTCTGAGCCATTCGGAGCTCATTGCATTGTATAAAACGACTTCATCCGAAGTATAATGAAGTATGGTTATCCACTCTCAGCTGCTGAAGCTGCTTCCCATCTTGCTCTCTTGGAGGCGATTGAGCCAAGACTCTCCGTAGCATTGGTATATCATGGCAGGAGGCCGAGACCAAAGCTCTGCGACTTGCCCACTGCAGGCAGGTTGGTGGACTCTGTTTTCAATCGCCTCAATCCTCCTTCAATCTTCCTCATCTCAGTCAGGTTGCAAGCATTCTTGTGAAGTCCCACAGTTGGTTACCCTCCATAATTCAAAGGTGAACGCTCACTTCCTCCCTTTCCTCTTCAATTCTCTTATCTGAGGAATTGATTTTTGTGTCTGTTGTCTTGTATCCCTTCCTCCAGTCTTGTTTTTAGGAGTGTTACCCATCGTCACCTTGTGCTTTCTCCCATACCCACCCACCCAATACTTGCTATCTATTGTTTCTGTGCTTTCTTTTCTGCCACTCCTGTGTGAATTTTTTTTATTTTTTTTTTAAATTCCTGTTGCTTTTTGATCTTCTGTCGGGTCGTGAAGCTGCTGCCCTCTGTCGGTTAGCTCCTCCATGAGCCTAGATTTATATTTACAAGAAATAAAACACAAAGTTAGAATTTTTTCCTGGCTCAATGGATCACCTGTGTTGGTCAATGATCATAGTTTGGTCAGATAAAGAGGATGACCTCTTCGTACTTTTTATCTGACCAAACTATGATCATTGACAAACACAGGTGATCCATTGAGCCAGGAAAAAATGGCATGGCCTCAATGCCTATCTGTGGGTCATTATGCAGAAAAGAACACCCTGTATCTTTAAAGCCATTCAAGACTTGGTGTGAAGGACATGGACTGTGGTTCTTATTCCAGCTAAGCCCTTCGGTATGTGTGGAACGACATGATGGAATTTTCACAAAAGTACTTCCACGATCTTTCAGCACCACGCTGTACTCACAGAAAGGTATAACTGCAAGTTCTTGAATTGTGACTGTTGTTTGGGTATAAGGGTCGAATCACTATTTCAGGACTATTACATTCGAAAGCATTAGGCCTTTGCAGCAGCTTAGGTTGACTTTTGTGCAAAAGCCCTTCCAGAACAAACTTTTAATGACAAATGACTGAAGCCGACTCATTATTTTAAGCGGAGTGCCTCCCTCTTAAGGCAAGTGGTCCAGCGATACAAGTTTGTATGTATTGCAGAATGAAGAACTAGTCTTCCTGCTGAAGGCTAATGTCGATATAATCGTCGATAGAACGATGGATGAAATCAACAAGACATTGATCGAGGTATGCTAACCACTATGGGAAAAACATGAGAAGCTGACATTTTGGGCGTTGACCCTTTGTCGGAGCATAAGGGAGCAACCAAGAGTTAAACCCTGAAGTGTCAGCTTCCACTTCCTTCATACACCAACTTCCTGTTTATTTGATCCATTGTACTCAAATATATTAATATCAGTTTTCTTAATATGAACTCCAACACAGGAAGAGGCCATTATACCCATCAAGGCTCTGCAATAGTTGTCAACCTATGGTGTTTGTTCGTGCCCTTTAAGTTTTTTTTTTAATGTTGAGCATTAAGCAAGGAAGCAGCATATACCATTTTTAAAGTCTTTGGTATGACTCTGCTGGGGGTTCGAACCATCGACTTCCCACACTCAGAGCGGACTCTAACAATTACGCCACTGACTCACTGAGTATTGCAACCACTGCCCTAGCTGTAAGCAAAAGCCTTTATTACCAGGCCCTAAGTTAAATGGCTGGGTAAAAATTTAATAAAAGGTAAAGGCTAGTTTGAAGGAGGCTTTTTTGTTTGTTTTGGGAAATGCAAGGAAATGTATACCTGGGATGAAGAAGAGCCCTTCGAAGCATTTGGTCATAATAAATTGACAGATTGCTTTGTGAGTTTGCTCTCAGCTGAGTGATGAGAACAGTTGTAAACACAACACTAAACTGTCTAGTTTGAGCAGCCTTTTACTGTACGCATGTTTCCCGGAATCTCGGGAGTCTCACACTTCCTCACCTGTGAGCGCACGAAGCCGCAAAAACCCAACGACCTGGCTCAATCCCAGAACGAAAGTCTTCAAGTACTTTTGGCCAGATTCCTGAGTAAGCTGGGGCAGGTGTGATGTAACAGCCTGGACTTGATTACACACGCTGGGAGCATCTCTCGAATGCCAGAACCTAACCATTGCCACTATCGAGGCTCAAATTTTTTCTGTGGATGCAAGCTCTTTGCTCCATTGCAATCAAATTTGGCAGCACGGGAGTTTTAACTCATGTGTAAGGTAATGCCTGTAGTTTTCTCTCTATAATAGGTATTGGCCTTTTTAAAGGCTGTATTTAAGGATCCATTAGATGTGGAACTTTCCTGTCCCTGGCTAACAATGGGTCTGTCACCTTGCAGATCTCTGGCAGTGACAGATTCGTGTGAAGGAGATGGACTGTGGTTTTGATTCCAGCTAAGCCCTGCGATATGCCTGGATCTACATGACGGAGTTTTGACAAGGATTCAACGATGGTTCACCTGCATTTCGTGCGGCCCTGTCTTTTGGCATGGCGGTCACGGCAGAGGCGGTTGCTGTTGCTGTCCCTCATGCTCGGAGCACTGGGATGCTGCAACGGACGGCGGGAGCATCTTCGTCCAAGGAATGACCGCCGCAACATCCGTCCCAACATTATCCTCGTCCTTACGGATGACCAGGATGTGGAGCTCGGTGAGTGCTCTGGCGGACGAAAATCATTAGTTTGATCGCCCTTTTAGTCCACATTGAATGTTATACAATGAGCGATTGCATGATCTGTTTCATGGTTATAATATTCTTAACACGCATGCCTTTTACACTTTATCTCTATAGCTCTTTATCCCTGAACCAAATAAAGTGTTCTCTGATTTCTCATTTCAGTTGATAGATCTCCGATGAGTACGTGAACAAATGTCATGAGAAATCCTTTAACGGTGTGAATTGTCAGGTAGTTGAGTTTGAAGTAATAGTTTGAGCATTTTTATTTTTTACCTTTTAAAAACTCTTATCCTTGGGAATGCTCGATGTGAAAATAACAAACAATTGCCAATGACACACTCGTTTAGAGATGACATGCAAGATAAAGTGAGTGTGCCATCATAATAGGATATTGTACATCCTCCATGGAATTAAGTTGTTACAACATGTCAAGACTGAGAAAAAGACAAATTGCGTATGTCGTAATGGGCGTGTATCTTCAGGTTCCATGGACGTTATGGACAAGACTCGACAAATTATGGAGCAGGGTGGCACGCATTTTGCCAACGCATTTGTCACTACGCCCATGTGCTGTCCATCCCGTTCGTCGATCCTCACGGGAAAGTACACCCACAACCACCATGTCTACACCAACAACGAAAACTGTTCTTCACCTTTCTGGCAGGCGACGCATGAACCGCACACCTTTGGGGCATAT
Organism: Eptatretus atami; assembly: GCA_035128595.1. NCBI lineage: Eukaryota > Metazoa > Chordata > Myxini > Myxiniformes > Myxinidae > Eptatretus > Eptatretus atami. Next base: position 93,605,563 of record CM068961.1, read on the forward strand.
CTCAGCAGATCCGGCTACCGCACGGGTATATCCTCTCACTCGAGTGCTGTTGAACCGTGACCCCCCAACATCCATAGTTTTAATCACCCGTCGAACGGAGAACTTTAATCTGAGTACAAATACATTTGCTGTTGATGAATTAAACAAAATTTGTTCCCCTTGCTCAAACTGATGATGAACAGAATAAAAATAACTCCTGCACTGACACTTCTTGTGTGTGGCAGCTTGGCTGCCAGGTAGCTATCATTTTGTTGGGGCGCGACGATGCCGCTGATGCTGTGCCCCTATACCAGTACACTGGTACTCATTTCGCCGTCCTCGGAAGGATGACAGGCCGAGTCAACCCCACCTGGTGTTAATTCAGTGGCCAACGGGGCTCGGACTCAGGACCCTAAGATCCCAAGCCAGCCACCCGAACCACGAAGCCAATGCCAGGCTTATTTCACTGACACAGTGATGGTCGCAGTTTGCTGTTTACTCGATTTACAATGTTTTTATTTATTTATTTTTTCTTTTCTCAGATGCTTTAACATCTCCACTAAACGTTGTAATCCACTGTGTTTGAGTAGGCACTGATATAATCATCACCTGCAAGCGTCAAATCCTGAGAGGAACGTTTTGTGTTGGCGGAGAGCTAGACCTAGACGACTCTTGCTATTTATGGAGCTATTTTGACGAGGGCATCGATTGAACAGTTAAGAACAGGTTCCTGGTTCTCTCCCTTATTATGAGAGATTAAGCTGTTCAGGTTTTTCATGTATATATTTTCTGTGCATTTTTTTTTTTGTTAAATGAAGGTTTTGGCAGCACTGCATCCCATCATTAAGGTTTCCTTGGGATGAGCTTGTCACACTGCATATGCTCCCTTAGTTAGGGGAAAGTCACCCAATAAAGTCCCCTTCACACTTAATACCCCAAATCTAGCTAAGATTCCGACTCTTTACCTTTAACAGCCTTCAAAGGGGGCAGATTTAACCAAACAGGGTGACGTAATGGTTAGAGTGTCTACTCTGAGTGTGGGAGGTTGGTGCTTTGAACCTCAATAATCTAGACTAATAATATGAGTTCCCTTGCAAGGAACTCCAACACAGGAGGAGTCCATTCGGCCCATCAAAGCATGCACTATTATTACCAACTTATGGTTGCTTGTCTGTGCTCTATCCTTTTAAATGCTGAGCATCAAGGAAGCAGCATGTACCATTTTTTTAAAAAGTCTTTGTATTGGTATGACTCGGCTGGAGTTCGAACTACCAATCTCCCAGACTCAGATCCGATGCTCCAACGATTACGCCCATCCCTTCCTTTCCTGGTCGAGTATAGCAAAGACTTTTAAAATGGTACATGTTGCTTCCTCGATTGATGCTCATTATTTGAAAGGATAGAGCAAGAACAACCATTGTGCAGGCATGACGGGCCTAATGGCCTACCATGTTGAAGTTCTTTGCAAGGGAACTCGTTTATAAATACATTTTACACTCATGGGAACCACAGTACACATTAAAATCCAGGCTCGCTGCTCACATCCTCATGGGTTTCCCTTTTCTCCTGGCTTTGGAACCAACTTCCTCGGTCTGTTCAATCTCACGTTTCCATCCAGTGCTTCAATATGGCCGTTCACCACCACCTCACACCATACCCAATACATACTCATGATCTTTTATATCTTTATTAACCCTCACTAATCCCACTCCTTCCTTTCCAGGTTGTGTGTTTCTGCCCTCTCCCTTGCCCTCCTTTTTCTTTCTCATTCCATTGCTGTTTCATCCCCGGTTTTCTCTTAATGTTCTTTCAGCCAGTTTCTTGCTGTGTCTGAGCTAGTATCCAGCTCAGCCCTTTCTCTCTTCTGAGCGAGTGCACCCCCCCCCCCCTCTCTCTGTCTCTCTGTCTCTCTCCATATTCAGGTTCTGATTATGATGTACCACACTCTGGATTTTTTTTAATATGTACATTGTCGAGGCTCATATAAGAGCTAACACACAGAACGGATAACAAGGGGAGCAGGAGACAAGCGTGATGGGAGAGGGAAGTAAAACACAGTGGGGGAAAAGACACATGAGGAGATCTGTGGAAGGGAGAGGGATGGCATTGGGTACACGGGGTAAACAGGATGGACACTACAGGGACTTTCAGCAAGGAAAGCAGGGAATTTGAAGGAGGTGGGTTTGGGGTGGATTAACAGGGGTAGAAAAGATCGAGGATTTGGATGGGGGAAGATAAGAGATGGTGGTGAACAGCTATTTTAAACACCTGGAGGGAAGAATAGGATTGAAGAGTGTGTGGGAGTTTGTTCCAAAGGTGGGGAAAAGAGGAATGAAGGTGAGCAGTGATTCTTGATTTTGATAGTTTAACCAGAAGGGGATTGCTGGCGGACCTTGAGCACCCTGAGGAAATATGGGGGGGGGGGGCGGGGGACTGATAGCAGACAGAGCAGGAGGGCAGGCCGGAGAGGAGATGGTAGAAGACACAAAGACCACCGACCTGCCTGTGTGGAGAGACCAAAGACTCAGCCTTATCACGGAAGATACCAATGATCTTAAATGCCTTGGTTTCCACAGCGTGAAGCTGAGAAGGTTAGAGCAGGGAGCACCAGCCTAGTGGGGAGAGCAGTACTCCATCAGGCTGTGGATGAAAGCATTGTACATGGTCAGGAGCTCGTGGGCCAAGGAAGGACTTTGCATGACAGAGGATGCCCAATCGGTGACTGGCTTTGGAGGCCAGCTTGGAGATGTGGCTTTCCCAGGAAAGATCATGGCAGATAGTGAGACCCAGAAGTTTGAACGAAAGGACTTCTTCAAAAGGATTGTTGAGAAAGTAGATTGAGGGGGTGGGGTTGGGGGGGGGGTGGGTTCCAAATGTCCTCTCGGAGAGAAATATGAGAGTGTGATATTTGTCAGGATTGAAAGACATGTTCCAAGTGTTGGACCAGCTTGTGATTTTATCCAGATCTGCAGAGAGTGAAGAGGCTGCTGCTTGCTGATATGAGGATGACAGATCGTACGCAGAGGGTGGAGTCATCAGCAAAGAGATAAAGAGGATTTTCCAGAGAGTCGGAGAGATCATTGAAGAAAACGAGAAAAAGCACTGGGCTCAAAACACTGTCTTGAGGAACTCCAGCTGGACAGGAAGAGGGGATGAGAGAATTTCATTAAGGGCACACATTGACTGATAGGAGAGGAAGTCTGGCGAGCCAAGAGTGAAGATTGCCTTGGATACCAGAGGAAGAGAATTTGGTGAGCAGGGCGGGGTGCCAGACCGTATCGAAAGTACGCGATATGTCTAGTGAGATGGCTCTAATCTCATGTCTGGCATTGAGGACCTCCATTCATCTGTTGTTGAAGCAGGAGCATAAAGTCCAAGGTCGAGTGACCTGTTGCAGAGCAATGGTGCTGCCGAAGCAGTTTATTGGCAAGGGTTATACTGGGTGGTTTGCCATTGCCTTCCCAGCAGTAGTTAGGGTAGGAATTTGTAATTTTTCAGGGTGCTGGTGATCGTTCACCATCTCTTCACGAAGTTCACCTTGGGATCATTAACATCCACTAACTAATATCGGCAGACCGGACACCCAGTTTAACGTCTATCCGATGGATAGCACACCCATTGATGAATCACCCTGCCTGTGAAAAACCTGGATGACGGTTTATAGCTGGGTCAAGATTCAACCAATGCTAGACAGCTCAGGGGTGAGTGTGTGTACTTCTTCACCATCCTGCCAGCCCATCTCTTGCCATGTATTTCTCCATCCCTCCATAATATCTTTCAAAAACCAGAGGAAAAGAAAATTCCACCTTGAGATGTGGATTTTTGAAATTGAAGACTTGAAACCAGAGGCAAATCAAGTTTGCTTCCGATTCTAGGCAGCACGACAAGTGAAGTGAGACCTATTTGCTTTTGCAATTTCCCTTCTTCCAAGAAAGTGAAGCCATGTTCAGAACATGTCCGCACAAGTGTTTCTCACCATTGGCACGTGATTTTTAAACTTCCCGAAATTTGACCCGTTTACTCATTCCTTTACTGCGATTCATCGTTCCTCGTGGTGTGTTTACAAACGTGCATTTTGTGTTTCTTTAGCAATTTGCCTTGTGTTGCATTTGGTTTTAATGTTTATTACCCCCTGTTGGACTTCGTCCGAAATGGGGGCTTATGGATTTGGTCTTGATTTTCGTGTGCGTGCGTGTGTGCGTCCGCAACCATATCTCGGACATGTCGGACCGATTTTATTCGTACTTGGCACAAAGACAACACATGATGGTATACATATGCACGTCTTTTGTTTTCGAGATCAGATCCAAGATGGCCGACTGGCGGCCATTTTAGTTGTGAAAAAAAACCCGGTGTCAAACGCGTCATCAACTCGGACATGCATTTACCGATGTTGTTCAAACTTGGCACACAGATAATGAATGACGCCTTACATAAACACGTCATTCTGTTTTGAGATCAGATCCAAGATGGCCGACTGGCGGCCATTTTAGTTGTAAAATCCTGATGTTGAACACGTCCTCAACAATTTCTCAGACAAGCATTTACCAATGTTGTTCAAACTTGGCACTCAGATAATGAGTGATGGCTTACATATGCACGTCATTTACTTTGTCAAGATCAGATCCAAGATGGCAAACTGGTAGCCATTTTGTTACTTAAATGTGTCCCCAACCATTTCTCAGCATGCATGGTCTGATTTTGTTGAAACTTGTCACAAGCACAGTCCATGATGGCATGCATACATGTGTCCCTCACTTTATTTTTCAATCTGATCAAAGATAGCCGACTGGTAGACTGGCGGCCATTTTAGTTGTATATAAATATGAGCTCGCCCTTTAACTCCATGCAGCAAAATTACTGAAACAATGGCGGCAATGACATTTCATGTCCGTTTTTTACTTCTTTACCTTTATAGTCTTTCACTCCTTTTTTTTTTTCCATTCATTCTGTTCATTTAATGTCTTCATTCTTTGTTGTGAAATGTCTGGTCGAAAATAGTTCTTTTCCAACTGGATTTTAGGAGGTACTCCGACAGTAGTTACCCTCCCCAGAGAATAGGGTATTGCATTTGGGTCCATTTGTTAGTTTTTGTTTGTCCGTCTGTCCACACATAATGTGCTGATGTAGGCCAAAAACGTTACTTGGTGGTAGCCAGTGTTACAATTTATCTTTTCTTCAACTGAATACCTCTATAAAATATGTACAATTGGAATGTGAGTACGTCTATGAAGTAAGTACTATTACAATGCAAGCATGTCTATAAAAGATGTACTCTTAAGAATGTGAGTGCATCAATAAAAATGTATACATCCGTAAAATCCATATATCTATAAAATATGTTCATACATCTATAAAATACATACAATTTGAATGTGAATCTATGCAGTAAAACTGAAAAGGTCTGTTTGTCCAGTGCTTGAAAATAAACCTACGTCGTCAATGCATTATCTACGCACCACACAAAACACAAACACTCCAGCACACAAAACCATACAAAAGTCCTGGCTAGGGTCTGCAATCTCTGATTGCTCTTTCTAGTTTCGGGGGGAAAGGCGGTGGTGGTGTGGGGGATTGTCAAAAATCTTATCCTTGCTTCTATCTCCCTCTTCATACCCCTCTTTCCTCACCAGGATACTTTGGCAAATACCTGAATGAATACAACGGTACGTACGTGCCTCCGGGCTGGCTCGAATGGGCTGGACTGGTGCGTAATTCTCGCTTTTACAACTACACCATCAGCCGTAACGGCATCCAAGAGAAACACGGATTTGTATATGAAAAGGTAAGCAATGCCTCCAGGGACAAAGAGCACTTTGGCATGTCATGTACCGATCTTCAACAGCTCTGGGTGCATTGAACCCACAGTCTTGGTCGATAATTGGGGTTAAACATTGGGGCCTTAAAAAAAAAAGAACAAACCCAAATTGGATATTGACAAACATGCTGTAGGAAGTTGTCTCGTTGGTTGTGTGCCCATGTAGAGTACTTAAACCAGGTATTTATTAATTTGGCTCACATGGTTCCATGGCCTTGCATGATGCTTCTCTGCATTTGGACTGATATGGGCCAAATCATGAAAAATGCCTTCTTAACCACTCAATCTTACTTCCTCGAGTTTCTGCATTATTTCCTGTGTTGGTGTTAACCCATCCCTAAACGTTTAGCTTGAAGAACCCAACATGCTTTTGATTAAAAATAAACACTCTTCAGTATATTGAAACTGGTGTGTAACTGTGCACAGGACTATCTGACCGATCTAATCACCAATGACAGCATCCGTTTCTTCCGAAAGTCTAAGGACGAGTTTCCTCTGCGTCCTGTTCTCATGGTGCTGAGCCACGCCGCACCGCATGGGCCTGAAGATTCGGCACCACAGTACGCTGACAAGTTCCCCAATGTTTCCCAGCACATGTAAGTTCCCCAATGTTTCCCAGCACATGTCAGTGCCACTTGTACCTCCCTCATCCAGCACCTTTGCCTTTATGCCTTTTGCCCCTGAAACCCGCTCACTGAGCTGCATTCCTTACAAATAGATGATGAATGCAGATATTATTCTTATATTCTGCAGCATACCTGTATTCATCATCATCTATCTGCAGAAGGGTACTGGACATCATCCATCTGCAGATGGTGAAAGGGATTGCAGGTTCAAATCCAAACACATTGATGTATCACCCTGCCTGTAAAACACCAGGATGACAGGGTTGCAATTCAAGGCATGAAGCTTCTGGCCTTCTGCAGCTGACCAAGGCCTTGTGTTTTCCTGTTCCTTTTCAAAATATCTGTTATATCTTTTGTTTTGGACATTTTTACAATACATGCTCAAGGCTCATGGAAGAGCTTGGACACAGAACAGATCAATACACAACATAACAAAGGGAACAGAAAGGGAAAGCTCCAACAGCAGGGCAAAGGGAGAAAGGAGATGGACAAACAGGGGATGCTAGTGACGATGAGAGGTAATGGAGAGTGCAAGGGGTGGACAAGATGGATACATTAGCAGAATTTGGGGAGCGGTGCAGGATGGTTTAACGGGTGTTGAAAAGATCATGGTTTTGGATGGGGGTGATAGTGGTGAACAGCTGTCTTGAAGACCTGGGGGGGAGAATGAGATCGAACAGAGTGTGGAAGGTGGTTCCATGGGTGGGAAAAGAGAAGAATAGATGATTGGTGGTGAGCAGTGATTCTGGATTTCGCCAGTTTCACTAGGAGGGGTTTTTTGGTGGACTGCGTGTGTCCTGTAGATACCTGGGGGTAAGACCAAAGCATGGAGAGGACAGAGGGTGCACGGCCAGAAATGAGGTGGTAAAAGACAGAGAGACCACCGACCTGTCGGTGATGGTGAAGTGATAAGCTCATAGACTCGGCTTCATTGCGAGAGAGTCCAATGATCTTGAAAGCCTTGGTTTCCACGGCATCAAGCTGAGCAAGATGTGAGGCAGGAGAGCCAGCTGAGAGGGGAGACCTGTACTCCATCAAGCTGCAGATGAAAGCCTTGTGGATGGATAGGAGCTCAGGTGTGCCAAGGAAAGACGTTGCATGATTGAGAATGCCCAGTCAACGTCTGGCTTTGGAGGCCAATTTTGAAATGTCGCTTGCCCAAGAGAGATCATGGCTGAGAAGGAGACCCAATAGTTTGAGTGACCGAACCTCTTCCAGAGGGTTGTAGAATTGGTAGAAAGGTACCAAATATATTTTTACTTCTTCATAGTATGATGATGATGTGATATACTCTTGATAGAACGTTGATCCTGCTAAAGCAAGGGTTACACTGGGGAGTTTGCCATTGCTTTCCCAGCAGTCAGACAGGGCAGGCATTTGTAATTTGTTCACAGATAGCCAGTTATAGCTCACCTACTCTTCACGAAGGACACCGCATATCTTTACCTTACACCAACTAATGTTGGCAGACAGGAAACCCAGTACAACGTTCATCCGAGGGATGTGTGTGGGATAGCAGGTTAACATTGTGTATCTGTAGCAGGCTGCTGGACATCGTCCATCTTTAGATGGTGAAAGGGATTGCAGGTTCAAATCCAAAGACATTGATGAATCACCCTGCCTGTGAAATGCCAGGATGACAGTTTATTGCTGGATTTGGATTCAAACCCAGGCTAGACAACTCAGAGGTGAGTGTGCATGCCTATTGTCTGTCCTGCCAGCCCTCTTCATATATAGTTGAAGGTGTTTCGAATATAAACCCTTGTAGTGTGTTGTATCAAAGCAAATATATATATATATATATATATATATATATATATATATATATATATATATATATATATATATATATATATTAAAATAGTCTATGGCTTATTTTAATCTCTGTTCCTGCATTTCAGCCTCAAATCGAAAAGATATAGATGTTTTATTCTACTTTGTACTTGGTATGCATGAGTGAAAAGCCCTTCCTGATCCTGGTCAATCCAGGACAGTGGGTTGAAAAAAATTGTTTCTTATTCTAATTTCTTTATTTTTGCACATTTGCAATCTCAGTGTTTGAAGGTGAGACACAATTTAACAGCCGATCAGACAGATAAGGAGTTTGCTCTGACTGCTCGCAGAATACATTTCTCACTGGCATGTGCAGACAGAGCAGGAGTTGGGGTTGCAGGAAACCAAAAGGAAGGATGATGAAAGGGAGCAGGAAAGCACGAGGAATGTAAAACAGCTGTGAGTGGAACAGCGATGCACGGGCGGTCCATGGCCTTGGCCCGCTGCAGTCAACACAGTGGGACAGAGTGACGATGGAATCGAGTTAATAAACAGATCTCTCGATTTAGTTGCTGGGAGGTGGTTAATTCATCATTTTGGAAAATAAGCTTTGGACTGGGTTTGTTTCTGGAATGATGACAATGATCATAGAAATTGGAACAAAAAAGGAAAACTGTGACTTTTCCCTCCCTTTGCCCTTCCATTTGCCTCACCCTTCATCCCTCCATTTGCCCCTCATCTGCAAAGGTTTTCAGGCAGCTACACATCCATAGAGACCACTTTGATCAAATGTGTATCCCACTGTTATTGAAGAAATGTTAACACCAATACTTTCAGTCAAGTCATGTGCAAGATCTCCACTGGAACATCATCTGTTGAGAATATACCATGAGTTACTTAATGTCACTTTTGGAGAGTTTGAGTTTTCTTCCTTGACCACTTCCATTCCCAACAGTACCACTTTTGCATATCCTCCACAGTATCACTTTGGCATATCCACAGTACCAGTTTTGTATATCCTCCACAGTACCAGTTTTGTATATCCTCCACAGTACCAGTTTTGTATATCCTCCACAGTAACAGTTTTGTATATCCTCCACAGTTCCAGTTTCACGTATCCTCCACAGTTCCAGTTTCACGTATCCTCCACAGTACTAGTTTCACGTATCCTCCACAGTACCAGTTTCTCGTATCCTCCACAGTACCAGTTTCACATATCCTCCACAGTACCAGTTTCTCATATCCTCCACAGTACCAGTTTCTCATATCCTCCACAGTACCAGTTTCTCGTATCCTCCACAGTACCAGTTTTGTATATCTTCCACAGTACCAGTTCCACGTATTCTCCACAGTGCCAGTTTCACATATCCTCCAAGGTATCAGCTTTGCATATCCTTCACAAGTACCAGTTTTGCATATCCTCCACAAGTACCAGTTTCTCATATCCTCCACAAGTACCAGTTTCTCATATCCTCCACAAGTACCAGTTTCTCATATCCTCCACAGTACCAGTTTCACGTATCCTCCACAGTACCAGTTTTGTATATCTTCCACAGTACCAGTACAACGTATTCTCCACAGTACCAGTTTCACGTATCCTCCACAGTGCCAGTTTTGTATATCCTCCACAGTACCAGTTCCACGTATTCTCCACAGTACCAGTTCCACGTATTCTCCACAGTACCAGTTTCACATACCCTCCAAGGTACCAGCTTTGCATATCCTTCACAGTACCGGTTTTGCTTATCGTCCTCAGAGTCTTCCATACATGGAGTCGGGCTGAAATCTGCCCATGGAGTCGCCTTCATTAGCTAACACTTTGATTTATGTGCACTTGTCAGTCGTCACATGATATTTCCTTCCCAGGCGCCATAGTATTCACCTTACGTCATTCACCACACTACAATATCATCACCACCTCTAGTTCTTCTGCAGGTGTGGCATTTTCGAATTGTTCACATGACAACAAACCACAGTGGACGACTGTGTGACTGGATATCATCATGTGACGTATCATCATGTCACTGTACTTTGGAAAATTCCATTTGTACACATGAGATTCGATTCACTCACGTGTTATTCACATTCATATCCAGTTTTTACTCTGTTTCCATAATTACTTCCAATACTGTAAATGTATTTTTGTTTTTTTTAAATAATAAATGACATGATTATTGTGGATGATGACAAATTCTAAATTGCTCTAAAGAGAAAGATTTCATTTCTGGATTGGTTCACCAAGCTGAGCTTTGGTATTTATAGTCTGAGTGATTGCAGGTTCAAATCCTCACCCCATTGGGAGAGGAATGGCATGCCACCCAGTGTGCTTCTCTGCCTCGGAAATGCTTTGACAGAACCAATGCTTTTGACGGCAAAGAACAGTCATGGGTGAATGGACAGGAAGAGTCGGACTGTGGCAAGCGGAGACTAGCAGCATGGCAAACTGTGTAGTGGAATTTCAGTTATGGCGATGACCCAAACACATACCCTCGTTCAAAATACATTTTGTTTGATCTGCATGGAGTCAGAACATCCTGCTTAATTTGTTGGAAGGGAAGGTGCACTGCTAATATTTCAACCTCACACCTTGTTCTCATGTTTTCACCACGGTGGCCATAAGACCCCAAAAACATACAATACATTTGTTGTCATCTGCCGTGTCTTGTGCTCAAGTCTTGAATAAAATAGTTTTAAAACAGCATTTGTGATGTAAAAGTTGCATCATATTGGATCAATTGAGCTGCCTAACGGGGAGTACTCGCACCTTTTGAAATGACACGGTAATGAAGACTGTGGGTTTGACAGGCTAATCTTGCCTCTGATTGTGGTGAGTTAGGAAGGACTGTGCCTCTGCAGCTTTCTCCTCTCGGTCACACCACAACTGAGTACCCACTTGTAGACACACCAATACCGTATGCGTGTACAGCCGCTAATGTCATCGCTGAAGATGCTTAGTGTAAACATGCCCATCATGCTGCACAGGCTCATTTATTCAGAAACCACCAAGAGTCACATGTGCTCTGCCAGCCCCAAAGTTTAACAAAACTATGCAATTGTAGTCTGAGGGGTCAAAGTAATATCAGCCGCAAGACACTCAGGTGCACAAACCGCTCGGTTCACGAGTGGAAAGCTTTAGATTATTGTATGATGATTCCAAAACAGAATTGATAATAATTGAAGCATTGCTTGGAAGTGCTGGGTGAGCATCTCAATGAAGTGAAGATGGCCTAAAACACCTTTTTTTATGCTGATCAAAATCGAAGCGAAAGGGAAATGGCAGCGATGGTTTCGTTTCAAATGAGAAATTCAGATTTATCTCTCCCTCTCTCGTTCTATGTAAATAATTAAAGTCAAAGGCTCTAATAGACTTGTCGCTAACCTGCCTGAGGCTTTACCTGTCTTCTGTTGTGGTCAATGTGATATACTACAAACCCTTAAATTCCAATCTCTGTTCTTCCATGTTGCAAAAGCATCATCTGTGGCTCCCTTTTGGACATTTTCTAACTATCTGTGCACATCAACTGTTTGATTCATCCATAGATGAGCTCTGAAATGGGTGAAAGCTCTCAGAACACTTAGTATCAACAGTATGCATCGTGTCGCACTCACTCGTAGCACTCTGCTTCTGAGAAACCTTTTGATACTTATTCATGTGTCCAGCTAACAATGACTGATCCCCATGTGTTTTGCATGTATTTTTGTTCTCAAGTCACTCCAATGCTAAAATAGGTTATGATAAGGCAACTTCATTCAGAAGTTTTGGGAACTTATTCATGTCCCTTAGAAGCTGGCGATGCAAGGAAGAGGAGACGGCACCAGAGTAGAGCAAGTGGTCCAGTTTGAATATTCCATATAATTGTCTTACTCAATAGAGACTGCTTTAGAGAGAGATTCTTCAGTCTCTTGTTCACAAAGATTATCCTGTCACTGTCACTAACAAACCATTGGGAAGTATCTTTGACTTGTCGCTGGCATTATTGATATCCTGCTAACAAATGTATCATGGAAGAAGCCATTTCTGGCCAAACTTTTCTTCTTTTTGTTCTGCAGAACGCCGAGTTATAATTTTGGGCCGAATTATGACAAGCATTGGTTTGTGAGTCACATGCAGCGGATGCTTCCCATCCACATGGAGTTCACAAACATTCTCCAGCGCAAACGCCTGCAAACATTGCTCTCGGTGGATGACTCCGTGGAAAAGGTAGACGATCGAAAATCATTTGGTCATGTATGCTACATGATCACAAAAGCATCGTGTGACAGATCCAGCAAAGAGATGTTGTCTTTGTCTTCCCAACAGATTTTCCAAATGCTGCAGGACACAGGAGAGTTGGACAACACTTACATCATCTTTACTGCTGACCATGGTTATCATGTCGGGCAGTTTGGACTTGTTAAGGGAAAGTCATTGCCCTACGAGTTTGACATTCGCGTGCCTTTCTATATGCGTGGCCCAGAAATCCAGCCTGGCACCAGGTACGGCCGAGGCCACAGGCCTGAAGTTTCCATCAAATGTAATCCTGCTTTCCTCTTGGGGATAAGGGAGGGGGTGAGGGGAGGGCAGGTTTGCCTATTGCATTCAGCGTTCTTTTTTGTCATCTTATGCTTTTATCGCCATCATCTTGGAGGTTATTTTGATTGTCATGCTTTTATCTTTGGCCTTTGGCCTTCGCATCCATCGAAGTGAAATTATCGAAATGAAAAACTTTTGTCACTTTCGCACCGGCTTTCATCGATGTTTAGGACACCTCAAAAATGAATGTGCTGAAGGCCTTGTCCCTGTTGCTGGAAGACGTGAAAACCTCTCCTAAGGAGCGTACTCGTCCATAGTCGACGTGTGTTTGTAGGTCACCTCTTTCGTGTCTCAAATGTCCTCATCCCCCATTTCTTGCAACTTTACTTGAGTTGTGATATCGGTGTTGTTTTTGTTTTGTTTTTCGTTGTTTATTTGTCTTTGTCATTTGAGAACATTTGTTTGTTAAATTTTTGTGTTTGGAATTAACCCACTCGATTTAGGGTTTCGTTGCTGATTGCACCATCTCTTTACTTCGCCCATAATCAACACTTTCATCACGATTTTGTTCATCACCAATAAACCGCTTTTATTGCCATTGTTGAATCACCTGTGGTTTATATTTTATTTTATTGTTTTCCTCGTACACCAGGCCTAACCGAATGAAAGTGTTATTGCACTTACTAATCCACATTTTATGCTGTTTAAAAAAAAAACACATTTTATGCTAATCCACATTTTATGCTGTTTATGTTGATGAAATAGTTTGTTTTCAATCTTTGTTCTTCCATTGTATGAATGGAATGGAAACATTCTTCGATTGGCGCTACGGTGCATTTGGCTGGACTTCTATTGGTAGCATCAGATGTGTGGTTGGTACTTCCTTTGATACCCTTTGCTCGGTGACCAGGGTCAGCCAGCCGGTGTTGAACATCGATCTTGCACCCACGATGCTGGACATCGCTGGGCTGAAAGCTCCCGGCGACATGGATGGGAAATCTGTGCTGAAGCTCGTTCTTCCGCGACGTTTAAACAGCCGGTACGATTGCCTTTTCGGCTTTATATCTGTCTCACTTTGCCTTGCTTTCTCTCAACACTTTAGCAAGTTCACCTTTTTAACCCTTTGCAACTGGATAAGCAACTCTTGAACAAATTGCTGCAATATGCATTCTGATGTTATTGCTCCTCATCTCATCTTGTTTCAGAAAACAGAACCACTGGCGGAATTCTTTCCTCATTGAGCGAGGGTATGCTTTTGAACTTTTTCTTTTATGACTCCACAAGTCGATATCCTGCTATCAATTGAGCAGTCTTTAAAAATTGCCATCTACATATTACATGCACAGATATAGCAGATTGCTTCCTGCGCAATCTCTTCACTTCTTTCTCCTCCTCCCTGTCCCCTCGTACTCCTCCTCTTCCCTTTCCTCTTACGACACTCCCCTACCCTCTCTTTCCTTCCCTTTCCTCACCCCTTGTCTTCATTATCTCTGCATAATCCCCAACTCTGACTCTGCCACTGGACCAGACGTCATCAGTCGTTGTCACTTGTCCTTAAAAACCTGCTCTCCTGGTCTTGCACATCCTCTCTCTGCCCTTTTCACCTGTCTTTTATGCTCGGTCATCTTCCATCTTCTTAGAAATCCACCAACATCACTGCACTACATAAAAAGGTGAAAAAACGGATCCCCTCAACTACAGACCTATCAGCTTACTTCCAATAATCAACAAGATCATGGAATCCATCATCGCAGTTGATATGAAATCCTTCCCTTTCTCCAACCTCATCTCAGATAACCAATTTGGTTTCAGACCAGGTCACTCCACCTTGGACATGCTGCTTCTACTCACCCAACAATAGATGGAGCCCCTCAATGTCAGACATGAGTTCAGGACCATCTCTCTGGACATATTTCATGCTTTTTATACTGGCATCCTGCCTTGCTCTACAACCTGTCTACCTATAGCATCCAAGGCTAACTCCACACAAGGCTTACTGACCTTCTCTACTCTCGTAGCCAATGTGTGGCTCTCAACAGAATCCTTTCATCTCCTCTCCGTGTTAAGCCTGGAGTGCCCCAAGGCAGTGTTCTGGGCTCACTTCTATTCCTGATCTTCATTAATGATCTCTCTGACTGGGAAATCCTCTTTATCTATTTGCTGATGACTCCACCTTCTACCATGACATGCCTCATCCTTCAGACATGTAGGCTGCAGCCACTTCCCTCTCTTCAGAACACCTTGAAAAAGAATCACAAGCTGGAGAAACACTTGGAATATGTCTTTCAATCCTGAAAAATCTTACACTCCACTATCTTTCTCTGAAAGGACCGTCTGGTAAACCCTCCCATCTACTTTCTTAACAGTCCTCTTGAGGAAGTTCAGTCATTCAAACTCCTGGGTCTCACTATCTTTCTTGGGCAAACCGCATTTCAACATTGGCCTCCAAAGCATGCTGCCAACTGGGCATCCTCCATCATACACTGTCCTTCCTTGGCACACCTGACCACCTATCCCACCTCAGCTTGATGGAGTGCTGCTCTACCCTCTGGGGTGGCTCCCCTGCCTCACATCTTTCTCACCTTGATGCTGTGGAAACAAAGACCTTCAAGATCATTGGAATCTCCCACGCTGAAACTCAGTCTATGGGCTTATCACTTTACAATGGCAGAGAAGTTGGTCGTCTCTGTCTTCTATCGCCTCCTTTCTGGTCTTGCACCCTCTGCTCTTTCCATGCTTTGTCCCACCTGTCCCCTTGGGTTTCTGCAGGGCTCACACAGTCCACCTTCAACCCTCTTCTGATAAAACTACCTAAATCCAGGATCACTGCTCACCTCCACTTATTTGTTCCTCTTTTTTTCCCATCTGTGGAATGAACTTCCACCTTCCCTTCAATGTCATTCTTCATTTCATGTCTTCAAGACAGCTGTTCACCACCATGTCAGATTGTCACCAATCCAAAACCATGATATTTTCTACCCTTGTTAATCCCACCCAAATCCCTCATAATTTTACTGTTTTTCCTCCTTGGGGTTTCCCTCTCCATGCATGCGTGTTTTGCATCCTGTTTTTGTCAGTTACGTCCTGATCCGTTCAGTGTATCATCTCTTCCATGAGCTTCAAATATGTTTTTAAAAAAAACCCCCCTGCTCCTAACTTTCATGGACATTTATGATCTAGTGTTTCTTGATGTATCAGAACGACTGGTGTGCATCTCGAAATGGCTGTTAAAGGTCAAGCCACATCCACTCGGTGCTCAAACTAACGCGTTTGTCATTGCCATGCCTCACACAGAAAGATGTTTCGACTTAAGCAAGTGGGAAACAAGGGCTTGTACACGCTGTTTGGCAAATCGGATCGCATGCGTGAGGTGTGCGAGAGGCCCGAGTTCCAGACAGCATGCCAGCAGTCCAAGCAGGTATGTGCAACGCATAAATGCCGCATTGTGTCTCGGCCCTGATGTTGCATCTTCTCGATATGCAGTAGCAGGATTTGTTTGCTGAAACTTTTGTAGAAATTATACGAAGACTTTGTGGAAATTGTATATATCACATGGTTACAACATTCAACTGAAGGATGTTGCCATGTTGAGGGGTTCTTTTCTATTTGCTGTGCAGAAGTGGCAATGTGTTGAGGATCCAGACGGGAGGTTACGGCTGCAGAAATGCAAACCCAGATCCCAAAGCGGGGTGTTACGCAGGGTGAAGAATCCGGCATTACCGACACTGCCCATGCCCGATGACTGCATCTGTCCATCCGATCCATCCGATCCACCCGGGGGGCTGAGCAAGACCGAGAGGCGGAACCAGCGGAAGTTCCTGAAGATCCATCTTACGCAAAGTACGCTTATGTGCCAATCACAGATTGTTATCGAGTTTGTGTTTAAGCCATGCAAAATACCTTTGCTGAGCATTTGTTTGGGGGAGAGTACTCAAGAACATGTCTGTGCAAACCTCTAAAAATCGGCCACATTTGTGCGACAGAGTACAAGCCTCGGTTCATCGGGACACGCCCAATCCGTTCTGCACGACGTCGGCCTAGGCGGCGAAGGAGCCGCTGGGTTGGCAGCAATTGGCGTCTTACCAAAAGGCACCATGCACCAACGGCTTGGGTACACAAAGCACGCCGTCGTAGGCCTCTGCCCCCTGCCTCACGTTCGCGCAAGAAATACCGCCGGGAGCCTTCGCTGAAGGTCACACGCAGGTGTGTTCCAACAAGTTGTCTCTACACATGGCTTGTGCATCTGTTTTGTCATCATGTTTTATGAAATGTACATTGGTATGGCAAATATTTGAAAACGTACAACCCGGAAGTGCACCAGTGATTGTAAACTTAACTTTTTTTTTTTCTTTTTTGCCAATCTCCAGGTGTTCCATTTTGTCAAACAGCACAATTCGCTGTGACGGCCATCTTTATTCCTCGATAAAGGCCTGGAAGCACCACAAGTCGAAGATCGAAGATCAGGTATCGAGAGGGTTGTCCTGTTACTGCTAGGCAACATGCTGGTAGACAATCCTCGAGATTTATCTTAAGACTGTAAAAGACATTTGGAACAATGCGGCTGTGCCTTACTCTGCCGCTTATCCACACCATTGAATACATTCGGCTTTGTACTAAACTATCAACTTACTTCCTGGATTATAATATGAGTTCCCTTGCAAGGAACTTCAATGCAGGAGGAGGTCATTAGACCCATTAAGCGTGCACAATGGTTGCCAACATAAGGTAGTTTGTCTGTATTCTTCTTCATCTTCTTCTCATTCTCTTCCCTTTAAAAGGCGTGAGGTCCGATGGCACCAAGCCTCTGCACTGTCTTGATCGCGATACTCTTCCAGCTCCCTCTGTCTTCAGCCAACTCTCTTCACTCTCCAAGCACTCCAAATTTACTGATATGCCTCCTCGCACAATCCTCCCATCTCAACCGCGGTCTACCTTTTTTCCTCCTCCCTTGCTCACTCAACCTATCCACGTTCTTTGCCATTCTCTCTTCCCCCATCCACGCCAATTGTCCAGCCTATCTCAGCCGGCACTTCACCAATCTCCCCGTCAAGCTCATCTGCACACCAATCTCCTCCCTCAGTTCATCCTCCTTCTCTCCATCCTCATCACTCCCACAATCTTCCTGACCCAGTTGTTCTCACAAACCTGCAGCGTCTGTTGTCTCTGCATCAAGAGGTTGAGTGCCGCCATCTCCAGCTCCCACCATCCTCTTCCAACTTGTTGTGCATGACCTCCTCTTCCATATCATTCCTTGCCTTATCCACAGCTCTCCTTGCTACTTTCTTCTTCTGCCCGTTCAGGTGCAGCAACCGTGCATCCGGCTGCCTCCTCTTATTCTTGATCTTCTCTATCCTCTTCCCAACCTCCTTATTTTCACTAATTGCCTTCACGACCATCTCCATCTACCAAACCTGGTTTCCATCCCTCGACGATGCACCCTTTCCAGACGTCCTTCCACACAAAACTTGTGCAATTCCCCTAAACCCGTCTCCATAACTCTTCCACTCCTCCAAACCTTCCGCTTCTTTGCTGAGTTCCCATACGTGACCCTCATCCTCTCCTTGTACTCTACGAGGACGCTTCCCCGACACTTCCGGCTTCCCCCACCTCATAATGTTCCGACCCCTGCTCTTAACCTCCCTCCTTTTCTCACCTTTGTAAATGCTGAGTTTCAAGCAATGAAGTAGCACGTACCATTTTTAAGGTCTTTGTATGACTCAGCCAGGGTGGGGTTCGAACCTACGACCTCTCAGACACAGAGTGGATGGCTCTAACCATTACACCCTTGAGTCTGGTAATTGTCCGAGTCTGGTTTGTAACGTGAACAATCACTTCAAAAGTTCTGGCTTTCAGGTTTCCATAAAGTGACATTTATGATAAATCGCTTCATTTCAGCCGTTAAACACCTCACCTCATTTTATCGACTGAAAGTAGCCCCACATTTCAGCTGGGTGTGTAAGAGGTACGTGCTACCTTGAAACACTGCCCATACACATGGTGATGTAGCACATTAGAGTTCCTTGCAAGTGCAAGACCTCATCTATCGAATTCTGTATCTTTTAGATCGAAGATCTACAAGTTAAAATCAAGTCTCTAAAGGAAGTGAAAGGCCACTTGAAGACAAAGAGGCCAGACAAGTGTGACTGCATCAAGAGGTTGAGTAACACGGCCAATTAATTTTCTCATGATGAACCATAATATGACATTTGGTACAAAATGGTTTCTTCTATGGACAGCAGTTTGTTTTATTCCATCTCCTTCTTCTTGTTGCTGTTGTTGTTGCTCTTCATGTTGTTGCAGTTATTCCAGTAAGAAAAGATCTCTTTCAAGACAAAAACACAAAACTGTCCATCCCTTCAAGTAAGTTCTCTTTCTGGATTAAACTAGCCACCAGGTTATTTCGCCCAAAGTATCCAAATGATTGTCTCCTTTATCTGTGCTTGGTGGAGCACATCCAATTACACCTTGCCACGGTATCTCTACCCTACAGGGGGCAGAGCCGGGCTACGGTCAGTCCATGGTTGCAACAATACAGGCTTGAGAAGAGGAGGAAGAAGGTAAAGAAGACATTGAAGAAAATGAAAAGGGGAGGTGATTGCAAAGCGCCAGGAATCACTTGCTTCACCCACACGAACGAGCACTGGCAGACGCCACCATTTTGGACGTGTATGTATATAACGCAATGCAACACATTTGAAAGGTCCATGAACAAACATTGAAGCTTCAGCACTGAACCCACACTTGTTGTGCCCTGCACATGCAACATGCATTCAGCATAAACAACCTGTACATACAGTGGCCTGCAAAAGTATTCACCCCCTCCAAAGTTTTTACATTTTGATGCCACCTGACCTTGTTGCGTTGTGCTTTTAAATCAAGCGTAATATATAGTCTTTACAAACTCTTCCAAAGTGATAAAGCTAAAAAAAAATGCAGATAAAATGTGAATATGTTAGATCAACAGAGAAAATCAGGTGATTCTCAGTTCCATAAGTATTCAAACCCTTTGCCTAATTCACCCTAAATCACTTAAGGAACAGATTATTTGTTTGAAAGGTTACAAAATAAGTGTAATAGGTTTCATGTGTATGTAAATCAATTGTTTAACTTAAAAATTAAACTCCTCACTTATCGAAGGAGTTTTAGGTGCAACTCACTTGGTCAACCAACAAGGCAAACATGAAGACCAAGGAACTTTCCAAATAAGTCAAACATAAAGTGGTGGAGAAGCATCGTTCAGGAGAGGGTTATAAGAAGATTTAAAAGTCACTCATTATCCCTTTGAGTACGGTGAAATCCATCATTACAAAGTGGAAGATATATCGTACCACCCAGACTCTTCTCAGATCAGGTCGTCCATCTAAACTCAGCAACTGGGCAAGGAAGAAACTTGTTCGGGATGTCACTGTAAATCCAACAATGCCTTTGAAAGATCTGCAAAGCTCTATGTCTGACATGGGGGTCAGTGTTCATCAATCAACTATATCCCGTTCCCTTCGCAAAGCTGACCTCCATGGACAGGTGGCAAGAAAGAAGCCATTACTGAAAAAGATGCATCGAAAAGCTCTTATGGAGTTTGTGAAAAGGGACCTTAATGATACTGCAGAAATGTGGAGCAACATTTTTTGGTGAGACAAGCCAAAAATTGAACTTTGAAGTCTAAATTCAAAGCATTGCATCTGGCGAAAACTGAACACTGCACATCACCCAGTCAACATCATCCCGACTGTCAACCGTATGGTGGAGGCAGCATCATGTTATGGGGCTGATTTTCAGCAGCAGGGACCGGCAAGCTTGTCAGGATAGAAGGGACAATGGACAGTGCAAAGTTCAGGAGAATCCTTGATGAAAACCTGCTTGAGTCAGCCATGAATCTGAAACTGGGTCAGAGATTCACATTTCAGGAGGACAATGATCCGAAACACAAAACTAAAGCCACACTGGAGTGGCTGAATAAGAAGATAATAAATGTTCTTGAGTGGCCCAGTCAAAGTCCTGACTTGAATGCAATTGAACATTTGTAGCGAGACTTGAATATTGCAGCCCATTGACGATCCCAATCAAACTTTGCAGAATTAGAGCAATTTTTACATGAAGAATGGGCAAAGATTTCACCATCTCACTGTGTAAAGCTGGTAGAGACCTACCCTACCCAAAAAGACTTATCGCAGTCATTGCTACAAAAGATGATTCCACCGAGTACTGACCCAAGGGGCTGAATACTTGTTCATCCAGTGAATTTTGAATTTGATTTGATTTGTAAGTTTTTTGCAGGTATTCCTGACATGTAACCACCTTCAACTATAACATTGTTTTGTTTGATCTCTTCAGTTATGAATAAAAAAGTTCATTTGGAAAAATTATTTCTTCATAATTCATCTAAATGTGGCATTATTGGTAGGGGATGAAAACTTTTGCAGGCCACTGCATATAACCTGCACATGCACTTTAGCACATAGAACCTGCACATGCACATTCAGCACATAGAACCTGCACATATGCATTCAGAACATAGAACCTGCACATGCACATTCAGCACACAGAACCTGCACATATACATTCAGCACATAGAACCTGCACATATACATTCAGCACATATAACCTACGCATA
>CM068961.1:93630091-93650449 GCA_035128595.1 Eptatretus atami
ACCTGTGCATATTCATTCAGCAGATATAAACTACGCACACACATTCAACACATAGAACCTGCAGAAAGAACCTGCAAATACGGATTCAGCATACAGAACCTGAACATTTGCATTCAGCATACAGAACCTGAACATACGCATTCAGCACATAAAAAATGCACATAGAAAAACTGGAAAATCCTCTTCATCTCTTTGATGATGACTCCACTCTCTGCCATGATAGCCCTCATCCTTCTGTCAGACAGGCAGCAGACTCTTCTCAGTTGACAAATCACAATCTTGTCAAACATTTGGAATACGTCTTTCAATCCTGAGAAATCTCTCTCTTCTCTCTCCTCTCTCTCTCTCTCTTCTCTCTCTCTCTCTCTCTCTCTCTCTCTCTCTTCCTCTCTCTCTCTTCCTCTCTTCTCTCTCTCTCTCTCTCTCTCTCTCTCTCTCTCTCTCTCTCTCTCTCTCTCTCTCTCTCTCTCTCTCTCTCTCTCTCTCTCTCTCTCTCTCTCTCTCTCTCTCTCCTCTCTCTCTCCTCTCTCTCTCTCTCTCTTCTCTCTCTCCCTATCTCTCCTCTCTTTCTCTTCTCTCTCTCTCTCTCTCTCCTCTCTCTCTCTCTCTCTCTCTCCCACTTCTTGAAGAGGTTCAGTCACTCAAACACTTGGCCGTCACTCTCAGCCATAATCTTTCTTGAGCAAGCCACATTTCAAAGTTTGTCTCCAAAGCCAGCTGCCAGCTAGGCGTCCTCTGTCATGCAAAGTCCTTCCTTGGCATACCTGAACTCCTATCCACCGACAAGGCTTTCACCCGCAGCTTGATGTAGTAATGCTACTGTGGGTTGACTACGCTACCTCACATCTTGCTCATTTTGATACCGTGTAAACCAATGCTTTCACGATCATTGGAAACTCTCGCGATGAAGCTGAGTCTATGGGACGATCACTTCACCATAGTTGACAGGTCGGTGGCCACTGTCTTCTTCTGCCTCATTTATGGTCTTGCACCCTCTGCCCTCTCCGTGCTCTGTCCCCTCCAAGTATCTGCAGGATGCATGCGGTCCACCAGCAACCCCCACCTCATAAAACTGCCCAAATCTAGAAACACTACGCACCTCCACTCATTTATTTCTGTTTATTCTCGCCTATGGAACCACCTTGCACACTCTCTTCAGTCTCATTCTTCTCTCCCAGTCTTCAAGACAGCTGTACACCATCATCTCAGGTCATCCCCCATCCAAAGCCATTATCTTTTCTACACCCTTTAAACCATCCCACCCATCCCAAAATTTTGCTTATGTACCCATCTTGTCCACCCCTTGTGGTCTCACCTAAACCTCATCGTTACCTGCATCCCTTGTTTGTCCGTCGATGTGTACCTTCTCCCTCTGCCCTGCTGTTGGTGCTTTCCCTTTGTTATATTGTGTCCTGGTCTGTTATGTGTTCTAGCTGTTCCATGAGCCTAGACCATGTATGAAATTAAATAGAACCTGCACGTACGCATTCAGCACATACACATTCAGCTAGAACCTGCACATATGGCACATACACATTCAGCACATAGAACCTGCACATACACATTCAGCACATAGAACCTGCACATGATACCTGAACCATATCTTTCAGCACATAGACTCTGCACGATACACATTGCCAGCAATTAAATGCACATTTACTTTCAGCACATAGACCTGCACATACACATACAGCCTGAAACTGCACATATACTTCAGCACATAAACTGCAATATATACATTCAGCACATAGACTGACATTACACTTTCAGCACATAGAACCTGCACATACACATTCAGTACATAGAACCTGCACATATAACGCTGCACATATACTTTCAGCACATAGAATCGCACTATACATTCGCAATGACTGCACATATAACCTGCACATAACACTTCAGCACATAGAACCTGCACATACACATTCAGACATAGAACCTGCACATATAACCTGCACATATACTTTCAGCACATAGGACCTGCACATACCATTCTAGCACACACAACTTGTCAGCCAATTCGCAATGAACCGTGCAAGTATATTGTCCTTGCTAACAATGATTCCAACAATGCAAAGCAACAGGTGCTTCATAAACATGTCTATGTGATGGCTGAAGCACAATCCACCACTGAACTTGCACTTACTGTGTGCAAGGATAGTGCCACATTACACCTGCATCAGTGAAAACCATATTAAGAAATTGAATCAACAATGACAATTGGATGATCTTGTATACCTCCTGGCTCTCACAATACTTTTGGTTATAACAGTATATTTATAAGATGTTTAAATGGAGTTGTTTAAATTTAAATCCAGCATCACCACTGAAATGAAGAGGCCTTTGTTTTAGGGAAAGGGATCAAAGTGAATTGCATCTGTTAAGTGGAATTACATACGTCCTTATCTCTCCACACTACTCGTCAATCTCTCTGTGCATAATGCATCGTGGCTTGAAATTGTTGTTTTTGGTTCGTCTTGTTATTTTTTACTATTTATTGTGGCTAGCATGTGGAACGGGCCTGCAATCAAAAGCAGATGACTTCCTATCTAATCTGCTGTTCCCTGCAACCCGCCCGACTCCTAGCCTTGAATGTGTGCGTATCGGTCTTACCACCTATAAATTATAATAGCAGCAAAGTTTTTGTAATCGAGCTCTGTTTGTTTTAGCCATAAGTTTAAGGTCATGTACAAGTCAACGATTCAACAGCAGGTGAGCCTGCAGGCCACAACGCAACGATTTGACTTTATAAATCAGCAGTGCCATCATTTCCCCATCACTAATATGGTTCATGAAATAAGTTTTGTTTGAGACTTCTAAGCAGAAACTTTATTCTCTCTCTCCCTCTCCCTCTCCCTCTCCCTCTCCCTCTCTCTGTTTGCTGTGTAGTGGGAACATTCTGTGCATGCACGAGTGCCAGCAACAGCACATACTGGTGTGTGCGTACCTTGAATACAACTCACAACACTCTGTTCTGTGAGTTTGCTACCAGCACTATCGAGTACTACGACCTCGACGTTGACCCTTACCAGGTGTGTGTGATCGCATCTGTAAAGGTAGCCAGAAGGCTCGCTTCTTGTCCAGCCTTCCACCATTTTATTACTGCTTTTATGACTGACCCGCTCCTTCCCTCAAAAACCCAACATGCTGATAAACCATCACACACACGTGGTTCCCAGGGGACTTTTGGTTCACGAAAAAATATTTTCACGAAAACTATGTGACCACTATATTCGTTATTGTTGTGTGTCTGTATGTCTGTCTGTCTGTCTGTCTGTCCCGAGCATAGCTCCGTGGGTTTTGATCCGATCCTGATAAAATTTTGGTGGGAGGTTTATATCATGATCTAGTTGTGTTTTCCTGAAAATGGGCGTGGTCCGCCCATTATGGGCGGAGCCACGCCCAAAAAACGTGTTTTTAGGGGGTAGCTGATTTCAATTTGCATCTTCTCCTAGAGGTTTTGTCGAAGCTGACAGGGGTTTCGGTATTTGGTTAGCCCAATGGCACCTGCATAGATAGCCCCACGGAGCTCGATTTTTCATTTTCGTCCCAAGGTCACAAGGGTCACGAACTTAGAAAATTGCGATTTTGACATAAAAAAATTTCTTCTCCGAGGGGTTTGGCGAATCTGACAGGGGTTTCGGTATTTGGTTAGCCAATGGCCCCTGCATAGCCCCACAGAGCTCGATTTTTTCATTTTCGTCCCAAGGTCAAGGTCACAAGGTCACGAACTTAGAAAATTGCGATTTTGACATAAAAACCATCTTCTCCGAGGGGGTTGTCAAATCTGGCAGGGGTTTCGGTATTTGGTTATCAATGGCACCTGCATAGCCCACGGAGATCGTTTTTCATTTTAGTCCAAGGTCAAAGTCACAAGGTCACGAACTTAGAAAATTGCGATTTTTGACATAAAAATCCATCTTCTCCGAGGGGTTGTCAAATCTGGCAGGGGTTTCGGTATTTGGTTATGCCCAATGGCACCTGCATAGCCCACGGAGCTTGATTTTTCATTTTAGTCCCAAGGTAAGGTAGGTCACAAGGTCATGAACTTAGAAAATTTCGAATTTTGACATAAAAATCAGACGACTACCCAAACTTTGAGAGCTAGGATGACAAATTTTTTTATGCATAATCTTGAGGTCATTCCCCCACTAGTCTTGAAACCATTTTTAGGTCATCTCTACCGAGATGACCTAATAAAGCGGACCAAATGTCCGTCCGTACGTCCGTCCGTACGTCCGTCAACAATTTTTCTTTCCGATCTTGATGAAACTTAGTATGTGGGTAGAGGTCGATGAGTGTTGCACAACGATATAACTTTTGTCCGGGTTCAAGGTCAGGGACGAGGTCACGAGGTCACGTAAGTTATAAAAATCGCCATTTTCAAAACGCTATCTAGTCTGCCATTCTAACAAGATATTCGGACACTGTTTATTGATTATGATAGTAAAAAATAATTATCTTGTATCTAACCGGACAGATTTTTGAATTTCCGTCCCGTTTGGCCGCCACGTAACCTGGAGATGGTCAAAAACACCTCCCGGTACAAAGACAACTTTTTACTTCCGATCTTGATGAAATTGATATGGGGTAGAGGTCGATGAGTGATACCAACGACATATTTTTTTTTCCGCGGATTCGAGGTCAGGTCAAGTCCACGAGGTCACGAAAGTTGTGAAAAGCGCCTTTTTCAAAACCTATCTCGTCTGTCATTTTAGGAGATATCTGGCAACGGTTAATCGATTATGATAGGAAAAAACATTATAGAGATGACCGTCACCCCCACACGGGGGTAATTTTTTCTCTGTCTCGAACACCTTGCCCGTGGCGCCCCCTACAAGTTTGTTTTTACGCTGATTTCATCAAAGTATGGATAAAAAAAAAAAAAAAAGTCTGAGACGACATGGTTCCGAGCGGTATTTGACGATGTAGATTGTTTCAGAAGTCAAGGATGAGACAATGTGATAATGTTTGACCAAGTTATAAAAATGATCAACATGATAGTGGTACGGGTGACGGGATTAGCTGCAAAATGTTGAAAACCCGGTTTCGTTCAACAACTTTAAAATTTGACCTTTGCATAACCTTTAAAGGTCCAAAACAATGTTGTGGACATTAAAATAAGGAAACAGGATACGTGCTATAGCTTATTGGATTAGTTCGTCGAAGAAGGTCGAAACCCGTTGATTCCCACAACTTTGAAAATTTGACCTTTGTGAACTTTAAAGGTCAAAGGTCAAGGATATGACTTTGGTGCAAAACCCTCTCTGGAACATTCCAGGAACAATATAACGTCATTAGGCTATATGGCATTTCACACTCCTGGATTATCCATACTTTGATGAAATCAGCGTAAAAACAAACTTGTAGGGGGCGCCACGGGCAAGGTGTTCGAGACAGAGAAAAAATTACCCCGTGTGGGGGTGACGGTCATCTCTATATGTTTTTTCCTATCAGAATCGATTAACCGTTGCCAGATATCTCCTAAAATGACAGACGAGATAGGTTTGAAAATGGCGACTTTTCACAACTTTCGTGACTCGTGACCTTGACCTGACTCGAATCCGGAAAAAAAATATGTCGTTGGGTATCACTCATCGACCTCTACCCACATATCAAATTTCATCAAGATCGGAAGTAAAAGTTTTCTTTGTACCGGGAGGTGTTTTTGACCATCTTCCAGGTTACGTGGCGGCCAAACGGGACGGAAATTCAAAAATCTGTCCGGTTAGATACAAGATAATATTTTTTACTATCATAATCAATAAACAGTTGCCGAATATCTTGTAGAATGGCAGACTAGATAGGTTTTGAAAATGGCGATTTTTATAACTTACGTGACCTCGTGACCTCGTCCCTGACCTTGAACCCGGACAAAAGTTATATCGTTGTGCAACACTCATCGACCTCTACCCACATACTAAGTTTCATCAAGATCGGAAAGAAAAATTGTTGACGGACGTACGGACGGACGTACGGACGGACATTTGGTCCGGCTTTATTAGGTCATCTCGGTAGAGATGACCTAAAAATGGTTTCAAGACTTAGGGGGGAATGACCTCAAGATTATGCATAAAAAAATTTGTCATCCTAGCTCTCAAAGTTTGGGTAGTCGTCTGATTTTTATGTCAAAATTCGAAATTTTCTAAGTTCATGACCTTGTGACCACTACCTTGGGACTAAAATGAAAAATCAAGCTCCGTGGGGCTATGCAGGTGCCATTGGGCTAACCAAATACCGAAACCCTGCCAGATTTGACAACCCCTCGGAGAAGATGGATTTTTATGTCAAAATCGCAATTTTCTAAGTTCGTGACCTTGTGACTTTGACCTTGGGACTAAAATGAAAAATCGATCTCCGTGGGGCTATGCAGGTGCCATTGGGATAACCAAATACCGAACCCCTGCCAGATTTGACAACCCCCTCGGAGAAGATGGTTTTTATGTCAAAATCGCAATTTTCTAAGTTCGTGACCTTGTGACCTTGACCTTGGGACGAAAATGAAAAAATCGAGCTCTGTGGGGCTATGCAGGGGCCATTGGCTAACCAAATACCGAAACCCCTGTCAGATTCGGCAAACCCTCGGAGAAGAAATTTTTTTATGTCAAAATCGCAATTTTCTAAGTTCGTGACCTTGTGACCTTGGGACGAAAATGAAAAATCGAGCTCCGTGGGCTATCTATGCAGGTGCCATTGGGCTAACCAAATACCGAAACCCCTGTCAGCTTCGACAAACCTCTAGGAGAAGATGCAAATTGAAATCAGCTACCCCTAAAACACGTTTTTGGCGTGGCTCCGCCATAATGGGCGGACCACGCCCATTTTCAGGAAAACACAACTAGATCATGATATAAACCTCCCACCAAAATTTTATCAGGATCGGATCAAAACCCACGGAGCTATGCTCGGGACAGACAGACAGACAGACAGACATACAGACACACAACAATAACGAATATAGTGGTCACATAGTTTCGTGAAAATATTTTTTCGTGAACCAAAAGTCCCTGGGAACCGTGTGTGTGATGGTTATCAGCATGTGGGGTTTTGAGGGAAGAGCGGGTCAGTCATAAAAGCAGTAATAAAATGGTGGAAGGCTGGACAAGAAGCGAGCCTTCTGGCTACCTTTACAGATGCGATCACACACACCTGGTAAGGGTCAACGTCGAGGTCGTAGTACTCGATAGTGCTGGTAGCAAACTCACAGAACAGAGTGTTGTGAGTTGTATTCAAGGTACGCACACACCAGTATGTGCTGTTGCTCGGCACTCGTGCATGCACAGAATGTTCCCACTACACAGCAAACAGAGAGAGGAGAGGGAGAGGGAGAGGGAGGGAGAGAGAGAATAAAGTTTCTGCTTAGAAGTCTCAAACAAAACTTATTTCATGAACCATATTAGTGATGGGGAAATGATGGCACTGCTGATTTATAAAGTCAAATCGTTGCGTTGTGGCCTGCAGGCTCACCTGCTGTTGAATCGTTGACTTGTACATGACCTTAAACTTATGGCTAAAACAAACAGAGCTCGATTACAAAAACTTTGCTGCTATTATAATTTATAGGTGGTAAGACCGATACGCACACATTCAAGGCTAGGAGTCGGGCGGGTTGCAGGGAACAGCAGATTAGATAGGAAGTCATCTGCTTTTGATTGCAGGCCCGTTCCACATGCTAGCCACAATAAATAGTAAAAAATAACAAGACGAACCAAAAACAACAATTTCAAGCCACGATGCATTATGCACAGAGAGATTGACGAGTAGTGTGGAGAGATAAGGACGTATGTAATTCCACTTAACAGATGCAATTCACTTTGATCCTTTCCCTAAAACAAAGCTCTTCTTTCAGTGGTGATGCTGGATTTAAATTTAAACAACTCCATTTAAACATCTTATAAATATACTGTTATAACCAAAAGTATTGTGAGAGCCAGGAGGTATACAAGATCATCCAATTGTCATTGTTGATTCAATTTCTTAATATGGTTTTCACTGATGCAGGTGTAATGTGGCACTATCCTTGCACACAGTAAGTGCAAGTTCAGTGGTGGATTGTGCTTCAGCCATCACATAGACATGTTTATGAAGCACCTGTTGCTTTGCATTGTTGGAATCATTGTGTATGCAGAGGACATATATGTGCAGGTTCAATATGCTGAATGGCTCGTACAAGTTGTGTGTGCTGAATGTGTATTGCAGGTTCTATGTGCTAAGTATATGTGCAGGTATATGGCAGGTTCTATGTACTGAATGTGTATGTGCAGGTTCTATGTGCTGAAGTGTATGTGCAGGTTATATTGTGCAGGTTCTATGTGCTGAATGTATATGTGCAGATTCTATGTGCTGAAAGTATAATGTGCAGGTTATATGTGCAGGTTCTATGTACTGAATGTGTATGTGCAGTTCTATGTGCTGAAAGTGTATGTGCAGGTTCTATGTGCTGAAAGTATATTTGCAGGTTCTATGTGCTGAAGATAGTCAGTCTATGTGCTGAATGTGTATGTGCAGGTCTGTGCTGAAAGTATATGTGCAGGTTTATGTGCTGAATTATGTGAGGTTCTATGTGCTAGATTCGTTATTAGTTATGCTGAATGTGTATGTGCAGGTTCTATGTGCTGAATGTGTATGTGCAGGTTCTATGTGCTGAATGTGTATGTGCCGTATGTGCAGGTTCTAGCTGAATGTGTATGTGCTGAATGCGTACGTGCAGGTTCTATTTAATTTCATACATGTCTAGGCTCATGGAACAGCTAGAACACATAACAGACCAGGACACAATATAACAAAGGGAAAGCACCAACAGCAGGGCAGAGGGAGAAGGTACACATCGACGGACAACAAGG
The DNA here is from genome assembly GCA_035128595.1 of Eptatretus atami. Taxonomy (NCBI): domain Eukaryota; kingdom Metazoa; phylum Chordata; class Myxini; order Myxiniformes; family Myxinidae; genus Eptatretus; species Eptatretus atami. The sequence goes on from CM068961.1 coordinate 93,638,935, forward strand.
GATGCAGGTAACGATGAGGTTTAGGGAGACCAAAAGGGGTGGACAAGATGGGTACATCAGCAAAATTTTGGATGGGTGGGGTGGTTTAAAGGGTGTAGAAAAGATAATGGCTTTGGATGGGGATGACCTGAGATGATGGTGTACAGCTGTCTTGAAGACTGGGAGAGAAGAATGAGACTGAAGAGAGTGTGCAAGGTGGTTCCATAGGCGAGAATAAACAGAAAAATGAGTGGAGGTGCGTAGTGTTTCTAGATTGTGGCAGTTTTAGGGGGGGGTTGCTGGTGGACCGCATGCATCCTGCAGATACTTGGAGGGGACAGAGCACGGAGAGGGCAGAGGTGCAAGACATAAATGAGAGAAGAAGACAGTGGCCACCGACCTGTCAACTATGGTGAAGTGATCGTCCCATAGACTCAGCTTCATCGCGAGAGTTGCAATGATCGTGAAAGCATTGGTTTACACGGTATCAAAATGAGCAAGATGTGAGGTAGCGTAGTCACCCACAGTAGCATTACTACATCAAGCTGCGGATGAAAGCCTTGTCGTGGATAGGAGTTCAGGTATGCCAAGGAAGGACTTTGCATGACAGAGGACGCCTAGCTGGCAGCGGCTTTGGAGACAAACTTTGAAATGTGGCTTGCTCAAGAAAGATTATGGCTGAGAGTGACGGCCAAGTGTTTGAGTGACTGAACCTCTTCAAGAAGGTTGTTGACAGAAGAGAGAGAGAGGAGAGAGAGAGAGAGAGAGAGAGAAGAGAGAGAGAGAGAGAGAGAGAGAGAGATAGAGAGAGAGAGAGAGAGAGATTTCTCAGGATTGAAAGACGTATTCCAAATGTTTGACAAGATTGTGATTTGTCAAGGTCTGAGGAGGAGAAGAGTCTGCTGCCTGTCTGACAGAAGGATGAGGGCTATCATGGCAGAGAGTGGAGTCATCATCAAAGAGAGTGAAGAGGATTTTCCAGTTTTTCTATGTGCATTTTTTATGTGCTGAATGCGTATGTTCAGGTTCTGTATGCTGAATGCAAATGTTCAGGTTCTGTATGCTGAATCCGTATTTGCAGGTTCTTTCTGCAGGTTCTATGTGTTGAATGTGTGTGCGTAGTTTATATCTGCTGAATGAATATGCACAGGTTCTAGTGCTGAATGTATATGTGCAGGTTCTATGTGCTGAATGTTTGATGAATGTATTCTTTTATGATGACTCCACTCTCTGCCATGATATCCCTCAGCAGGTTCTCTGTGCTGAATGCGTACAGGCAGGTTCTATGTGTCTGAAAGTATATGTGCAGGATCTATGTGCTGAATGTGGATGTGCAGGTTCTATGTGCTGAATGTATATATGCAGGTTCTATGTGCTGAAGTAATGTGCAGGATCTATGTGCTGAATCCGAATTTTCAGGTTCTATCTGCAGGTTCTATGTGTTGAATGTGTGTGTGTGTAGTTTATATCTGCTGAATGAATATGCACAGGTTCTATGTGCTGAATGTATATGTGCAGGTTCTATGTGCTGAATGTGGATGTGCAGGTTCTATGTGCTGAATGTATATATGCAGGTTCTATGTGCTGAAAGTATATGTGCAGGTTCTATGTGCTGAAAGTATATGTGCAGGATCTATGTGCTGAAAGTATATATGCAGGTTCTATGTGCTGAATGTATATATGCAGGTTCTATGTGCTGAAAGTATATGTGCAGGATCTATGTGCTGAATCCGAATTGCAGGTTCTATCTGTTGAATGTATGCGTGTAGTTTATATCTGCTGAATAAATATGCACAGGTTCTATGTGCTGATGTATATGTAGGTCTATGGCTGATGTATAATGTGCAGGTTTATGTGCTGAATGTATATGTGCAGGTTCTATGTGCTGAATGTATATGTGCAGGTTCTATGTGCTGAATGTATATGTGCGGTTCTATGTGCTGAATGTATATGTGCAGGTTCTATGTGCTGAATGTATATGTGCAGTTCTATGTGCTGAATGTATATGCGTAGGTTATATGTTGCTGAATGTATATGTGCAGGTTCTATGTGCTGAATGTATATGTGCAGGTTCTATGTACTGAATGTACAGTATATGCGTAGGTTATTGCTGAATGTGTATGTGCAGGTTCTATGTGCTGAATGTATATGTGTAGGTTATATGTGCTAAATGTATATGTGCAGGTTCTATGTGCTGAATGTATATGAGCAGGTTCTATGTGCTGAATGTATATGCGTAGGTTATATGTGCTGAATGTATATGTGCAGGTTCTATGTGCTGAATGTATATGTATAGGTTCTATGTGCTGAATGTATATGCGTAGGTTATATGTGCTGAATGTATATTGAGTTCTATGTGCGAATGTATATGTGCAGGTTCTGTGTGCTGAATGTGCATGTGCAGGTTCTATGTTCTGAATGCATATGTGCAGGTTCTATGTGCTGAATGTGCATGTGCAGGTTCTATGTGCTAAAGTGCATGTGCGGTTATATGCAGTGGCCTGCAAAAGTTTTCATCCCTACCAATAATGCCACTTTAGATGATTATGAAGAAAATATTTTTCCAAATGAACTTTTTATTCATAACTGAAGAGATCAAACAAACAATGTTATAGTTGAAGGTGGTTACATGTCAGGAATACCTGCAAAAAACTTACAAATCAAATCAAATTCAAAATTCACTGGATGAACAAGTATTCAGCCCTTGGTCAGTACTCGGTGGAATCACTTTTGTAGCAATGACTGCGATAAGTCTTTTGGTAGGGTAAGGTCTCTACAGCTTTACACAGTGAGATGGTGAAATCTTTGCCATTCTTCATGTAAAATTGCTTAATTCTGCAAAGTTTGATTGGGATGTCAATGGGCTGCAATATTAAAGTCTCGCTACAAATGTTCAATTGCATTCAAGTCAGGACTTTGACTGGGCCACTCAAGAACATTTATTATCTTCTTATCAGCCACTCCAGTGTGGCTTTAGTTTTGTGTTTTCGGATCATTGTCCTCCTGAAATGTGAATCTCTGACCCAGTTTCAGATTCATGGCTGACTCAAGCAGGTTTTCATCAAGGATTCTCCTGAACTTTGCACTGTCCATTGTCCCTTCTATCCTGACAAGCTTGCCGGTCCCTGCTGTGAAAATCAGCCCCATAACATGATGCTGCTCCCCATACGGTTGACAGTCGGGATGATGTTGACTGGTGATGTGCAGTGTTCAGTTTTCGCCAGAATGCAATGCTTTGAATTTAGACTTCAAAGTTCAATTTTGGCTTGTCTCACCAAAAAATGTTGCTCCACATTTCTGCAGTATCATTAAGGTCCCTTTTCACAAACTCCATAAGAGCTTTTCGATGCATCTTTTTCAGTAATGGCTTCTTTCTGCCACCTGTCCATGGAGGTCAGCTTTGCGAAGGGAACGGGATATAGTTGATTGATGAACACTGACCCATGTCAGACATAGAGCTTTGCAGATCTTTCAAAGGCATTGTTGGATTTACAGTGACATCCCGACAAGTTTCTTCCTTGCCAGTTGCTGAGTTTAGATGGACGACCTGACTGAGAAGAGTCTGGTGGTACGATATATCTTCCACTTTGTAATGATGGATTTCAACGTACTCAAAGGATAATGAGTGACTTTTAAATCTTCTATAACCCTCTCCTGAACGATGCTTCTCCACCACTTTATTTGACTTATTTGGAAGTTCTTGGTCTTCATGTTTGCCTTTTGGTTGACAGTGAGTTGCACCTAAAACTCCTCGATAAGTGAGGAGTTTAATTTTTAAGTTAAACAATTGATTTACATACACATGAACCATTACACTTATTTTGTAACCTTTCAAACAATAATCTGTTCCTTAAGTGATTTAGGGTGAATTAGGACAGGGTTTGAATACTTATGGAACTGAGAATCACCTGATTTTCTCTGTTGATCTAACATATTCACATTTTATCTGCATTTTTTTTTAGCTTTATCACTTTGGAAGAGTTTGTAAAGACTATATATTAGCTTGATTAAAGCACACGCCAACAAGGTAGTGGCATCAAAATGTAAAAATTTGGAGGGGGTGAATACTTTTGCAGGCCACTGTATGTACAGGTGTTTATGCTGAATGCATGTGCATGTCAGGGCACAACAAGTGTGGGTTCAGTGCTGAAGCTTCAATGTTTGTTCATGGACCTTTCAAATGTTTGCATTGCGTTATATACATCACGTCCAAAATGGTGGCGTCTGCCAGTGCTCGTTCGTGTGGGTGAAGCAAGTGATTCCTGGCGCTTTGCAATACCTCCCTTTTCATTTTCTTCAATGTCTTCTTTACCTACTTCCTCCTCTTCTCAAGCCTGTATTGTTGCAACATCGACTGACGTAGCCCGGCTCTGCCCCCTGTAGGGTAGAGATACCGTGGCAAGGTGTAATTGGATGTGCTCACCAAGCACAGATAAAGGAGACAATCATTTGGATATCTTGGGCGAAATAACCTGGTGCTAGTTTAATCCAGAAAGAGAACTACTTGAAGGGATGGACAGTTTTTGTTGTTTTTGTCTTGAAAGGATCTTTTCTTACTGGAATAACTGCAACAACATGAAGAGCAACAACAACAGCAACAAGAAGAGGAGATGGAATAAAACAAACTGCTGTCCATGAAGAAACCATTTTGTACAAATGTCATATATGGTTCAATCATGAGAAAATTAATTGGCCGTGTTACTCAACCTCTTGAATGCAGTCACACTTGCTTGGCCTCTTTGTCTTTCAAGTGGCCTTTCACTTCTTTAGAGACTTGATTTTAACTTGTAGATCTTCGATCTAAAAGATACAGAATTCGATAGATGAGGTCTTGCAACTTGCAAGGAATCTATGTGCTACATCTACCATGGTGGTATGGGCAGTGGTTTCAAGGTAAGTACACGACTCTACACGACCCAGCTGAATGTGGGGTAACTTTCAGTCGATAAAATGAGGGTGAGGTGTTAACGGCTGAATGAAGCGATTTTCATAAATGTCACTTTATGGGAAACCTGAAAGCCAGAACTTTTGAAGTGATTGTTCACTGTTACAAACCAGACTCGGACAATTACCAAGACTCAGGGTGTATGTTAGAGCCAATCCACTCTGTGTCTGAGAGGTCGTAGGTTCGAACCCCACTGGCTGAGTCATTACAAAGGACTTAAAAATGCGTACGTGTTAACTTTCATTGCTTGAAACTCAGCATTTACAAGGTGAGAAAAGGAGGGAGGTTAAGGCAGGGGGTCGGAACATTTATGAGGTGGGGGAAGCCGGAAGTGTCGGGAAGCGTCCTCGTATGAGTACAGGAGAGGATGAAGGGGTCAGTATGGGAACTCAGCAAAGAAGCGGAAAGTTTTGGAGGAGTGGAAGAGTTATGGAGACGGGTTTAGGTAATTGCCAAGTTTTGTGTGGAAGGACGTCTGGAAAGGGTTGCAGTCGTCGAGGGATAGAACCAGGTTTGGTAGGATGGAGATGGTCGTGAAGGCAATTAGTGAAATAATAAGGAGGTGGGAGAGGATAGAGAAGATCAAGATAAGAGGAGGCAAGCCGATGCACGGTTGCTGCACCTGAACGGCAGAAGAGAAAGTAGCAAGGAGAGCTGTGGATAAGGCAGGAATGATATGGAAGAGAGGTCCTGCACAACAAGTGGAAGAGGATGGTGGGAGCTGGAGAATGCGGCAACTCAACCTCTTGAGCAGATGACAACAGACGCTGCAGGTTTGTGAGAACAACTGGTCCAGGAAGCATTGGTGGGAGCTGAGGAGGAGAGAAAGGAGGATGAACTGAGGGAGGAGTGGTGTGCAAGATGAGCTTGACGGGGAGATTGGTGAAGTGCCGGCTGAGATAGCTGGACAATTGGCGTGGATGGGGGAAGAAGAATGGCAAGAACGTGGAATAGTGAGGAGCAAAGGGAGGAGGAAAAAAGGTTTAGACCGCGTTGAGAAGGGAGGATGTGCGAGGAGGCATATCATAAATTTGGAGTGCTTGGAGAGTGAAGAGAGTTTGGCCTGAAGACAGAGGGAGCTGGAAGAGTATCGCGATCAAGACAGTGCAGAGGCTTGGTGCCACTCGGACCTCACGCCTTTTAAAGGGAAGAGAATGAGAAGAATGAATGAAGAAATACAGACAAACTACCTTATGTTGCAACCCAGTGCACGCATTAATGGGTCTAATGGACCTCCTCCTGCATTAATTCCTTGCAGGGAACTCAATTTATAATCCAGGAAGTAAGTGTGATAGTTTAGACAAAGCCGATTATTCAATGGTGTCGGATAAAGCGCAGAGTAGGCACAGCCGATTTTCCAAAATGTCTTTTTAACAGTCTAAGATAAATTCGAGGATTGTCTACCAGCATGTTGCTCAAGTAACAGGACAACCCTCTCGAATACCTGATCTTCGATCTTCGATTTGTGGTGCTTCAGGCCATTTATCGAGGATAAAGATGGCCGTACCAGCCGAATTGTGCCTGTTTGACAAATGGAACACCTGGAGATTGGCAAAACAGATAAAAAAAAAAGTTAACGTTTACAAATCACTGGTGACTTCGGTTGTACGTTTTCAATATTTGGCCATAACCAATTGTAATTTATAAACATGATGACAAAACCAGAATAGCACAAGCCATGTGTAGAGACAACTTTGGAACACACTTGCGTGTGACTTCAGCGAAGGCTCCCCGCGTATTTTTTGCGCGAACGTGAGGCCAGGGGGCAGAGGCCTACGACGGCGTGCTTTGTGTACCCAAGCCGTTGGTGCATGGTGCTTTTGGTTAGACGCAATTGCTGCCCCAACCCAGCGGCTCCTTCGCCGCCTAGGGCGACGTCGTGCAGAACGATTGGGCGTCGTCCCGATGAATCCGAGGCTTGTACTCTGTCGCACAAATGTGGCCGATTTTTTAGAGGTTTGGCACAGACCATGTTCTTGAGTACTCTTCCCCCAACAAATGCTCAGCAAAGGTATTTGTGCATGGCTTTAAACACAAAACTCGATAACAATCTGTGATTGGCACATAGCGTAACTTTGCGTAAACTGGATCTTCAGGACTTCCGCTGGTTCCGGCCTCTCGGTCTTGCTCAGCCCGGGTGGATCGGATGGATCGGATGGACAGATGCAGTCATCGGCATGGCAGTGTCGAGTAATGGCCGGATTCTTCACCCTGCGTAAACCCCGCTTTGGGATCTGGGTTTGCATTTCTGCAGCGTTAACTCCTGTCTGGATCCTCAACACATTGCCACTTTGAACAGCAAATAGAAAAAGAACACCCTCAACACTGGCAACATCCTTCAGTTGAATGTTGTACACCATGTGATATATTACCAATTTCCACAAAGTCTTGTTTAATTTTCTACAAAAGTTTCAGCAAACAAATCCTGCTACTGCATATCGAGAAGATGCAACATTCAGGGCCGAGACACAAGCGGCATTTATGCGTTGCACTACCTGCTTGGACTGGCTGGATGCTGTCTGGAACTCGGCCTCTCGCACACCCACGCTGCGATCCGTTTTGCCAACAGCGTTACAAGCCACTTGTTTCCCACTTGCTTAATCGAGAACATCTTATCTGTGTGGGCGCAATGACAAAACCATTAGTTTGAGCACCGAGTGGTTGTGGCTTGACCTTTAACAGCCCATTTCGAGATGCACACCAAGTCGTTCTGAATACATCAAGAACACTAGATCATAATGTCCATGAAAGTTAGGAGCAGGGGGGTTTTTTTTAAAAACAATTTGAAGCTCTGGAAGAGATGATACACTTGAATGGGTCAGGACGTTTAACTTGACAAAACAGGATGCAAACACGCATGCATGAGAGGGAAACCCCAAGGAGAAAAACAGTTAAAATATGAAGGATTGGGTGGGTAAACAAGGGTAGAAAATTCATGGTTTTGGATGGTGAAATCTGAACATGGTGGTAACAGCTGTCTTGAAAGCATGAAATGAAGAATGACATTGAAGGAAGGGGAAGTTCATTCCACCAGATGGGAAAAAAAGAGACAAATAAGTGAGGTGAGGCAGTGATCCTTGGATTTAGGTAGTTTTTATCAGAAGAGGGTTGAAGGTGGGACTGTGTGAGCCTGCAGAAACCCAAGGGGACAGGGGAACGCACAAAGCATGGAAAGGCAGAGGGTGCAAGACCAGAAAGGAGGCGATAGAAGACAGAGAGAGGACCAAACTTCTCTGCCATTGTAAAAGTGATAACGCCATAGACTGAGTTTCAGCGTGGGAAGATTCCAATATCTTGAAGGTCTTTGTTTCCACAGCATCAAAGGTGAGAAAGATGTGAGGCAGGGGAGCCACCCCAGAGGGTAGGCAGCACTCATCAGTGAGGTGGGATAGGTGGTCAGGTGTGCCAGGAGGAACAGTTGTTGATGGAGGATGCCAGTTGGCAGCATGCTTTGAGGCCAGTGTTGAAATGCGTTTGCCCAAGAAAGTAGTGAGACCAGAGTTGAATGACTGAACTTCTCTCAAGAGGACTGTTAGAAAGTAGATGGGAGGTTTACCAGACGGTCCTTTCAGAGAAGATAGTGAGTGTAAGATTTTTCAGGATGAAAGACATATCCAGTGTTTCCGCTTGTGGTTCTTTTTCAAGTGTGTTCTGAAGAGAGGGAAGTGGCTGCAGCCCTAACATGTCTGAAGGATGGGCATGTATGGAGAAGGTGAGTCATCAGCAAATAGATAAAGAGGATTTCCCATCAGAGAGTCATTAATGAAGATCAGGAAATAAAGTGAGCCCAGAACACTGCCTTGGGGCACTCCAGCTTAACACGGAGAAGAGAACTGAAAGGATTCTAGTTGAGAGCACACCTTTGGCTACGAGAGTAGAGAGGTCAGTAAGCCTTTGGGTGTGGAGTTTAGCCTTGGGATGCTAAATAAGGTGACAAGGTTGTAGAGAAGGGCAGGATGCCAGTATAAAAAGCATGAAATATGTCCAAGAGTGGTCCTGAACTCATGTCTGAAATTGAGGGGCTCCATCTGTTGTGGTGAGTAGAAGCAGCATGTCCAAGGTGGAGTGACCTGGTCTGGAAACCAAATTGGTTATCTGAGTGAGGTTGGAGAAAGGGAAGGGATTCATATCAACTGCGATGATGATTCATGAAATCTTGTTGATTATTGAAGTAGCTGATAGGTCTGTAGTTAGGGGATCCGTTTTTTCACCTTTTTATGTAGTGCAGTGATGTTGGTGGATTTCTAAGAAGTGGAAGATGACCAGCATAAAGACAGGTGAAAAGGCCAGAGAGAGGATGTGCAAGCACAGGAGAGCAGGTTTTTAAGGACCAAGTGACAAGACTGATGACGTTCTGGTCCAGTGCAGAGTCAGAGTTGGGGATTATGCGAGATATATGAAGGACAAGGGTGAAGGAAAGGAAGAAGAGAGGGTAGGATGTCGTAGAGGAAAGGAAGAGAGGAGTTACGAGGGGACAGGAGGAGGGAGAAAGAAGTGCAAGAAGATTGCGCAGGAAGCAACTGCTATACTGGTGCATGTAATATGTAGATGCAATTTTTAAAGACTGCTCAATTGATTAGCAGAATATCGATTGGTGAGTCATAAAAGAAAAGTTCAAGAGCATACCCGCTCAATGAGGAAAGAATTCCGCAGTGGTTCTTGTTTTCTGAAACAAGATGAGATGAGGAGCAATAACATCCAGATGCATATTGCCAATTTGTTCAAGAGTTGCTTATCCAGTTGCATCAAAGGGTTAAAAAGGTTGAACTTGCTAAAGTGTTGAGAGAAGCACAGGCAAAGTGAGACAGATTTAAGCCGAAAGGCAATCGTACCGGTGTTTAAAACGTCGCGGAAGAACGAGCTTCAGCACAGATTCCATCCATGTCGCCGGGTAGCTTTCAGCCCAGCGATGTCAGCATCGTGGGTTGCAAGATCGATGTTAACCGGCTGGCTGACCTGGTCACCGAGCAAAGGGTATCAAAAGGAAGTAAACCAACACATCTGATGTACCAATAGAATCCAGCCAAATGCACGTGCGCCATCGAAAGAATGTTTTCCATTCCATAACATGGAAGAACAAAGATTGAAACAAACTATTCATTCAACATAAACAGCTATAAATGTGGATTAGCATTAAAATGTGTTTTTTTTTTTAAACAGCTAAAATGTGATTAGTAAGTGCAATAACACTTTCATGTCGGTTAGGCTGGTGTACGAGGAAAACAATAAAATAAAATATGAAACCACAGGTGATTCAACAATGGCAATAAAAGCGGTTTATTGGTGATGAAAAAATCGTGATGAAAAAGTTTGATTATTGGCGAAGTAAAGAGATGGTGCATAGGCAACGAAACCCATAATCGATGTGGGTTAATTCCAAACAAAAAATTTACAAACAAATGTTCTCAAATGACAAAGACATAAACAACGAAAAAAAACAAAACAACCCGATATACAACTCAAGTAAGTTCAAGAAATGGGGATGAGGACATTTGAGACACGAAAGAGGTTGACCTACAAACACACGTCGACTATGGACGAGTACGCTCCTTAGGAGAGGTTTTCACGTTTCAGCAACAGGGACAAGGCCTTCAGCACATTCATTTTTTGAGGTGTCCTAAACATCGATGAAAGCCGGTGCGAAAGTGACAAAGTTTTTCATTTCGAAAATTTCACTTCGATGATGCGAAGGCCAAAGGCAAAGATAAAAGCATGAATCAAAATAACCTCCAAGATGATGCGATAAAGCAATAAGAATGACAAAAAAGACGCTGAATGATAGGCAAACTCCTCCCCTCCACCCCCTCCCTTACTCCAAGAAGGGCAGGATTACATTTGATGGAACTTCAGGCCCTGTGCTCGGCCGTACTGGTGCAGGCTGGATTTCTGGGCCACGCATTAGAAGGCACGCGAATGCAATCTCGTAGGGCAATGACTTTTCCCTTACAAGTCCAATACTGCCCGACATGTAACCATGTCGCAGTAAAATGATGTAAGTGTTGTCCAACTCTCCTGTGTCTGCAGCATTTGGAAATCTGTTGGGAAGACAAAGACAACATCTCTTTGCTGGTTCTGTCAACGATGCTTTTTGTGTCATGTAGCATACATGACCAATGTTTCGATCGCTACCTTTCACGGAGTCATCCACCGAGAAGCAATGTTTGCAGGCGTTTGCGCTGGAGAATGTTTGTGATGACTCCATGTGGATGGGAAGCTCCGCTGCAGTGGACTCCACAACCAATGCTTGTCATATTCGGCCCAAAGAATTATAACTCGGGTTCTGTCAGACAAAAGAGAGAAAAGTTGGCCAAGAATGGCTTTCTTCCATATACATTTGTTTGCAGGGTATCAATATGCAGCGACAAGTCAAAGATACTTCCCAATGGTTTGTTAGTGACAGTGAACAGGATATCTTTGTGAACAAGGACTGAAACAATCTCTCTTAAAGCAGTCTTATTGAAGTAAGACAATTATATGGAATATTAAACTGCGACCACTTGCTCTACTCTGGTGCGTCTCTCTTCCTTGCATCCGCCAGCTTCTAAGGGACATGATAAGTTCCCAAAAACTTCTGAATGCAGATCCTTCTTC
>CM068961.1:93687694-93712787 GCA_035128595.1 Eptatretus atami
ACATATCCTTTTGCCAAATTTCTCAATAGTAAAGAATCATTAAAAAAAAAATTTTATTCTGTATCCAGATCCAGATTCGGAACTTCACCAAAATCGATCAATTCGGCCATGTCAACACCCAACATGTTCACACCAAGTTTCAAATCGGTGAATATCCGTTCATTAACTTTTTTGGACAGTTGTGATATGTAATATATATATATATATATATATATATATATCAGTTTAGATTTATTCTGCTGAATGGTGATGAATCACTGAATAAATTATTCAGATCAGATCTAGATCTTAATCCAAATGGAATCAATTCTCTTGTCACACACCACCATGTCCATCAGGAGTTGCATCTGAATCTGTCAAACAACTTTTTGAGATTATCGTGCCTACATACGTTTTTAGGCCCCAGATGGTGAAAGAATCACTTTAAAATTCATAGTAGTTTGATCCGGATCTTCCCAAATCTAACTCTAGTTCGTCCTCATTCCAACACCCCACAACCTGCCGCACCAATTTCATCCGATCCATGCACAACTTTTGATATTCCTGCACACTAAACAGACAGACAACACAAACAAAAAAACGTCATGAAGAGAGATCTTGCAAATCCATAAAACAAGTTAAGCCTCAACAATAATTGGTGTTGAATTAAAAGACCAAAATCCTCTTCAAAATTTCAAGTCGATGGATGAAAAATGAGGATTTTAGAAATCTACCGAAGGTTGTTGACTTTTGCCTATGTTTGAGCTTTGGCCAATATGACCTCAAAAATAATAGAGATTAAATTCAGTAAGCTGAAAATGAAAAATCCTGTTCAAATCTTGTTAGTCAATCGGATAAAACTTGAGTTATTTTAGATATTTGACAATTTTTGACTTTTGACCTCAAAAACAAGAGGATTCTTGCTTTCAGCAAACTATTATCATATGGTGAAGTTTCGTGTAGATCGGTTTAAAAATTGCACCCATTGGCGATTGACAAACAGACAACAAACAAATAAAAAAACAAATGTCACCGTAGGGTGACCAGTACTTGCCAAAAGGTGACCACGTGTCGACCTTAAGTCACACTGAGTGTGAACGAGCTGCTTCACACCAGGAGCGAACTCCCTGAGGAATATCGCCTACTGAGAATTCCGATGAGAATCGTTCTACAGCAAGTAACCATGTAAATATTGCGTTTCGCCTCAATAACGTCACCAAATGACGTCATAATGTTCTCAAAGCTTGATAATATCAGAAGCACTCATCGAGGTGTTCAATTTGAGGTTTTACTAACACGATATGGTTCCTATAACTTGAAAAATTTGACCTTGGGGTCAAAATATGGGTTTGACCTTAGCGCGCTAACCATGAAGGTCAAGGCCAATCGCCACCAAAAATAATCAGCTGAGGCGCCAGACCATGCAACTTCTCCCATGAAGTTTAGAAGACGATCCGATTCAACAATTACTCAAAATAAGGGTCTTTGTCATTACCCTGATCGGCAAAAGTGACCGTTGTACTCTTTGAACCTGAACTTTCGTTCAAATTTTTTAGTCTGCTTGAAGGTTTTGTACTTCCACTGAGACCTCGATGATAAGCAAATCTAACAAACAATTTCTTCCCTGCAATGAAGACACTGTCGCTTCTGCTAGAGATTGTTTATTTATTACGTGATTTACAGCATAGAAATAACAAAGAAAAAAAACGATACAGACTGACTAACAGATCTTGCAAAAACTTCGTATTTTTGGCAAGTATAAAGGAAACACCTTTGCATGAGAGTACATACGCTCTAAGCAACAGTCAGCAGTCACCATAGAAATTAGTCAAAGATGGGCCAGGACGAATAAAGCTAATAAATTCCATGTTAAGTTTTGGAAGCAATGAAATCCATAGAACAGATCAAAATTTTTACTCTCAAATAAAGAAGCGGTTTCTGATGACCGATTTACCCTGATTTGCGACAGTGATCCAGTGACCTTGACCTTGACCTTCAAATTATGCACAGTGAACAGGGACTCCCATAGGCCTCTGATATGCAAGTTAACAAAAATTTCCAATGAAAAACTTTGATTGCGCCTCACTGCAGAATTCTTTTTTTTCGTGATTACATGACCAAGAAAAAAGAAATATATTAAATCAAAAAAACGCGTACAGATCATGACTAACACATACCATTGAAAAAAACTTTCGTTTTGCAAGTAGAACAAGCCGGATAGTGCAGACATGGGTGTGGTCGCTAATAGATTGCTACTAGTTCATACAGCTTTTTGACGGATGTGGGCTGAAGATATCTTTTGCCAGAGGCTTATTTAGTTTTGTGCGCCATATAAAAAAATTATGACGATAGCCGATTTTCTGATTTTCGAAAAGATATTATATATAAATATTTATTCGGATTTTTAAAAAAATTAGCGAAAGTCCGTGCTAGCGATACGGTTGGCGTCCACATAGCAACTGGTTGCTCAAAAGCATACACTAGACCAGGGTATGAACCTACCAGTCAAGTTTAATATAAATATCGGTGGTCTCATGTGGCCCCAAGAGCTGTCCGTTACATACTTATAGAGACAGGACACGGAAACCGAGTAATAACGTAGTCTACTGACCACCCATAAGAAAAATGATGGTGTCTGCAGCAGTGTAACGAGATGACATTGCAAACAATTCTTCTCTCCCTGTGCTCTTCCAAGTGTTGCTAGATAGGATACATATATAATTCTGTCCATTCCAATTGACAGATTCAATATTGGACAATCGAATCAAAGCTCAGGTTATATCGTATGACAATTGATTATTGTTGCAAACTATTGAAATTGATTTAGAGGAGTGGTTGACCTTTTGAAGCCTTTTTGACCTGCATATAAAATTAGGTATGGTGTACGTCAATCTGTATTGTGTGATGCATATGTCTTTTAATTGCTGGTGGCATTAGAGTTTTTCAGGATGGTGAAATCGGTTATTAAAATTGACTTTACTTTCGAGATTTATAAAGTTTTGATTGATTTAGAAGTTGTTTGATGATGCCTTTTGACATTTTGAGCCTCATAAATTAGTTTCGTTTTCCCAATTCAGTTGTTATGACAATGCAAGTTTTAGATTTGCCAGTGAATATGGTATACCTTGAATATTTGGGTTAATTTGTGAATGGCAGAGAATGATGAGTTTGTCCTTTTAGTGACCATGTGACTATTTGATCCACAAATGTTTCACAATTTCATTTCTGACACAAATTATGCAATTCATCACTTGTTTCCATATCTTCAGGTCTAATCAGCTGAAGTAAAGGTGATTTGATGTTTAGAAATATGCTTATCTAAGATTGACCATTTTTTTGTTTGTTGTTTTTTTGTTTTTTTTGTTACTTTGTTCGAGTGGCTTCAATGAGAGGCTAACAGCATCACACCAACACAGGAGGGGGGTGGGCTATGAGGACAAGGGGTGGGATAGGGAATGGTACCGAACAAATACAGTCGGCGTTGACAGAGACGATTGAGGTGATTCTTGTTGGAAGCGAGACGAGGCATGGGGATGTGGGAACATGGATATATTTAAACGAGAGATTGGTAATTATTTAACAGGTGATTTTCAGGAAGAAGCAGGGAATTTGAAAGGGTGGGGTTTGGTCTTTAGTATTGATGTATTTGTCAATTGTTTATATTTTCTGCAACTAAATGGTAACCTGGCGAATTTTATCTGTATTCCTATAGCAACCTAATCCTCTTTCTTCTCATTTAAGGTTCTTTTCTTCCTTATCTTGGTTGTTGTGTGTGTGTGTTTGTCTGTGACCGCTGTTTCTAGACAACACTGCGTCCGATCTAAACTTGAAACTTGCCACGGGTTATTGCTGGGACTGAGTAATGTGCTTTTTCAAGGTTTTATATTAATCGACAAGTGCTTCGCCATGTTATGGCCACATTTACTTTACCAACCAATGACAGGACACGTTGCTGCGGCCATTTAATTTCACCAACCAAGACAGGACACGTTGCTGTTAGGCGTGCGCGATTGGGAGAGAACCTCAGCTGCGTTCGCCATTACGCGTTTTTTTCTCTTCTCTTCTCCTTTATGTTTTTCCTGGCGAAAAGGCAAAATTACTTGGCGCTAATGAATATGCCATTAAACTAATAATTTATCAAAACGTGCAGATCAGCAGCCTTCCCAATTACTTGCCCTGTACGATCGAAACAAAGAAGAAGCGCCACTTATCCTCAGCAATGTTGATGAAGAGGTGCTAACGAGATAACAGGTGCTGTTACATGGAGACACATTTTTATTATTATTTATTAACTGTAAGACAAAATTGTCCGAAAAATAATTTATCAAAAAAAAGTGCACAGCCCTTTTTTTTTTCCAATTGTCAAACGGTGTGGCATGTGGCATTTTGAAGTGTTCAGTGTTAAGGAATTCAGCTCTACTCAACATGCTGCCAACGAATTACAATCTTCAATTTGTGGTATCTTTTGCAACTTTTTTTTTTTTTAACTATTTATCAAACTAAAACAATTCGAACATGAATACCGAATGACACTTACTTTCAGGTCTCCTCAAATCCTACCCTGTCGCCTCCACCATGGCGTAGGAGTGCAATGGTCAATGGCAGCGGAATGTCAGGCTAGCAAAGACAGGGAGGTAAACTTGATTTAATTAACTTTGGATCACAGCAGTTTTACTTCAATGAAAGCGATAATTCGTGTGGAATGATTGACAATTCCTTACGGGCACGCACTACTTTGGATATTGATTGACGTACTGTATTTCTAAATAATTTCTCGATTTCTTATCGCATTTTATAGATAAACACAAGCCCCATCCAGTCGCGTTTACGGAGTGAAGAAGCTGTGGTGTTGTTGTTTCTGGCACCGTTTGAAAGTCTTGTTTTTGTACGTACGCCACCGCACTTACGCCACGCACGTACGTCATGCACGTACGCACGCACATACCTCTTGACATACACATACCTCAGCCAGAGAGCGAAGAAGGCCTGTTTGTGGTGTTTCTGGCAAGCGTTTTTAAAGTGTTTACTATAATATATTTATTTTTTTTGCAGTACGGGCAGGCGTAGAGCGACAGAGACGCCTGTGTGTGTTCTGAGCACGCCGTATTGAATTATTTTATTTTTTTTCAGTTTGCTTACGTACGGCCACACACTCACGGCACGCACATACGGGCATTGCACTATCTATCTTTTAATTCAGCAGTGTTGTGTTGTGTTGTGCTGTGTGTGTGTGTGTGTGTGTGTGTGTGTCTGACGCGGCTGTTTCCGACACCATGGTCCGATTAATTGAAACTGCAAAGAATTGCTGGGGCGCTTTGTGGATGTACCTTTTCAAGGCTTTGATTATTAATTCGGACAATGCTCTCCCAATTATGGCCATTTATCTTACAACCAATGACAGACACGTTGCTAGCGTAGGCGTGGCCGTTATGAGTAAGAGATCTCAGCCGCAGTTCCCCATACGGGTTAACAACGTTGAGTTCCCCCCCCCTCAGGATAGTGAATGACTTAGTGCTTTCGAATAATTCTCATTTCTTCTGACGCATTTATAGCAATAAACACAATGCCCAACTCCAGTTGTCGTTTTACGAGAGCGAAGGAACGGCCTGTGGGTTGTTTGAAAGTTTTTTTTTTCTTTGGGTTTGCTTTTTTTTTTCGTTCTTTTTTTTGCACATAAATTTTTTTCTCCTCTCTTCTCTTCTCTGTGTGTTTTTTTCCGTGCCGATAACATTGCGAAAAGCAAAATACGTTGCTCTAATTGAATAATTAGGCCATTAAAACGACAATTGCGATAATCGTAACTCGACATGCGAACTGCCGGACGTGAGACTATACTTCCGGACTTCCGGATAGTGACGACTTACTTTATTCTTCTCTCGATTGTTTCTCATTTATCGACTTACGTATTCTTTTCCTTTTCTCGATTTCTGTTCTTTCTCGATTTCTTTCTCGATTTCTTAAACACAAATCCCCAATCCAGGTCGCCGTTTACACAGCGAAGTAACGAAAGCTGCGTAGTCGTTGCATGCCAATGAAATCTAACGAAGCACGAGCTGCTCGCATGAACGCGACGCTACGCGTGACAACCGCTCGTGCAGCTAAAACGTGAAGAACGAAACGATATCCATTTTGGCATTTGATCATCACTATCATCCTATATTGATGCAAGAAATTTTTATTTTTTGACGTACGGACCAACGCACGATACTATATGGCCACGCATGTACAGCACCGAGAGCGAAGGAACGCCTGCTGGTATGTTTCTGGCACGCGGTTTTGAATGTTTTTCGTTTTTTTGGCACGTACGCCACCACGTATGGCCACGCACATACGGGCATGCACTAATTGATGAAAACCAGAAAAGAGACAGGGCCCAGAACGCTGCTTGGAGGAACTCCACCTGGACAGGAGGAGGAGTGAGAAAGAACTCCACTTCAGGGCCACACGTATCACATGCGACAGGAGAGAAGTCTGCGAGCCACTGAGTGGAGATGGCCTTGGATCAACCAATAGAATAGAGTTTGTAAAGCTGGCAGGTGCCAGACCATTCAAAAGCACTGACATATGTCAAGGGATATGGCTCTATTTCATGAGTCCAGCATTGAGGTACCTCCATCCAGTTGGGAGAGCAAAAGCAGCATATCCAGGAAGAGTGACCTGGTCTGAAACCAAATTGAATGAACCGGAAATCAACGCATTGGAGAAAAGAGAAGGATTTGATAGTTCTAACAAGATGATGGATCCCCCATAACCTTGTGGATGTGGGAGAGGCTGATATTGTCTGTAGAACCTTTTCTCAAATAAATAGGCCTTTCTCAGTTGAGACTACCTCATACAACTTGTAAGTTTGATGTCATATCGTTTATCAATTATACCTGAAGGTTGATGACAACAAAACAGACAAGCAGATACGCATAGCAATCCAACCAATTAACTTGAAAAATCTTCGACTTTCGCTCGTTGCAAGCAAATGTCATGCAGTTTAGCACAAATATTTGCGGAATCCATAAAACAAATTTGACCTACACAAAATAATTGGTGTTGAAATTCAGTAACTTGAAAATGCCAACATCATCTTTCAAACAAGTCAATGGAATTAAAATGAGGATTTAAAATCTCAGCATAAGTGTTGACCTTTTGACCTCACAACAATTGGGCTCTTCCTCATGCCAAAACCTCGACCATGTGATGAAGTTTCGTGAAACACCGTTAAAATTCTGACCTGGTAGAGCAGACAAACAAATCAGACAGAAGATTACAAAATCACTGACCAATATAGTTGAAAATCTTCGATTTTGCAAAGTAATAAAATATCACTCATGGAGTACAACTTGCAAAACAGCACAAAGATAGAATGGCAATTGGTTAGAGCGCATACCTCTGGCCAGTTGAACGGTTCACGTTTTGTCCCACTGAATGGCTGATCTAGAACCAAAAATCCAATCCGCTTGTTTTATTCCTTATTGGGTTTTCCCCAACCTATCCAACTCCCACCTTTTTTGTCATAACTCGTCACAACCTTTTGAGTACTGATATATTTTTTTTGGGCCCTATCTATCAATTTTTAGAAATTAGCTTGTGTTGACTTTTGACCTTAAATTAATTGGAAGTTGATTCAAGCGACTCTGAGCTGAAAAAGCTCTTCAATTTCCAGTCATTGGATCGAAAATTGAGGATTTATAGAAAAGTTGGCCTATGTTTATTTTTAGGTTATCGTGACCTTTTCGCCGATTTGACCACAAATAATAATAGGGGGTAAATTCATTGACCTGTTATATACTCCTGTCAAATTTAAAAGTCAATCGATGAAAATTGAGCTTTTAGAAAATTTGGCCTTTTGGCCCATTTCAAGCTTTGGGCCGATGGTGACCACAAAAATAAGTTAAGGTTTAAGATCAGTAACCCTGAGATTAAATCTATTTTCAAATATTCAACTCAATTGATGAAAATTGAGGATTTTAGAAAAATTTTGCCCAAATTGCCTCTAGCAGACACCTTTTGGCCGATGTTTACCTCAAAATTAAGTAGAGTGAGTTGAATTCAGTGGACCTGATAGGCAAAATGATCTTCAAATTCAAGTTAATTGGAGTTAATATTGAAGAATTTAGAAATTTGGCCCGAGTTTATCTTGGCCAACTTTTCACCTCCTAATTAATATGGTAGTTGAGTCAGCGCACCTCATATGTAAATGCGTCTTCCAAATTTCAAGTCGAATCAGATGAAATTGAGATTTTTGTAAATTTGGCCCAAATTGGGCCTTATGGCCTAAGTTGATCTTGTCAAATAACTAGTGTTGAATTCATGACCTGATGTGCAAATGGTCTTCAAATTTCAAGTCAATCGGATGAAAAATTACAATTTAGAAAACCAATTAAAATTTGGCCTATTTTTGGTTTTACCTCTGCCTATGTGACCTTTGACCCAACGATAACTCAAAAGTAGTAAGGTAGTTGAATCAGTTTGACCATGTATGCATAATTCCTGTTCAACTTTCAGTCAATTCGGATGAAATGACAATTTAAAAACAATTTTAAATTTGTCCTTCTGTTGACCTTTGAACCTCAGAGATAACCTCAAAAGTAGAAGGTGGTTGATTCAGTGACTGATACTGAAATCCTTCAAAACTTTCAAGTCAAATCGGTTAAAATTTGATATTTTAGAAATTTGGCCCAAATTGGGCCTTTTTGGCCTAAGTTATCTCAAAATGTAATAGTTGGCTTGAATTCGAGTGACAGAATGTGCAAAATGGTCTTCAAATTTCAAGTTCAATCGGATAAGATATACAATGTAGAAACAATTGTAGAATTTGGCCTATTTGGGTTTACTCTCTTGGCTATGTTGAGCCTTTTTGACCAATGATAACCTCAACAGTAAGAAGGTGGTTAATTCGTGACCAGAATATGCAATCACTGTTCAACTTGTCAGTCAATCGGTTAAAAGGGAGGATTTTAGAAAATTTTGGTCAACTTGACCTATTGCTATTTGGGAGGACCCCCCCCTTTTTATTTGGGGGGTTTTCGTGAACCCCCCCCAAATTTTACGTAACATCAATGCTGGACCGCTCCAGGGTCGGGATGACAATATCTTGAAATCTCAATCACGCTCTGTTACGGTTGGTGCTGTAGGCGAGCAGACTACAAACAAACAAATTAAAATAAAATAAACCAATGTCACCCGTAATAGGTATTCGCTATCACTTGCCCAAAAGGTGACCACGCTTTGACTTCTTTAAGGTCACACTGAGGTGAACAGAGCTGCTATCCACCCAGGAGCGAGCTCCTTGAGAAATCTGCCTACGAGAGATTCATGAGAATCTGTCTAAGAGTAACCATGAAAAAAATAGTGCGATCTCATAAAGTGCACCAAATCACTCATAATGTCTCAGCTTTGATATATCTCGAAAGCACTTCATCGAGAGTGTCCAATCGAGTACTACACGATATGGTTCCCTAAAACTTGAAATCTGACCGTGGGTCAAATTGTTTGACCTTAGGGTTAAAAAAAAAAAAAACCATTTGGGGAAAAAATTTTTCAAAGGGGGGGCCCCCCCAAAGATCGCCCCACCAAAAATTAATCAAGCTTGAATGCCGACATGAACTATTCATTCCCATGAGTTTGAAAGACGAATCCGATCAATTACTCCAAAAATAAGGGTTTCGATCGACTCCCCTGTTTTGCGACAAATAAAGCCTTGACCTGTGACCTTGACTTCAAAGTTTAGCGAAAGGGACTCGAAGGTCCTCTGATATGCGAAGTTACAAAATGTTCAATTAAACTGTGCTCTGCAGAGTGATTGTATACGTTATACAGATATAAAAAAAAAACAACAAAAAAAAAACACGATGAAGGTCAAAGGCCATCGCCACCAAAATTAATCGCTGAGCCAGACAATTGAACTATCTTCCAGAAGTTTGAAGACGATCCGTCTCAAAAATTACTCAAAAAATAAGGGTTTGTCAACTTCCCCTGATTTGCCGACAGTGACCTTACCTTTGACCTTTGCTTTCAAAATTTATGAGACCTGAAAAGACCTCCATAGCCTTGATATGCAAGTTACAAAAATTTCAATGAAAACTGTGGTCTGCAGAATTTTTTTTTCTGATTACAGACAAACAACAAACAAACAAACAAAAAAAATTAAAAATTAAAAAATTAAACACAGAGCTGAACATATCTGGCAAAAACTTCGTTTTGCAAGATAATAAACCAATGATCACCTGTAGGTGACGCTATCTTGCCAAGTGACCACGTGTGACTTCTTTAAGGTCACACTGAGATGAACAGAGCTGCTATCCACCAGGGATGCGACTCCTTGAGGATATCTGCGGCTACGAGAGATTCGATGAGATCTTCTACAGAATAACCATGAAAAAATATGCGTTGGCCTGCCTAACGTCACCAAATCACGTCATAAGTTCTCAAGCTTGTGATATATCTAGAAAGCACTCACAGTGTCAATTTTATGGGTACTAACGTATGGTCCTAAAAACTTTGAAAATTATAGTACCCTTGGGGTTCAAACTTATTTGACCTAGCGTTAACATGAAGGTCAAGCCAATCGACCACCAAATTAATCAGCTGAATGCCCAGACCATGAACCTATGATCCATGAATTTGAACGAGCGATCAAAAATTACTCAAAAAATGAGGGTTTGTCGATTTACACTGATATTGCGAAAAAGTGACCTTCGACTTTGACCTTGACCTTCAAAAATTTTATCGGCCTGAAAGGACCTTCCATTAGGCCTGCTATATGCGAAGTATATCAAAAATTCGTCAATTTAAAACTGTGTCCTGCAGAATTTTTTTCGTTGATTACAGACAAACAAACAAACAAAACAAACAACCAAACAAAAAAAAAACATACAGACTGACTACCATATCTTGCAAAAAACTCGTTTTAGGCAAGATTAATAATAAATAAACCAATGTCACCCGTAGTGATCCGTAACTCTTGCCAAAGGTGACCACACGTTTGACTTCTTTAAGGTCACACTGTAGGCGAACAGAGCTCTATCCACCAGGAGCGAACTCCTTGAGGAATATCTGCCTACGAGAGATTCCGATGAGAATCGTTCTAACAGGTAACCATGAAATAAAAACCAATGTCACCCGTAGGGTGACCGTTATCTTTGCCAGAAAGGCTGACCACGATTGTGACATTCTTATAAGGTCACGACTGAGCGTGAACAGAGCTCTTCCACCAGGAGCGACTCCTGAGGAATATCTGGCCTACGAGAAGATTCCGATGGAGATACGTTTCTACAGAATAACCATGAAAATATGGCGTTTGCCTCATAACTCACGCAAATCACGTCCATAATTCTTCAAGCTTGATAATACTAAGAAAGCACTCATCGAGAGTGTATCAATTGAGGTACTACGACGATATGGTTCCTAAAACTTGAAAATTTAGACCTTGGGGTCAAATGTTTGACCTTCAGCTGTAACCATTGAGTCAAGGCCAATCAGCCACCAAAAATTAACTCAGCTGAATGCCAGACCATAATATATTCCCCATGAAGTCTTGAAGACGAATTCCGATCAAATTACTCAAAAAATAAGGTTTCGTCGACTCCCCTGATTTGCGACAGAAGTGACCGTGACCTTGACCTTGGACCTTCAATTTAATGCGCTGAAGGGACCTCCACTAACGCCTGCTGATATCGCGAAGTTACAAAATTTCCAATTGTAAAACTGTGGTCTGCAAATTATTTTTTCAGTGATTTACAACCAAACAAACAAACAACAAAAAAAAAAATTAAAAAAAAAAAAAACAAAGGAATAAAAAACATACAGACTGACTAACATAGTCTTGCAAAACTTACGTTTTGGCAACGTATAACAAACAAACCACACAAACAGCGGAGGCGATTCAACATACTAGTCAAAATTTTTTTCTTTTTTGCCAAGTAACAAAAAATCCACTGACCAACTATACTTGAAGAACAATCTTTGATTATGAGAAGATAACAACCAGACAGACAGGGGTGAAAACACCTCCTTCCACCTTCGGGTGAGGGTAAATAGGAATTTTAGAAGACGTAGTGTTGCTGCTGACTTGTCGGTTGGTGTTGTTTGTGTTCTCCTTCCGCTGTACTATGTATACTGTATATATTTCTATTAATGATGAGTGTTTACTCATATTGAAATATAAGTGTGCCCTTCTTATGCCATCACCCTTTATTCTAAATGGTTCCTTGCTGCCGTACCGTTGCAACGCTACAGGAAAAGCTCCAAATCCTGTATTCTTCTTCTTCTTCCAGTTCCGAAAGGACGGGCTTTTAAAACACGGCATTTAAAGAGATTAACAGAGAGAGACTACTTTTTGTTCCAAGTAAAATTAGAATTATTAGCTTTCCAAAAAGTGACAATTTTTATTAGTCTACAACATTAGGAGCCCTTTAAAAATAAAGCGTGTTCAGACACACGACAAACACACACACACACACACACACACAACACACACACACACACGCTCTCTCCTTTCTATTAGTAACACTTACGTGGGCTGATGGTCAATTGGACCAAATTTTATTGGTATTCAGCGCTTATAGCACTACCTGCCTTCCACATACTGCTTGAGTATGAGCTTGCCTTATCACCAACCCCAAGTGCTTGGTCAGCGGGTATTAATCCGTTCATTATTATTGTTCCCAAATCCACACTATTATTATTATTGTTAATATTGCTGCTCTTAAGCACCCTTTTCTGGACATTTCCATCTTCTGTCTGTCGCGAAACAATTGGTCAACCTAGGGGCTAACCACTAACCGAATTCCAATGAATTTGGTGGTAAGGACCAGATATTATGGGAATCGTTAATGCTTATCGAATATGACCCGGGCCCTAGCAACCGGCCCTTAAATGGTCAAAAAATCGAAAAAAATCAAAAAAAAATCGTAATCCGAAGCTTCGGATTCTGTGCGCAAATCTATCTACTCCCTTCATGCAATTTGCAGCCCGAACAAAAAATATTTGGTAGAGGAGTCGGTTTTTGGGCGAAGTACATGTCGAACATTGTCAGAAACGTTTGCGAATATCCTCTAAGAGAAAGAGTGTCTGTTTTGAAAACTTGGTGAAATGTGTACAATGTGGCTAGCATGTTACACAAAAATGAATGGTTGCTATGCACACTCCGGTGCCTCACGCACACCTAAAATACGTTATCCTACATCGTAACTAATTGTGACTGTCAAAAAAATCAATACCCCGAAACTGACCTCCGATGGACCTGTTTTTTTGTGCCCAAGGAGAAATGTCTTACGCTCTTAAGTAAAAAAAATATAAATCTTTACGAATAAGATAAATGAATTACCAGACTACATTTGTTGAGTCGATCTTTGAAAACATGCCTGAAATCTTTCCACAATGCAGTTTCTGGGCGCAAATACGAGGGTTGATAATCATATTTATTGTGCTAAATTGATTGATCAGCATGTACAGGAATATCGGCTAGTCGCGACGGCCAGCTTTATCCATCTAGAGCGAGCGGCCATGTCGCCTACCGGCTTTCATTCAGTCTTATTTACTATATCTTTGTACAATGGTATCATTGTTTGTATTTATTTATAATAAATGCCATTCCAATGGGTAAGGGACCGATTCACTGCTCCATACACCTTAACATGGTGTGCAGTTTAAAATATTGGTAATTTTCGGTGTTTCGCATCCACTCAGAAAGCTCCGTAGACCTCCCACAAAACATGCCACACCACACACACACACACCAACACACACACACCACACACCATTCCATCGTTAGTGGTATTGTTATCACCCTTTTTTTGATGTTCGGATTCTGACCCCCCTTCCCCACCCCCCATTTTACTCTCTCCAACAATCCCTCGGGTAAGTTCATACATTAATACTCGTGGGTCTCACTGCAGCCATACCTTTCGTTGGCAACCGCAATTTCAAACAGTCGGCTCCCAAAGCCAGCCTCGATCATATTGTTACGAATCTGGGCCCGTCCGGCGTGTGATTCGGCCACGTAACTTCAAATCGCGGACACGTCGCCCCACCCGGAACGGACAATTCAGCGTGACCCTCCTGGGACTACCGCCAGAAACCATCACGGTGGGGTTGCCCCACCACCACCCAGCCCGCTAGTCCACCCGCGCGATATTAGGGTAATCGCCAAAGTCGAGTATACCTATGGGGATACTCACAGGTAATCTGACCGAGGATGGGACCACGGCCACAGGCCGACTCCGACACGAACGCATTAACGGTTCGTTCCGTTTTACGGGAATAACCGAGCGGAGTTATCGTGGCCTGGACGTCATTAATTACCGGGTTTTAAAATCCCACTATGAATCCCTACGTGATGCAAGATGGAGATCAACAAAGGAAAGGGAGCGCAGCGAAACGGGCCAAATTGACAAGCATACTTTTATTTCACACCACACAGCACGTATATTTACAGCCAGTACTAATGCACAATATAAAAGCAAGCACAAGACAGACTACAACCGAATAGATTGACTACACAGAACACTTTTCCAATTTTACTTCACCAACTGGCGCTCCACACACAGTTTACACCAAAACCCCAAAAAGAAAATGGAGTGCGACTTTCCCTGAGCGCGTCGGAGTCCTCCTCCCGGACCTCAGGCTCCCAGCTCCCAGGAGGTTGGTCGGTGAGCCTCGTGCCTCGGGCCGCACGTGTGTCCGCTCACAGGCCGGACGGATTTGGAACGACGGGTTCTTCAGCGCTATTTCCGCTCCTCCCGGGTCCCAGGGCTACGCGGATCAAAGAAGCAAGCCAAACGACGGCCCAAGACAGAACGCCATTAGGAACAAGACCCGACTGGGAACAAGAAGCGCACCGAACCAGAAGACCAACACGAACCTCTCTACCGCCCCCTTTTGTAGCGCGGGGCTCCGCCCTTCGCCCGCCCCGTTCTGGTCCACGCTCCCTTCATGGAAGCTTCGTAAAAGGGCGTGCCTCTCTTCCCCCTCCCGCGCCGTGCGAGAAGAGTCAGTCATTGGCTCGGGGCCAGGGGATTTTCCCCCAAATCAGTCCCACTGTTTTTCACGCTTGACCTCTGGCCAATCGCACTCCCCCATGCCAAAGCACGGAAAAAGCAGAAGGGAAAATCCACAGCTTGTGTTGGTTTTCTTTCCCCCCGCGCCGTATACTAGAGGAAGAAAGATTCGGCGAAGCCCCTTCGCACCCGGCCGCCGCTTGCCACTCCGGCCCCTTCTCATCCGTCCCGCGGAGATCGTGACAGCACGACTCGTGAATGGCGAGGCGAATATGTGTAGCGTAGTGTGGAAGTGTGCGTCGTGTAGGAATGGCATGATCGTTAGATGTTGTTATGTGCATTGTCGTGGATTCTTGCACAAAATAACAATAGCCAAAGAAAACGGCTAACTTGAAGCGTCGCAGCCGGATGATTACACATAATTCCCTCTATACAACGGGTTTGGCTAACTACCACATAAACCTTATCATATATCTCACTGAGGACCCTTTATGATGTAATGCGATTTCCCAGCCGTAACATACCCCTCCCCTTTCGTGCAGTCTCTTCTCTATATTTTTCTGTCTCCCGACCGTCTTTCTAATTTAATTTTATTCTGTTGCCTTTCGTGTCTATTAGTTTTCTTCCTGGATCCTGTCTCTGTTCCCTTTTTATTTCAATTCATTCTCGATCGGTCTATCTCCCGGTCTCTGCATACTTACTTCCTTCTTTGCTCTTGTTGCTTCCTCTTCCATTTTTATTTGTAGTCCTTCCTTATTGGTGGTCCGTAACTGTTCCTTCATCCGAGAGGGTGTGTCAGTCTTGCACCCACCCAACCAAAACCAACGACATTGCTCTTGTGTGCTGTCACACCATCCCACTCCTACACCAATGTGCGATTCTGGCCCGTCCGGCGACGGATCGGCACGTAACTCAAATCGCGACACGTCGCCCAACCGGAACGGACAATTCAGTCGTGACCTCCTGGGGACTACCGCCAAGAACCAGTCACGGTTGGGGGTTTAACCCCACCACCACCCAGTCCGCCAGCTCCACCGCCGAATGGGGGGTAAATCGCGAAGTCCAATATACTACTGTACTCACACGCTTAATCTGCGAGGGATGAGACCACGCCACAGGCCGGACTCCGGACACGAACCGCTTAAAGCGTATTCGTTCGTATTTGCCATGCAGGGATAACCGAGTGGAGTTATCGACGGCCTTGACCGTTCCGACTTATACGTGATGTTGAAACCACTACGCCAATCCCTTATTTGATGCAGGAATGGAGATTCAATAAAAAGGAAAAGACAAAGCGAAATGGGAAAACAGTCAAACAAGCAAGCAACTTTTATGCACTCTCAGACAAGGGAACGTATGACAGCAAAGAAAGCAGGGAAAAGAGGTTAAAACCGAATAATCAATTATTCCAAACAGTCATGACACTCATTCTCTTTACAGGACACGGCGCCACACCTTCATACAAAAACAAAAGAAATGGAAGGTTCGCGACTTCCCTGAGCGCGTCGAGTCCTTGGCGGCCCGTAAGTCCGAGTCCTCCGGCGTGTCCACTGGCTCGTGCAGCAGGGCTGACGTTTCATGCCGCACCGACACAGCTCGATACGAACACGACCAGAACCTCCGACCAGGAACGATCACACACAAAACCTCTCGCACAAATTCCCTCAGGGACAACGGACAAGGAAACTGGAACGACCTTCTCATCGACCTTCACGCCCACGCCTCTCCAAATAGCTTTCAACGCAACCAAGAGCCTTCCAGTATCCACTTCTCCACACCCACGCCCTTTTTAGGGCCGGTCGCCCTTGCCCCGCCCCCATTCTGTCTCCCAGCCTCTCTTCTGGAGAGCTTCCCAAAAGGGGCGTCCCTCGCGTTCCCCCTCCCGCGGCCGTCGGACGGGGGAAAGTCAGTGTGGCTCGGCCAGGGAATCATTCCCCAAAAATCAGGCCCCCACCTTTTTCACCTGCCCTGGTCAAATCGCACCTCCCCATGCCAAAGCCCGCAGCGTTTTGGCGGAATTTGGCGGGAGAATTTATCGGGATTGCTAGTTGCCCACTCCTGCTCCGTTTCATCCGTCCCGAGATGTGACGCAACGGTGCTCGTTTGAATTGCGAAGAATCGCGAAGATGTGTAGCCGTTAGTTGTGGAAGGGGGTGGCGTGGTAGTGAATGGCGTATTGTTGGGTCGTTGTAGTGAATGGCGTGATCGTTAGAGTTCGTGTGGCGATGTCGTTGTTCTTGCACCAAAATTACACTACACACAGAAAACGGTAACTGAAGCGTGCGCAGCCCGAATGGATCACAGATATTCCCATCTATACAAGGGTTTGGGCTAACTACCACATGAATTACCGATAATCTCACCTGAAGGACACCTTTATGGTGTAATGCAATTTCCACAAACCGTAAACAATATGAAAATTCCTTCCTTGCAACCTGAACTCTTATCCATCCTACAGCCTCTCTAAGACTTTATGGCAATACTGCTCTCGCCTCTTGGCTGGCTCCCCTGCCTCACATCTTGTCAAGCTCAATTGCCACTATTGAACCAAGGGCCGTATAAGAATATATTGGAATCTCCCACCGATAAGCTGAGTCTATGAGCCTGATCAACTTCACCATTACAGACAGGTGCATATATATCTATCTCATCTCTCTCTCTCTTCTCTCTCTCTCTCTCTCTCTTACTCTCTCTCTCTATCTACCTACTACACCTCCTCTTGTTTTCCCCCTCTGCTCTTTTACGTTGCTTTCCCCACATGTTTTACTTACAGGGAGCACCATGGTCCACCATCAACCCCTTCTGGTTTTGAAACTATCTAAAGTCCAGATCACGATCACCACCAACTCATGTCGTTCCTCCTGTTTTCCCACCTATGGAACCAACTTCCCACATCCTCTTCAATCTCTTCTTCCCTCCGGTCTTCAAGCCAAGCAGTTCACACATCTCAGATCATCCTCAATCACAAAACATGATCTTTTCTACCCCTTGTAACCCAACTCCACCAATTCCTCCTCTTTCTAAAATTCCAGTTTTCCCTCTGAGAGTTTCCATTCGTATCATCTTGCCCATCCCCATGCATCCCTCTCTGTCCCTCATCCTCCCCACCCATTGTTTGTCCGGAGTCTCCCTCCATGTTGAACCTTCACCTTCTGCTGTCTGGTGTTTCTCTATCTCTCTCTCTCTCTCTCTTCCTTCTCTTTTTCTTTTTTTCGCTCTCTCTCTCTCTCTCTCTCTCTCTCTCTCTCTCTCTTCTCTCTCTCTCTCTCTGCTTCCTCTTCTTTGTACCTTATTGTAGTTCTGATCCATTCAGTGTACTAGCTCTTCACGAGCCTTGACCGATTGTAGACAAAAAGATATCCATCCTCCTCAGAGTTCAGCAAACATGAGACCCCATGAGTTTGTAAATATATCGTCATATATTTACACCCTGAGTTTAGATGAAGTGCATTTGTGCTAGTTGAGCGACCATCCTCTTTTATCCTATTAATATGAGGTGCTGCATTGTGAAGCATTCCCGTCTTTCAGAGAAGGATCTTCGAATCGCACTGTTAGGTCTGTACGGAGTCAGCACTCATTCGTTATTGTAAAGAAACTTGGCCAGCATTGACTGAGTCTGCATCTGATATACTTCACACACTTGGAGTCTTGTTCCAGGATTTCCTGATAACAACACACTAAGGCATATGTTGGATTCCCAGAACTAAGTAGTATTGAAGAGAAACAGGCATGTGTGATGTGGTGAATATACCGAAAGAAATTACTTTTGCGAAAGGAAGAGCAAAAGACGTGGCAGTCAAAACTTCGACTGATGACCAAACATCTTCCGGAGGTTGGCGTTTGGCAAGACGTGTCAACTATCAGTACGTTGGCATTTTCTCTTTAAACAAGAGGCCTGGTTTTCATTATGATCGAAAAAGTTAATAAACCAACATCTACTTGCAGGATATACCCAAGACTACGTAGACTGTAGTGCACGCTCGCCGCTGACCTATGTAATCTGGTTTGAATCTCGACCCAGCTATAAAACTGCCATTCCTGAGTAGTCTTGCAGAAATGTGCACATATCTGTGTGCTGCCGTCCCTCGGATGGACATAGAAGCTGGCAGACTGCCGGTCAGCATAGTTGTGATGTTAAAGATCCCTGGTGTCCTTCCAGGAGATGAGCGGAGGCTATCTCCGTCACTCGGAACAAAATTACTAATTCCTGCACACTCAGTCGGAGTATCTTTGCGTAGAGATGGCGGACCCGTCTGATGCTGAGCAAGCCAAGAAACTAGCCTCAGGAATCCTGCATTTAACAGAGAGAGAAGGACAAACAAAAGAGACAAACAATAACATTCTGTGTGTTTTAACACCGAATGTTATTGTTTTACTGTTAAGAAGTGGATGCATCATTTTACTCGACAGCGAAAGGCATGCCACATACTCAATGCTCGAATGCACTGTTTGGATGTGCTCCACAAGGTGCAATAGGACGGAAGGAGAAGAAGAAGGAAGGGTGTGGAGTCGTGACGGAAGAGGGAAAAGGAAGAGTGCTGTAAAAACGCACGTTTACAGGAGATCCTTCACCAGTTACTTTAACTCCGTCAATCCGCAAGCGAGTTAAGGGTCAGCAGTTGATGAGCAGCCACTCGTCCACCGGCCTCAAAACCAAGGCTTTCCAATTTCCACTTTATGCTCATTACGTGTCAAATATAATCTTTGTAACCGTCTGGGTAAAGGAGCCCATTAAAATGCGAAAACACTGACCTGGGATGTAAAGACAAGCTCAAAATTGAGCAAGATCCTCATCTCTTAATGACTGCGTCATAAAAAACGGAATATACGTCATTGTGAATGTATCATAGTTTGCGATAATTATCTGTGCTAATGCGCCGGCTTGATTCCCGCAAACAGAAATTCAAACAGCTTGGCCTGAGTTTCGGAGTAATGGTTAGAGGCGATTTCATTAGCGGCATATTATGACGTCAAATCCTATTTTCTGAAAGAATTTCAAAATCGAGAGGTTACTGCCTGCTGGGCTTTTCTGCAGTATACATGGTAAGTTTACACGAATCCATTTGAAAACTTCTTGGGTTGTGAAAAAAATGTCCCAAAAATAGGAATGACGTCATAAAAATTATATGACAGTCATAGTGATGTATTCAATATGTGCGGTAATTCATCTCTCGCTTATTGCCTTGTTCGATTCATCGCAAACGAATTCAAAAGCTTGCCTAGTTTGAGATAATTTTTAGGCGATTACATTAGCGAGATAATTTTGACGTCAAACTTTTTTTCTAGAGGAATTTTCAAAATCGAGATGGTTACATGTCTGCGCAGGGTATTTTACGATGTATTATATTGCCAAAGTTCAGGAAGTTACGATGAAAACTAGGCGTGAAAAAAAAGTCCACAAGAAAGATGAAGAACAACAACTGTGAGTAAGACTTAGAGATCTCCACGAGGATCTAAAAATTACAAAACTTGAAGGACGTTGGTCATGCAGCATTGCTCGACCGGTACCGCACACGAGGACGATATTGCCACCTTGTGGCTCGGTGCTCGTTCATCGTACCGCACACGAAGACGAATATGCCACCTTGGCTCGTGCTCGTTCATGCTGTCATGCTTAAGAAAAACGAAGGATACACAAGGAACTTGACGCAGGAGAGCCGTTTGTCCTCATGCCTGAAACCTGATCCATACTACCACATCAATTTTAAATGCATGTTTATCGATATAATTTCACTGGGAGGTTGCAGGTGTGGCAGTGCAGGCATCACCAGGATATTATATATAATATATTTATATATAATATATTAATATAAATAATCTTATATACATACACGAGGTTGTTCAAAAAGTATCCACCTATTGTTCATAAAAAATACTCGTATCCATACAACCAAACTTTACAACATAATCTCCTTCAAAGTTTCCCCTTGGGCTGCCACACACTCTCCCAACGATTTCTGCCACTGTCGAGCAGCGCGTGTAACGCTTGCTTTTTGGATGTGGTGAGCTGGTCCATCGCATTCCGCATTACTTTTCTCTGGACTGAATCTGGTCCCTTTCAGGGGCAATTTTCAGCTTGGGGAGAAAGCCACAAATCAACGGAGCCATTTCGGGAGATGTAGGAGCCTGATGAAGCCATGTGTGTTGTGTCTTGAGCCAGGAACTCTGCTAGTCAAATGTCAAAATGGGCGGTGCATTATCGTGATGGAGCTGCCAAATGACCGTGCCCAAGGTCCGCCTTTGTGATAAGATTCGCACAGCGTCACGAGACGCCCAAAGTACCTCTTGTCCAGTCTCTTTGTGATGTTGTGCCGCCTGCGTGTGCGTGCGGTACCGTGTAAACACGCCACTGATTCAAAGAAGACGATCAGCATGACTTTTGACATTGCTGCGTGACCTTCCTGCTTTTTTTTGGCTCGGGATGTTGGATGCTTCCATTGGATGAGCTGCACTTGGTTTCTTGGTACGGTGAAAGCATAAACCCAGCTTCAATCATCCGATCGCTTCTAGTCACTTGTTGAAGAGAGTCTTGGTAATCCTACCGTGTTGCATCTAAGTCTTTCACCATGCGGATTAGTCCTGTCTGCGCTTAGAGTGCTCCAAACGGATGACTATCATTCACTGCTAATATGCGATCTCATTAAGTTCGTGAGCACTTGGCACAAACTTCTCTGAGATTCTTCCTTAAGTCCAAATCCTCAGTCCACAATGAATGAACGATACCATGATGTCACTGTTACGTCCACACATCCTCGTTGCTTTCTGTTTTTCAATAATTGATCTCCA
This sequence comes from Eptatretus atami, assembly GCA_035128595.1. NCBI lineage: Eukaryota > Metazoa > Chordata > Myxini > Myxiniformes > Myxinidae > Eptatretus > Eptatretus atami. The sequence continues at coordinate 93,709,450 of CM068961.1, forward strand.
GTTGCACTCCTCCAGCTAGCACGTTTGGTCCTATCACTTGGTTCCACGAACGATTCATTTCATGACCGTAATGTCTGTAGGCAACCTCTCGACCAACAGTGCATTCACTTTCGTACTGAATGTCAGCAGATCCGACTTATCCTCCCTGCTATGCTGATAGATTACCACTCTTTTTATCTTTTGGTGCCCATTGCCTTTGTTCCCGAAGCCGTGAATCTTGTGCGATAGAATAATATCAAAATTAGAGAATTGACATTATCCTCTAGCTTTAATAATATGTACTATGTCTCTTAAGGTGTTAGACCGTTGTTCGAAGTTTTTCCAGCAATTTTCTATTATTTTTCAATCACGAGAAAACTACCGGACGGCCTGCTCACTTACAATGTCCGTAACAATCAGTCAAGGGGACGGGCATGATAAATTTCTTGTCGTAGCGACTGATCAAGTGATCTCCTTGACAGCTATTTGTGGAAAAGGTATATATCACGTTTATAAGACCCATTAGTGACTCGACTGCTACATACAGGGTGTCCCACCCAAACGCAGCGCCTCCCTTAGCATTCATTTTGGTGCGATATAAAAAAAAAAAATATAGAGTATGAGGAAATTATCTTTTTGAAACCTCGTGTATATTATATATATATATATATATGTATATATAGTATATTATATATATATAATAATGATATATATATATATAATCCTATGCAAACAAACCATCGCTTTCCCTATGGGAAATTGAGGGGGCGGAGGGGGGGGGGAGGGGCAAAAAGGATCCGGATCTTCACCAAAATCTAATCAGTTCGTCCTCATCACACCCCCAACCTGCCCACCAAATTTCATCCGGATCCATGCACAACTTTTTGAGATATCCTGCACACAAACAGACAGACAAACAAACAAGAAAAAGACGTCATGCAGAGCATGATACTTGCAAAATCCATAAAACAAGTTTAACCTCAACAATAATTGGTGGTTGAATTAAATGACCAAATCCTCTTCAAATTTCAAGTCGATGGGATGAAAATTGAGGATTTTAGAAATCTCACCGAGGTTGTTGACCTTTTGCCTATGTTGAGCTTTTGGCCAATATTGACCTCAAAAATAATAGAAGATTAAATTCAGTAAGCTGAAATGAAAATCCTGTTCAAATCTGTAGTCAATCGGATAAAAATTGAGTATTTTAGATATTTGACAAATTTTTGACCTTTTGACCTCAAAAACAAGAGGATTCTTGCTTTCACCAAACTATATCATGTGGTGAAGTTTCGTGAAGATCGGTTTAAAATTGCAACCCATTGGCGATTGACAAACAGACAAACAAACAAATAAAAAAACCAATGTCACCGTAGGGTGCCCGTATCTTGCCAAAAGGTGACCACGTGTGACTTAAGGTCACACTGAGGTGAACAGAGCTGCTATCCACCAGGAGCGACTCCTTGAGGAATATCTGCCTACGAGAGATTCCGATGAGAATCGTTTCTACAGAGTAACCATGAAAAATATGCGTTTCCTCATAACGTCACCAAATGACGTCATTAATGTCTCAAGCTTGATATATCTAGAAAGCCACTCATCGAGGTGTTCAATTTGAGGTACTACACGATATGGTTCCTATAACTTGAAAATTTGACCTTGGGTCAAATATGTTTGACCTTAGGCGCTAACCATGAAGGTCAAGGCCAATCGCCACCAAAAATTAATCAGCTGAGCGCCAGACCATGAACTATATTCCCATGAAGTTTGAAGACGATCCGATCAAAATTACTCAAAAAATAAGGGTTTTGTCGCATTACCCTGATTTGCGACAAAGTGACCTTGACCTTTGACCTTGACCTTCAAAATTTTATGCGCTGAAAGGACTCCATAGGCCTCTGATATGCGAAGTCACAAAAATTTCAATGAAAACTGTGCTCTGCAGAATTTTTTTTTCGTGATTACAGACAAAAAACAAAAAAAAACATACAGACTGACTAACATATTGCAAAAACTTCGTTTTGGCAAGATAAAAAACACATGAGGTCAAGCCAATCGCCACCAAAAATTAATCAGCTGAGCGCCAGACCATGAACTATATTCCCATGAAGTTTGAAGACGATCCGATCAAAATTACTCAAAAAATAAGGTTTGTCGATTACCCTATTTGCGACAAGTGACCTTGACCTTTGACCTTGACCTTCAAAATTTTATCTCTGAAAGGGACCCCATAGGCTCTGATATGCGAAGTTACAAAAATTTCCAATGAAAACTGTGCTCTGCAAATTTTTTTTTCGTGATTACAGACAAAAAAAAAAAAAAAATCAAAAAAAACATACAGACTGCTAACATATCTTGCAAAAACTTCGTTTTGGCAGATACAAGCCGGTAGGCGACATGGGTGGTCGCTATATAATTGCATACTAGTCATACTGTTTGACGATTGGGCTGAAAATTTTTGCAGCGGTTGATTATAGTGCGCATAAAAATGCATAAGCCGATTTTTGATTTTCGAAAAAGTATATATATAAATATTTTTCGGATTTTAAAAAAAATTACGAAGTCCCGTTGCTAGGCAACGGTGGCGTCCATAGCAACGGTGCTCAAAAGCATACAACTAGATCCAGGTATGAACCTACCAGTCAAGTTTAATAAAAATCGGTTGACTCCTGTGGCCCCCAGAGCTGTCCGTTACATACATACAGACAGACGGAAAACCTGAGAATAACGGTAGTCTAGCGACCACCCCATAAGAAAAAGATGTCGTGCAGAGCAAGATACTTGCAAGATCTCTCCCCCTCTCCAAAGGTTGCTATGGATACATAAAATTGTCCATTTAATTGAGATTAAAATTGACAATCGTAATCAAAGCTCAGGTTAATCGGATGAAAATTGATTATTTTGCAAAATGAAATTGATTTTAGAAGTTTGACCTTTGACCTTTTGACCTCAAAAATAGTTGGTTACCAATTTTAGTGATGCAATATGCAATTGCTGCTTAATTTTCAGGTTAATCGGATGAAAATTGACTTTTTCAGATTAAATTTGATGATTTTAGAAGTTTGATGTTGAGATGCCTTTGACATTTTGACCTCAAAATTAGTTGTTTTCCCAATTCAGTGTTAGACAATGCAATTGCTGTTTAATTGCAAAGTAAATAGGATCTAAATTGATGGTTTTTCAGTGGAAAATGGATGAGTTTAGAAGTTTGGCCTTGAGTTGACCTTTGACCTTTTGACCACAAATAGTTTCCCAATTCATTGACACAATATGCAAATCCTGTTCAACTTTCAAGTCAATCAGCTGAAAAATGATGATTTTAGAAATATGACCTGAAGATGACCATTTTTTGTTTGTTTGTT
>CM068961.1:93712812-93731623 GCA_035128595.1 Eptatretus atami
TTTTGTTTTTTACTTTGTCGAGGCTCATATGAGAGCTAACACACAACACACAGAGAGGGGGGGGGCATGAGACAAGAGGGGTGGGAATGGGAAGGACAAAACAGTGGGAACAGACCGTGAGGAATCTGTGGAAGGGAGAGGGATGGGTGGGGAACATGGGTATACAAGATGACATTACAGGGACTTTCAGGAGGAAAGCAGGGAATTTGAGAGCGGTGGTTTTGGGGCTTTGATTCATGATTGTCAATTTTAATCTCAACTAAATGGGACAATTTATGTATCCATAGCAACCTCTTCCTCTTTCTTCTCATTAACTCTTCTTCATTGGTGTGTGTTTGTGTGTGTTTGTCTGTGACCGCTGTTTCTAGACAACCACTGGTCCATCTAATTGAAACTTGCCAGGTATATTGCTGGGACCTGAGTATGTGCCTTTTCAAGGTTTTATATTAATCGACAAGTGCTTCCCAGGTTTGGCCATTTATTTACCAACCAATGACAGGACACGTTGCTCGGCATTTATTTACCAACCAATGACAGGACACGTTGCTGTGTAGGCGTGGCCGATGGAAAGAGAACCTCAGCTGGTTCGCCATTACGGGTTTTTCTCTTCTCTTCTCTTTATGTTTTTCCTGCGAAAAGCAAAATACGTTGGCGCTAATTGAATAATTGGCCATTAAAACTAATAATTTATCAAAACGTTGCAGATCCAGCAGCTCCGCATTCTTGCCTGGACGACGAAACAAAGAAGAACGCCATTTCCTCAGCAATGTTGTTTATGAAGAGGTGCTAACGAGATAAAGGTGTGTACATGGAGGACAATTTTTATTATTATTTATTTATGGAAGAAAAATTGTTCGGAAAATATTTATCAAAAAAGTGCACAGCTTTTTTTTGTTTCCAATTGTCAAACGGTTGTGGTGTGGCATTTTGAAGTGTTAAGGAATTCAGCTCTACTCAACATGCTTGCCAACGAAATACATCTCATTTGTGGTATGCTTTGCAACTTTTTTTTTTTTTTAACTATTTCAAACTAAACAATTCGAAACATGGAATACGAATGACACTGTACTTTCAGGTCTCTAACAATCCTCCTGTCGCCTCACCATGGCGATAGGAAGGGCAATGGTCAATGCAGCGATTGTCATGGCTAGCAAAACAGGAGTAAACTTGATTTTAATTAACTGTGTGTATCACAGTCAGTTGTTACTTCAATGAAAGCGATATTCGTGATTGAGTGAACAATTCGTACGGGCACGCACTACTTCTGATATGATGACTTACTGTATTCTAATAATTTCTCGATTTCTTATGCGCATTTATAGATAAACACAATGCCCCAATCCAGTCGTCGTTTACGAGAGTGAAGGAAGGCCTGTGTGGGTTGTTGTTTTCGGCACGCGTTTGAAAGTTTTTTTTTTGTACGTACGCCACGCACGTACGGCCACGCCGTACGGTCATGCACGTACGGCCACGCACATACCTTTGACATACAACATACTTCGCGAGGCGAAGGAAGCCTGTGTGGTTGTTTCTGGCAAGCGGTTTTAAAGTGTATATAAATATTTTTATTTTTTTTTGCAAGTACGGGCACGTTGAGGCGAAGGAACGCTTTTGGTTGTTGTTTCTGGCACGCGGTTTGAATTTATTATTTTTTTTGTTTGACGTACGGCACACACCTACGGCACGCACATACGGGCATGCACTAGTCTACTATAATTCCAGCAGTGTGTGTGTGTGTGTGTGTGTGTGTGTGGTGTGTGTGTGGTGTTGTGTGTCTGACCGCTGTTTCTCGACAACCACTGGTCCGATCTAATGAAACTTGCCAGGTATATTGCTGGGCGCTGTGGATGTGCCTTTCAAGGTTGATATTAATCGGACAAGTGCTTCCCAAGTTATGGCCATTTATTTACCACCAATGACAGGACACGTTGCTGCGTAGGCGTGCGATGAGTAAGAGATCCTCAGCCGCTCCCATTACGGTTACAACGTATGGATTTCCGGATAGTGATGATTAGTGTATTCTAATATTTCCTCGATTTCTTCTGCGCATTTATAATAAACACATCCCCATATCTCAACGAGAGCGAAGGACGGCTGTGTGGTTGTTGAAAGTGTTTTTTTCTTTGTTTTGCTTTTTTTCTTCTTTTTTTTGCACATAATTTTTTTCTCTCTCTCTTCTCTTCTCTTGTGTTTTTCCTTCATGACAGCGAAAAGCAAAAACGTTGCTCTAATTGAATAATTGCCATTAAAACGAAATTGCGATAATCTAACTGCGACATGCGAACTTCCGGACAGTGGACTTAACTTCCGGATTCCGGAATATGACTTACTGTATTCTCTCTCGATTTTTTCTCGATTTATCGACTTACTGTATCTTTCTTTTCTCGATTTCGTCTTTCTCGATTTCTTTCTCGATTTTTCTTAAACACAATGCCCAGTCCAGTCGCCGTTTACGACAGGCGAAGAACGAAGCTGCGTGTCGTGATGCGCATGGAATCTAACCGAAGCACTTCCGCATGACACGCGACGCTACGCGCGTGACAACGCGTCGTGCAGCTAAAACGGTATGAGAACGAACGGATATCCATTTTGCATTTGATCCAGTCACTTATCGATCCTATATTGATGCAAGTAATTTTTTGTACGTACGACACGCACGATGGCCACGCATGTACAGGCACGCGAGAGCGAAGGAACGGCCTGTCTGGTGTTTCTCTGCACCGCCGTTTTAAATGTTTTTGTTTTTTTTTGCGCGTACGGCCACACACGTATGGCCACGCACATACGGGCATGCACTAGTTGATGAAAACCAGAAAAAGAAACCCATAACTCTGCTTGAGAACTCCAGCCTGGCAAGGAGGAGGAGATGAAAGAACTCACTTAGTGGCCACCGTTCACTGCGACAGTATAGGAAGTCTTCGAGCCAAATCCTGAATCCAAGAAGAAGTTTGGTGAGCTGGGCAGGGTGCCAGGACCATTGTCAAAAGGCACGTATATGTCAAGGGATATGGCTTCTGATTTAATGTCCGCATTGATGACCTCCTCCATTGTTGGGAGAGCAGAAGCAGCATATCCAGGGTAGAGTGACCTGGCTGAAATCCATATTGTAATCGTAAACACCTATAAAAAGGATTTGATGTCTGAAACGATGATGGATTCCATAACCTTGTTGATGATGGGGAGAAGGCTATTTGTCTGTTAGAACCTTGTCTCAAAATAAATAGGCTTTTCTCAGTTGAGGACTACTCTAAACTTATGATGATGATCGGTTTATAATTATGACCCTGAAGGTGATTGACAAACAAACAGTATCATTGCAGAATAACGCATGCAACCAACCAATTTACTGAAAAATCTTCGACTTTTCGCTCGTTGCAAAGGAAAATTCATGGGCATAGCCACAATATTTTGCGGAATCCTTAAAACAAATTTGACCTCAAAATTAATTGGTGTTGAATCAGTAACTTGGTATATAATGCAAATCCTCTTCAAAATTTTCAAGTCAATGGGATTAAAATGTGAGGATTTTAGGAAATCTCAGCTAGTTGTTGACCTTTTGACCTCACAAACAATGGCTTCTCCTTCATGCCATACCACCAAAACGTGAACACTTGGGTTGAAAATTCTGACCTGTATTGTCGACAAAACAGACCCTAGACAGAGAATTACAAAATCGACTGCCCAATTATAGTTGAAAAATCTTCGATTTTGCAAGTAATAAAATATTCACTCATGGATGACAAAACTTGGCAAAACAGCACAAAGTTAGAATGGCACTTCAGGTAGAGCGCATACCTCGCCAGGTGGAACAGTTCCAGTTTGTTATCCCACTGATGGGCTGGATCTTGAACCAAAATCCCAATCGCTTTTCTTGTCCACCTATCCAACTCATCCACCTTGTTTTGTATTAACTCGTCCAACAACCTTTTGAATACTGATATATTTGTTTTTGGCCCTATCTTATCAATTTTAGAAATTAGGCTGTGTTGACCCTTGTGACCTAAAATAATTGGAAGTTGAATTCAGCGACTGACCTTGGAAAATGCTCTTTCAAATTTTCAAGTCAATGGATGAAAATTGGGATTTTAGAAAGTTGGCCGATGTTGAATGCTTTTGGTTTATGTTGACCTTTTCGCCTATGTGACCACAAATAAAAATAGGGGTAAATTCACTGGACCTGTATATAAACTCCTGTTCAAATTTAAAAGTCAATCGATGAAAATGCAGGATTTAGAAAATTTGGCCTTTTTGGCCCATTTTCGAGCTTTGTGGCCGATGGTGACCACAAAACATAATAGGTGGGTTAAATTCAGTAACCTGAGATTGTAAATCTTTTTCAATTTCAAACTCAATTGGATTGAAAATTGAGGATTAGAAAATTTTTTGCCCAAATTTGGCCTCTGCAGACCTTTTGGCCGATTTTACCCAAAATTAGTAGGTGTTGATTCAAGTGACCTGATAGGCAAATGATCTTCAAATTTGCAAGTTTAATTGGATTTAATATTGAAAATTTAAAATTTTGCCCATGTTTATCTTTGGCCAATGTTTCACCTCCAAATTAATTGTAGTTGAGTTCAGCGACCCCATATTGTAAATGGTCTTCAAATTTCAAGTCAATCAGATGAAAATTGAGGATTTGTAAAATTTGGCCCAAATGGGCCTTTTGGCCTAAGTTGATCTCAAAATTAATGGTGGTTGAATTCAGTGACCTTGAGTGCAAATGGTCTTCAAATTTCAAGTCATCGGATGAAAATTGACAATTTAAAACAATTTAAAATTTGGCCTAATTTGGGTTACCTTCTGGCCTATGTTTTGACCTTTTTGACCAGATAACCTCAAAAGTAGAAGTGGTTGAATTCAGTGACCGATATGCAAATCTGTTCAACTTTCAAGTCCAATTTCGGATGAAAATTGACCAATTTTAGAAACAATTTTTAAAATTTGGCCTATGTTGACCTTTTTGACCTAAGATAACCTCAAAAGTAGAAGGTGGTTGAATTCAGTGACCTGATATGCAAATCCTGTAACTTTCAAAGTCAATCGTTTAAAATTTGAGGATTTTAGAAAATTTGCCCAAATTGGCCTTTTGGCCTAAGTTGATCTCAAAAATTAATAGGTGATTGAATTCAGTGACCAGATGTGCAAATGGTCTTCAAATTTTTCAGTTCATCGGATGAAAATTGAACAATTTTAGAAACAATTTGTAAATTTGCGCGGCCTATTTGGGTTTACCTTCTGGCCTATGTTAGACTTTTGACCCAAGATAACCTCAAAAGTAGAAGGTGGTTTGGAATTCAGTGACCAAAGATATTGCAAATCCTGTTCAACTTTCAAGTCAATCCGGTTTAAAATGTGAGGATTTTTAGAAAATTTGGCTCAAATTGACCTATTGGCCTTATGGAGACCTTTTTGTCGACCAAATTTTTACGTTAACCTTTCAATGCTGGACCGTCGCAGGGTCGGTTTGACAATAATCTGAAAATTTCAGAACGCTCTGTTGAGGCGGTTTGGGCTGGAGGAGCAGGACATACAAACAAACAAAAAAATAAAAAAAAACCAATGTCACCCGTTAGGGTGACCGTATCTTGCCAAAAGTGACCACGTGTGACTTCTTTAAGGTCACACTGAGGTGAACAGAGCTGCTATCCACCAGGAGCGACTCCTTGAGGAATATTCTGCCTACGAGAGATTCCGATGAGAAATCGTTTCTACAGAGTAACCATGAAAAAATATGCGTTTGCCTATAACGTCACCAAATACGTCATAATGTCTCAAGCTTGAATATATCTGAAAGCACTCATCGAGGTGTTCAATTTGAGTACTACACGATATGGTTCCTAAAACTTGAAATTTGACCTTGGGGTCAAATATGTTTGACCTTAGGCGTAACCATAAGGTCAAGGCCAATCGCCACCCAAAAATAATCAGCTGAGCGCCAGACCATGAACTATATTCCCATGAAGTTTGAAGACGATCCGATCAAAATTACTCCAAAATAAGGGTTTCGTCGACTCCCCTGATTTGCGACAAAGTGACCTTGACCTTGACCTTGACCTTCAAAATTTTATGCGCTGAAAGGGACTCCTATAGGCCTCTGATATGCGAAGTTACAAAAATTTCCAATGAAAACTGTGCTCTGCAGTAGTATTTTATACGTGGATTACAGAATATAAAAATAAAAAACAACAAAAAAACACATGAAGCGTCAATGGCCAATCGCCACCCAAAATTAATCAGCTGAGCGCCAGACAATGACTATTATCCCATGAAGTTTGAAGACGATCCGATTCAAATTACTCAAAAAATAAGGGTTTTGTCGATTCCCCTGATTTGCGACAGTGACCTTGACCTTTGACCTTGACCTTCAAAATTTTATGCCTGAAAAGGGACCTCCATAGGCCTCTGATATGCGAAGTTTACAAAAATTTCCAATGAAAACTGTGGTCTGCAGAATTTTTTTTTCGTGATTACAGACAACAAACAAAAAAAACAAAAAAAATAAAAAATAAAAAATAAACAGTACTGACTAAACATATCTTGCAAAAAAACTTCGTTTTGGAGGAATCGTAATTCAAACCCAACATTACAAAACACATAACCATGTCACTAGGGCTGACCGTATCTTGCCAAAAAGTGGACCACGTGTGACTTCTTTAAGGTTCACACCGAGAGGTGAACAGAGCTCTATCCCACCAGGAAGCGATCCTTGAGGAATATCTGCATAACGAAGAAGATTCCGATGAGGAATCGTTCTAACAGAGTAACCATTGAAAAAATATTGCGTTTGCCTCATAACGTACCAAATACGTCATAAATGTCTCAAGCGTGAATATAATCTAGAAAGCACTCATCGACGGTGTTCAATTTGAGGTAACTACACGATAGGTTCCTAAAATGCTTGAAAATTTGACCTTGGGTCAAATTATTTGACCTTAGGCGTTAACCATGAAGGGTCAAGGCCAATCGCCACCAAAAATTAATCAGCTAGATCCAGACCATGAACTATATTCCCATGAAAGTTTTGAAAGACGATCCGATCAACAATACTCAACAAAATAGGGTTTTTGTCGATTACACTGATTTGCGAAAAGTGACCTTGACCTTTGAACCTTTGACCTTCAAAATTTTATGGCCCTGAAAGGGACGCTCCATAGGCCTCTGATACTGCGAAGTCACAAAAAATTTCCCATAATAAAACTGTGTCTGCAGAATTTTTTTTCGTGATTACAGACCACAACAAAAACAAAAACAAAACCAAAAAAAAAAACATACAGGGGATCTGACTAACATATCTTGCAAAAACTTCCGTTTTGGCAAGATAAAATAAGATAAACCAATTGTCACCCTAGGGTGATCCCGTATCTTGCCAAAAGGTGACCACGTGTGACTTCTTTAAGGTCACACTGCAGGCGAACAGAGCTGCTATCCACCAGGAGCGACTCCTTGAGGAATATCTGCCTACGAGAAGATTCCGATAGAGAATCGTTCTACAGAGTAAACCATTGAAATTAAAAACCAATGTCACCCGTAGGGTGATCCGTATTCTTGCCAAAAGGTGACCACGTGTGACTTCTTTTAAGGTCACACTGAGGTGAACATAGCTGCTTTCCACCAGGGAGCGACTCCTGAGGAATATCTGCCTACGAGAGATTCCGATGAGAATCGTTCTTACAGACGTAACCATGAAAAATATGCGTTTGCCTCATAACGTCACCAAAAATCACGTCCATAAGTCTTCAAGCTTGATATATCTAGAAAGCAACTCATCGGGTGTTCAATTTGAGGTACTTACACGGATATGGTTCCTAAAAACTTGAATTTGACCTTGGGGTCAAAATGTTTGACCTTAGGCGTTTTTAACCATGAGGTCAAGGCCAATCGCCACCAAAATTAATCGCTGAATGCCAGACCATGAAACATTTCCCATTTGAAGTGTTGAAGACGATCCGATCAAAATTACTCAAAAAAAAGGGTTTCGTCGACTTCCCCCTGATTTTGCGACAAAGTGACCGTGACCTTTACCTTGACCTTCAAAATTTTTATGCGCTTGAAAGGGACCTCCATACGCCTCTGATATGCGAAGTTTAACAAAAAATTTCAATGAAAAACTGTGCGTCTTGCCAGAATTTTTTTTTCGTGATTACAGACCCAAACAAACAAAACAAACAAAAAAAAATAAAAAAAAAAACAAAAAAAAACATACAGGACTGACTAACAATATCTTGCAAAACTTCTTTTGGCCAAGATAACAAACCCAACACACCAAACAAGCGGAGGCGATCAACATACTAGTCAAATTTTTTTCTTTTTTGCCAAATAACAAAATCCACTTGACCAATTATACTTGAGAAAAATCTTTGATTTGAGAAGTAACAACCAGACAGACAGGGGTGAAAACAAACCTCCTTCCCACCTTTCGGTGGTTGGAGGTACAATAGGACATTTTAGAAACGTAGTTGTTGCTGCTGTCGGTCGTGTCTGTGGTTGTGTTTGTGTTCTCCTTCCGTTGTACTATTAACTGTTATATTTCTATGATGAGCAGTGTTACTATACCTATGATATAGGTGCTCCTTCTGTATCCCACACCCTTATTCTAAATGGTCCTTGCTGCCGTACCGCTTTGCAAACCGCTACAGGGTAAAGTCCAATTCCTGATTCTTTCTTCTTTTCCATTTCCGAAAGACGGGCTTTTTAAAACAGGCATTTTAAAGAGATTAAACAGAGACTAAATTTTGTCTGTTCCAAGTAAATAGATTATTTAAGCTTTCAAAAAGCTACAATTTTATTATCTACAAACATTTAGGAGCCTTTAAAATAAACGTGTTAGACCACACGCACACACACACACACCACAACACCACAACACACACACACACACACACACGCTTCTCCTTTTTAGTAACTCTAGTGGGCTGATTGGTCAATTGACCAATTTCATGCGTATTCAGCGCCTTATTTAGCATACCTTGCCTTCCATACTGCTTGCAGTATGAGGCTTGCCTTTTGCACCAACCCCAGAGGGTGCTTGGGTCAGGGCGGGTTATCCGTTCATATTATTGTTCCCAAATCACAACTATTTTATTTATTGTTAATATTTGGCGTGCTTCTTAGAGCACCCTTATTCTGGACATTTCCATCTGTCTGTCTGTCCGCGAAACTTGGCAAGCCTAGGGCTAAACCACTCAACCGATCCAATGAAATTTGGAGGTAGGACCAATATTATATGGGAATCATATGCTTTCGATATGGGACCCCGCCGGCCTAGCAACGCCCTTTAAAGTTGTGGTCAAAAAACGAAAAAACAAAAAAAAAATCGATAAATAAAACGAAGCTTCGGAGTTCTGTGCGCAATCTATTCTAGCTCCCTCATGCCAATTTGCAGCCCGAACAAAAAATATTTGTTAGGAGAGATAGGTTTTGCGAGCGAGACATGTCGAACATTTCAGAGGAATAGGTATTGCGATATCTCTAAGAGAAAGAGTCTTATTTTGATGAAACTTTGTGAAATGTGTTACAATTGTGGCTAGCATGTACACAAACATGAATGGTTGCTATGCACACCTCCGTTGCTCCCAACAATCAAAATACTTTATCGTAATGTACACTAATGTGGACGTATCTAAAAAACAATACCCCCGAAACTGGACCTCCGAGGGACTGTTTTTTGGCCCAGGAGAATGTCTACACAAAAAAATAAAACTTTAGCGAATAAAAAGAAACGACACAATTAGTCTCTTTGGAAACATGCCTGAAATTCCACCAAGGCAGGTTTCTGGGCGCAAACTACGAGGGCTGGTGATAATCATATTTATTTGTGGCTAAATGATTGATAGCATGTTACATGAATATCGGCTAGGTCGCGTCGGCCAGTCTTTAATCCATCTAGAGCGAGGGCGCCATGGTCGCCTACCGCGCTTGTATAGTATATTTACTATATGCTTTGTTACAATGGTATCATTGGTGGATTTATTTTATAATGTATAATGCCATCCATGGTGTAAGACGATTTCAGCTGCTCCATACACCTTGACATGTGTGCGTTTTAAAATATGGGAAATTCGGTGTTTCGCACTCCACATCAGAAAGTCCAGTAGACTCCACAAAAAACATGGCCCACACACACACACACACCACCAACACACCACACAACACTACCACCATCCATTTTAGTGTATTTTTTCCCCCTTTTTGATGTTCGATTATGACCCCCCTCCCCACCCCCATTTTATCTTCTCAACAATCCCCTCGGGTAAGTTCAGTCATTAATACTCGTGGGTTCTCACTTGTCAGCCATGACCTTTCTTGGGCAAACCGCATTTCAAATCCTCTCCCAAAGCCAGCCTCGATCATATGTTACGATTTGGCCCGTCCGGCTGTTGATCGGCCACGAACTCAAAATCGCGACACCGTCGCGCTCATCGCGAGTACGACATATTCAGCCGTGACTACCTCCTGGACACGCCAGAAAACCAGTCACGGGGGGTACCCCTCCACACCCATGCCCGCAGTTCCACCCGCCGAGATAGGGTAAATCGCCGAAAGTCGAGGTGATACCTATGGTACTCACACGGGTAATCTTGCCGAGGATGGACCCACGCCACAGGCCGACTCCGGACACGAACCGGCTTAAGCGGTCGTTCCGTATTACAGGAACCGAGCGGATTATCGTCGGCGCTTGCGGTTCCGATAGATTACCGGTGGTGGTTTTTAAAACCCACTATTGAATCCCTACGGGTGGATGCAAGATTGAGATTCAACAAAGGAAAGGACGCGAGCAATACGGGGACCAATTGACAAGCATACTTTTAATTCAACACACAAGCACGTATATACAGCCATACATAATCATGTCAAAAAACATGGACACAATGCCTTCCAAGCTACAACCGAATGATGAATTTACTACACAGAACACTTTTACAATTTACTTCACCAGACTTGCGCTACACACACACATTACACCAAAACCCAAAAGAAAATGGACAAGTGCGGGACTCCCTGAGCGCCGTTCAGTCTTGCCTCCCGTCTACTAGCTCCCAGTCTTAAGGCGTGTCGGTGAGCTCGTGCCCTCGGGCTCGCACGTGTGGCCGCTGACAGCACGGACGGTTTTGGGGAACGGACGGGGGTTTCTTCAGCGCTATTTTCCGCGCTCGCTCCCGGAGGTCCAGGCTCACGCGAGGATCAAAGAAAGCAAGGCCAAACGACGGCAAGTACGAACCCATAGGACAATAACCCGACTGAACAAGAAGGCCGCCCGAACCAGAAGCACCAACACGAAACCTCCTCGTCCGCCCCTTCTTGTAGCGCGGGGCTCCGCCCTTCGCCCCGCCCCGGCTTTCTGGCCTTCACCTCCCTCTGCGAAGCTTCGTTAAAAATGGCGTGCCCTCTCGTTCCCCCCTTCCCCGCGCCGTGCGATGAAAGTCAGTCTTGGCTCGGGGACCAAGGGAATTATTCCCCCAAAAATCAGGCCCCCACTTTTTCACCTTTACCTTCTGGCCCCAAATCGCCACCTCCCCCATGCCAAAGCACGGGAAAAGCAGAAGGGAAAATCCCACAGGCTGTTTGTTGGTTTTCTTCCCCCGCGCCTTGACGAGGGGAAGGGGGGGAAAAAGATCTCGGGCGGGAGTTGCCCCTTCGCACCCCGGCCCGCCGCTTGCCAACTCCGGCCCCCATCTTCATCCGTTTCCCGCGGAGATCTGTGACCGCACGGTGCTCGTTGAATGGCGAGTGGCGATATATTCGATAGCTAGGTTGTGGAAGGTGCGTCGTGTAGTGAAATTGGCGTGGATCGTTGAGATGTTGCGTTATGCTGGCGATGTTCGTTGTTGTTCTTGCACCAAATTAACATAGCCCAAAGAAAAACGTGCTACTGGAAGCGTCGCAGGCCCGAGAATGACACCTTTCCCTCCATACAACGGGTTTGGGCTTTTTTTTTTTTTTTTTTTTAACTACACATGAACTATCGATATATCTCACCTGAGGACCCCTTTATGGTGTGAATTGCGAATTTCCACAGACCCGTTAACACTACCCCTTCCCCTTATCGTGCAGTCTCTTCTCTATTTTTTCTGTCTCCGCGTCTCTATACATTTTATTTCTGTTGCCTCTTTCGTGTCTATTAGTTTCTTCCTGATCCTCGTCTCGTTTCCTTCCTTCATTTATTTAATTTCATTCTCGACTCGGTCTATCTTCCGTGTCTCTCAAACTTCTACTTCCTTCTTTTCTCTGTTGCTTCCCTCTTCTCCATTTTTATTTTGTGTCTCCTTTTATTAGGGTTTGGTCCTAACTGTTCTTCATCCGACGAGTGGTGTCGTCAAGTCCTGCACCACCGACATTGCCTCCTTGTGGTGCTGTCACACATCCCCCACTCCTGACACCAATGTTGCGAATTCATGGCCCGTTCCGGCGAGCCGATCGCCACGTAACGTCAATCGCGACACGTCGCCACCGGAACGGACAATTCAGTCGTTGACCCTCCTGGACTACCGCCCAGAACCAGTCCACGGTTGCGCGGGTTTAACCCCACCACCACCCAGTCCCCAGTTCCACCCGCGCGAGATAGGGTAAATCGCGAAAGTCGATATACCTATGGTAACTCACACGGGTAATCTGCCGAGGGATGGGACCACGCCACAGGCCGACTCGGACACGACCGCCTTAAAGCGGTTCGTTCCGTATTGCAGATAACCGAGTGGAGTTATCGACGGCCTTGAACGGTTCGATAATTACCGCGGATGTTTGAAAACCCACTACGAATCCCTTACGGGATGCAGAATGGAGATTCCCCAATAAAAGGAAAAGGACAAAGCGAAACATTGGAAGAAACAGTCAACAAGCAAGCACTTTTATTGCACTCTCAGACAAGGGGAGCACGTATTTACAGCAAAAGAAAGCAAAGGGAAAGAGTCTAAAACCGATAAGCCAATTATTCACAACACAGTCACTGGACCTATTCTACCTTTACAGGACACGCCGCCACACCATTCATACAAACCAAAAGAAATGGAAGCTCGCGTACTTCCCTTGAGCGCGTCGAGTCCTTGGCGAAGCCGTTAAAGTCCGGAGTCCCTCCGGCTGTCCAATGGGCTCGTGCCTGCGCGCCTGCACGTGTCATCGCGACCACAGCTCGACGAACGAACAGAAGCCTCCGACCAATGAACGATCACCACAAACTCTCCACAATTTCCCCTTCAAGGACAAGGACAGGAAAGGAACCGACGTCTCATTCGACCTTCACGCCCACGCCTTTTGTCAATCGCTTGGAACGAACCAAGAAGCCTCCAGCTTCCAAACTCTCCCACACCCACGCCCTTTTGTAGGGGCCGCTCCGCTCTTTGCCCCGCCCCATTCTTCTGTCTCCACCTCTTCTTCTGGAAGCTTACCCAAAAAGGGGCGTGCCCTCCGTCCCCCCTCCCCGCGCCGTGCGGGGGACGGGAAATTTCAGTTTTGGCTCGGGCCAGGGAATCATTCCCCCAAAATCAGGCCCCACCTTTTTTCACCTTTGACCTTGGCTCAAATCGCACCTTTCCCCCATGCCAAAGCGCAGCGTTTTGCGGCGGGAGATCTTGGCGGGAGATATTTATGCTGGAGTTGCTGTTGCCACTCCGCTCCGTTTCATTCCGTTCCGCGGGATCGTGACCGCACGGTGCTCGTTGAAATGGCGAGTGGCGAAGATGTGGTTAGCGTAGTTGTTGGAAGTGGCGTTCGTGTAGTGATGCGTGATTGTTGGCGTCGTTTGTACGTGATGCGTGATCGTTGAGATGTTCGTTGTGGCGATTGTTCTTGTTCTTGGCACCAAATAACTACAGCAAAAGAAAACGGCTAACTGAAGCGTGCAGCCCGATATGGCTCACATATATTCCCTCTAATACAACGGGTTTGGGCTAACTACACATGGACTTACCGATATTATCTCACTTGAGGACCTTTTATGGTGTAATTGCGAATTTCCACAACCGCTAACAATATGAAGAAGTCCTTTCCTTGGCCACACCTGAACTCCTTATCCACCACAAGGCCTTCTCTAAAGCTTTATGGAGTACTGCTCCTCCCTCTGGGCTGGCTCCCCTTCCTCACATCTTGCTTCAGCTCAATGCCATTGAAACCAAGGCCTTTTAAGATATTGGAATCTCCCACGATGAAGCTGAGTCTATGGGGCCTATCACTTCACCATTACAAGACAGGTCGGTGACATATATATCTATCTCTCTCTCTCTCTCTCTCTCCTCTCTCTCTCTCTCTCTCTCTCTCTCTCTCTTCTACCCACCACCTCCTCCTGCGTCTTTCCCCTCTGTCTTTACGTGCTTTGTCCCCACATGTTTCTACAGGAGCACATGGCTCCACCATCACCCCCTTCTGGTTAAAACTATCTAAAATCCAGGATCACGAGTCACCTCCCTCATTTCGTCCTCGTTTTCCCACCTATGAACAACTTCCACATCCTCTTCCAATCTCATTCTTCCCTCCGGCGAGTCTTTCAACCAGCAGTTCACCACCATCTCAGATCATCCTCAATCCAAACAATGATCTTTTCTACCTTGTTAACCCACTCCACCCAATCCCTCCTCTTTCTAAATATTCCAGTTTTACCCTCCTGAGAGTTTCCTTCGTATCCATTTCTTGCCCAACCCCATGCATCCTCTCCTGTCCCTCATCCTCCCCACACCCATTGTTTGTCACGAGCTCCCTCCATGTTGACCTTCACTCTGCCCTGTGGTGTTTCTCTCTTCTCTCTCTCTCTCTCTCTCTCTCTCTCTCTTCTCTCTCTCTCTCTCTCTCTCTCTCTCTCTCTCTCTCTCTCTCTCTCTCTCTCTCTCTCTCTTCCTTTTTCCTATTGGTTCTGATCCATCAGTGACTAGCTTCTTCCACGAGCCTTGCCGATGTAGACAAAAAGATATCCATCCCTCCGGTCAAGAGGTTCAGCAAATACATGAGACCCCATGAGTTTGTTAAAATATATCGTCATATTTTACCACCCTGAGTTTTAGATGGAAGTGCTTTGGCTATTGAGCGACCTCCTTCTGTTCATCCTATTAGTGATAGGTCTGCATTGTGAAGCACCCGTCTTTCAGAGAAGGATCTCAGGAATCGCACTTCTTAGGTCTGTACCGGAGTCAGCACCGTCATTGTTTATTGTAATCTCTCTCTGGTATACAAGATGGACATTACAGGGACTTTCAGGAAGGAAAGCAGGGAATTTGAAGAGGGTGGGTTTGGGGCTTTGATTATGATTGTCAATTTTAATCTCAACTAAATGGACAATTTTATGTATCCATAGCAACCTCTCCTCTTTCTTCTCATTAACTCTTCTTCATTGGTGTGTGTGTGTGTGTGTTTGTCTGTGACCGCTGTTTCCTAGACAACCACTGGTTCCGATCTAATTGAAACTTGCCAGGTAATTGCTGGGGACTGAGTATGTGCCTTTTCAAGGTTTTATATTAATCGGACAAGTGGCTTCCCAGGTTATGGCCATTTATTTACCAACCAATGACAGGACACAGTTGCTGGGCCATTATTTACCAACCAATGACAGGACACGTTGCTGTGTAGGCGTGGCCGATGGGAAGAGACCTCAGCTGCGTTCGCCATTACGGGTTTTTTCTTCTCTTCTCTTTATGTTTTTCCTTCGAAAACGGCAAATACGTTGGCGCTAATTGATAATTGGCCATTAAAACTAATAATTTATCAAAACGTTGGCAGATCCAGCAGCCTCCGCATTCTTGCCTGGACGACGAAACAAAGAAGAAGCGCATTTCTCAGAATGTTGTTTATGAAGAGGTGCTAACGAGATAAAGGTGTGACATGGAGGACAATTTTTATTATTATTTATTTGGAAGGAAAAATTGTTCCGAAATATTTATCAAAAAAGTGCACAGCTTTTTTTTGTTCCAATTGTCAAACAGGTGTGTGTGGCATTTTGAAGTTTAAGGAATTCAGCTCTACTCAACATGCTTGCCAAGAATACTACTTCTAGGTGGTATGCTTTGCAACTTTTTTTTTTTTTTACTATTTCAAACTAAAACAATTCGAAACATGGAATCCGAATGACCCTGTACTTTCAGGTCTCTAACAATCCTACCTGTCGCCTCACCATGGCGTAGGATGGGCAATGGTCAATGGCACGAATGTCATGGCTAGCAAAGACAGGAGGTAAACTTGATTTTAATTAACTGTGTGTATACAGCAGTTGTTACTTCAATGAAAGCGAATATTCGTGAATGAGTGAAATCTTCGTACGGGCACGCACTACTCTTGGATATTGATGACTTACTGTATTCTAATAATTTCTCGATTTTTATGCGCATTTATAGATAAAACAATCGCCCAATCCAGTCGTCGTTTACGAGAGTGAAGGAACGGCCTGTGTGGTTGTTGTTTCTGCACGGTTTGAAAGTTTTTTTTTTGTACGTACGGCCACGCACGTACGGCCACGCCGTACGGTATGCACGTACGGCCACGCACATACTTGACTAACATACCTTCGCGAGAGCGAAGGAAGCCTGTGTGGTTGTTTCTGGCAAGCGGTTTTAAAGTGTATATATATATATTTTTTTTTTTGCAAGTACGGGCACGTTGAGAGCGAAGGAACGGCCTTGTGGTTGTTGTTTTCTGGCACGCGGTTTGATTTATTTATTTTTTTTGGTTTGACGTACGGCCACAACTACGGGCACGCACATACGGGCATGCATGCTATCTATAATTCCAGCAGTGTGTTGTGGTTGGTGTGTGTGTGTGTTGTGTGTGTGTGTGTTTGTGTGTCTGACGCTGTTTCTCGACAACCACTGGTCCGATCTAATTGAAACTTGCCAGGTATATTGCTGGGCGCTGTGGATGTTGCCTTTTAAGGTTTGATATTAATCGACAAGTGCTTCCCAAGTTATGGCCATTTATTACAACCAATGACGGGACACGTTGCTGCGTAGGCGTGGGCAGTGTAAGAGATCTCCGCCCTCCCATTCGGGTTACAACGTATGGATTTCGGATAGTGTGATGTAGTGTATTCTAATATTTCTCGATTTTTTTCTGCGCATTTATAGATAAACCAATGCCCATCATTGTCGTTACGAGAGCGAAGGACGGCCTGTGTGGTTGTGAAGGTTTTTTTCTTTGGTTTTGCTTTTTTCTTCTTTTTTTTGCACTAATTTTTTTCTCTCTCTCTTCTCTTCTCTTTGTGTTTTCCTTGCAGTGACATTGCGAAAATGCAAAAACGTTGGCTCTAATTGAATAATTGGCCATTAAAACGAAATTGCGAATAATCGTAACTGCGACATGGAACTTCCGGACGTGGGACTTAACTTCCGGATTCCGGATAGTGACGATTACTGTATTCTCTCTCGATTTTTTTCTATTTATCGACTTACTGTTTTTTCTGATTTCTGTTCTTCTCGATTTCTTTCTCGATTTTCTAAACACAATGCCCAATCCAGTCGCCGTTTACGACAGCGAAGGAACGAAGCTGCGTGTCGTGCATGCGCCATGAATCTAACGAAGCACGAGCTGCTCGCATGACACGCGACGCTACGCGCGTGACAACGCGTCGTGCAGCTAAAACGGATGAAGAACGAAACGGATATCCATTTTGCATTTGATCCAGTCACTTATCGATCCTATATTGATGCAAGTAATTTTTTTTTTGTACGTACGACCACGCACGTATGGCCACGCATGTACAGGCACGCGAGAGCGAAGGAACGGCCTGTCTGGTTGTTTCTGGCACGCGGTTTTTGAAATGTTTTGTTTTTTTTTGCACAGATACGGCACCACACGTTAATGGCCACGCACATCACAGGGCATATGCACTAGTATTGATGAAAACCAGAAAAAAGAATATCCCAGAACCTGGCTTGAAGGAACTCGACAGCCTGGCACACGGAAGGAGGAGATAGAAAGAACTCCACTTAGGGCCACACGTTCACTGCGACAGGAGATGGAAGTCTGCGAGCCATGAGTGAGATGCCTTGGATCCAATAGGAAGAGAGTTGGTGAGCTGGGCAGGTGCCAGACCATGTCAAAAGGCACGTGATATGTCAAGGGATATGGCTTTGATTTCATGTCCAGCATTGAGGACCTCCTCCATTGTTGGGAGAGCAGAAGCAGCATATCCGGGTAGAGTGACCTGGTTGAAACCAAATTGATGATCGGAAATCAAGCCATTGGAGAAGAGGAAGGATTGATGTCTGAAACGATGATGGATTCCATAACCTTGTTGATGATTGGAGGGAAGGCTGATTGTTGTGAACAGCTTTGTTCTCAAAATAAATAGGCTTCTCAGTTGAGACTACCTCTACAACTTGGTAAAGTTTGATGATGATCGGTTTATAATTATGACCTGAAGGTGATTGACAAACAAACAGACAAGCAGAATAACGCATGCAACCAACCAATTTACTTGAAAAATCTTCGACTTTCGCTCGTTGCAAAGAAAGATGTCATGCATAGCACAATATTTGCGGAATCCATAAAACAAATTTGACCTCAAAAATAATTGGTGGTTGAATTCAGTAACTTGAAATGCAAATCCTCTTCAAAATTTCAAGTCAATGGGATTAAAATTGAGGATTTTAGAAATCTCAGCTAAGTTGTTGACCTTTTGACCTCACAAACAATGGGCTTCTTCCTCATGCCAAACTCGACCATGTGATGAAGTTTCGTGAACATCGGTTGAAAATTCTGACCTGTAGGCGACAAACAGACAGACAGAGAATTACAAAATCGACTGACCAATATAGTTGAAAAATCTTCGATTTTGCAAGTAATAAAATATCACTCATGGAGTGACAACTTGGCAAAACAGCACAAAGTAGAATGGCAC
>CM068961.1:93779515-93793220 GCA_035128595.1 Eptatretus atami
TTGCATGGGGGCTGTGTGCTTTGAATGTACCGGTAAGTGTTTTATAATTTATCAAGTGTATTTTATAGATAGCATATCTTGTAATTTATTTTGAATTAAAAACGATTTTTAAGTCTTCAGAACTTTTGTCATGTCTTTGTCTCGATTGAATAAACTGAAATTGATTGATTTATTGATTGAGTTGGACAGGCAACCCTGATGGCAATGGGCTGCTCATGGTCACATATCTTTTCTGCCATATCTCATGGGATTGTGAGTTGGATAGATGACCATGATGGGTGAGGAGGGATTTGGAGGCTTGGAGTGGGAGTGGTTGACACTTAGGTTGGAGGATGGGGGAGTCAGGACTTGGGTTTGTGAGGGGGAGGGGAGTTGAGGACTTGAGTCGCATTTTACATTACGTCAAATTTACACGGGTCCCTGCTCGCCAAAAAAACACTTGTTCGTCCATGTGTCTATGTCTGTCTGTAACATCTGTTCCACGGACTTCCACCAATGGTTGGACAGTTCACCTGACTCTACCCACAATTTCTACTTCGAGAAATCACACGTTCTCCATGTTGGTGCTGCCTGCTACATGAAGTCAAAGACATCTTCGGAGCTTTCATATTCCTGATCGCAGTGTCCTCCCTATAAGTTTTCACTTCATTGTAAAAAGACCACAGTGCCAGCGAAAGGATTTTTGAGCCGGAAGGATACTGGGCCTTGTGAAAATCAACTTTGGTTAACTTATACACAGCCCAAATAACTGTGGCATCTCTCAAGCAGGGCTTAAACCCATGTCATTATAAAAGGTCTTTGTCCGAACCCTAATCCTTTAATCTCGCTCCTCAAACCTCCTCCACCCACCCTCTTCCTCCCTCCGGAATACCACTCCACCCCTTCCCCCTTTTTCTCCCACCGCACCCTCCTGCAGACTCCCATCCACCCTTCCCCTCCTTCTTTCCTCCTCCCTTTCCATTCCATTTCTCCTCCCTTCCTCCCCCTCCCTCCTCCCCCCCCCCTTCACTACTCTCTCCTGCCTTCCACCCTCCCCTCCTGCCTCCCCCCAGACTCCCACCCCCTTGACACCCTCCCCTCCTTCCTTCACTCTTCCCTGCTCCTGCCACCCACCACCATCTCCTCCCTCCAACCCCACCCCGCTCCCCCCCTCCCTCCTGCCACCCCACCCCTTCCCTCCCTCTCCTTCCACTCCTCCCTGCCCCTCCACACCCTTCCTTGCCTCCTGCACCCCACCCCACCCCATGTCCTCCCTCCACCCCACCCCCAAGTCCTCCTCCACCCCACCCCACCCATGTCCTCCCTCCAGACTCCCACCCCTTCCCCGTGACAGGTGGTGGCTGCTGTGTCAATAAATTATGAATTGTGAAAAAAATGATTTAAAACTCAAGTAAGGTGTATGGCATTTAAAAAAAAAAAGTGTCTATAAAATTTCGTCTGATTACCTGGGAGCTCAAAGGAGTCGGCAGCCATTACCAAGCAGCTTGTAGAGCGCTGGCCAAGTGGCTTAAGCATCAAGCAAGCACTCAACAAATGGTTGATTAGGAATGGCTGGCTTGCAGGCGATTCACGGATGTATACAGCGAAGATGAGGGTATTCGATGTGTGAGCCTTATCATAATTATTTTCGTTGTTACTCAATGGAGTTACACTTTATAAGCACATCCGTTGTCGTTTCTTCGCTCAATATAACTTTACCCTGGAACAGTGCCAAATCATCTTTCTTTGAGGACCTGACCGTCTTGTCCTGACTGCTTTTGTGTGATTCTGCCCTGTCTTCCTATTTGTGTACATCTTGTATGTGGTCAGAATGAACTGATCCAAGTGTTCCAGTGCTGCTAACATTGTTTTTCAGAATAGCTTCCAGGCATCAAATTTAACCGCACCTACTGTACTGTGCAGAAGTCTTAATGCCACCTTGAACAAAAACCTTTTTATCGTCACATGTGTCATATTTGATAAATAAAAAGTGCTATATATAATCATGTTTTTATAAAAGAAACTAAATGAATTGTATTTATGATATTAATGAATTAAATTTCAAAGATCGGTGTGATCACAATTCATGCAAAACAGCAGATATCCGTTATGGAATGCATTCCTGAAATTTCTGGAGAAATTCATGGAAGTCGGTCTCATGCATTCTGCAATGTTTCCCATAATCATCATGTGATTTTGGTTGTTTTTGTTTTCTTCCTGTCCAAAGAATCCCAGACAACTTCTGTGATGTTAAGATCAGGACCTTGAGGGTCATTCTAATAGTTGAGTGCCTGACTTTGCTTTTCTTTGTAAATATGTTTTAATGACATTTGGGTGGTTTGTGGTTGTTGTTGTGCTAGAAAACAAAGTTATCGCCAATTAGCCTCCTTCCTGATGGGATACCGTGGCGGATAGGATCTGTTTACTTTGCAGCATTCATTGATCCTTCAATTCTCACCATACACCAACACTGAAGCAACATATCCCCAAACCAACAGAGCCTCCATCATGCTTCACAGTAGGCTGTCGACACTATCCTTATACCCTTCGCGCCGACAAACTGCTTCTCTTTGTTTCAAATTTTTCAAACTTTGACCATCACTCCGAAGTACCTTTCCCTACTGATTAGCATCCAACTCTGATGTTATTTGGAATATTTCAATCCTTGGCTTTGGTACCTTTACACAGAAAGGCTTTTGACAGCAACTCGCCCATGGAAACCACATTTGATTTAGAGACCTTCTGACAGTAGAGAGTCAATTGAACTCCATGTCTGTACAGTTCTTGTGTAGTTCAGAAAATGAATATTTCATATTTCTTAAGCAACTTGGTCCGGTTGCATAAATCATCCTTCAGGAAAATTGAGGATATTCTGAAGTTTCCCCTTAAGGACATCCTTAATTTGGAGGATCATCGCATATTCGAATATTCCTTAAGTTTATCCTTAAACTTCAAGAAAGCACTCCCCCGTCTTAAACACCAACCTTTGAGGTCCAAATGGTGCTCTTCATGGAAACCCTCAACTGAAACATGTACAAGGAGGATAACTAAAATTACACTAAGGATCTTTGATGCTCCAGGATCATTTCCACAACAAATGTTTTTCAATAATTTATTATAAGGCTCCATCGAACTGACAATCCAACACATGATATCTGGGCCGAGTGAAAGGTGTGTTCTGGTGCAGGTACTGAAGGTGCAGCTGAAAGAGTTGTTGGTCCGTGCTGTTAATGTATGGTACTTTCATGGTGCGAACATTTATTTCTTCGTGTTCAGGTATTTAGATCCCAATTCAATGATGGCGACAGGACCCCAAGAAAAATGTCAACTGCGTAATAGAAATGAGTGAATGGTGTTACCGGGTCATAACTCGTTCAATCCCGCATCGTATCGGACGTGTGGGGCTCTATTCGACTGAGAGAGTCCGCTTTACCCTGTGGTCCCAGGTCTTTCCCAAATAGAGGATGTCTTAACAATTATACACTATTTATAATCGATGGATTTATATATATGGCCTGGTTTGGTTAACAGTTAGGGTGGTGGGCTTGGGATCCTATGATCCTGAGTTCAACCCCCACTCGCTGTTGATTAATACCAGGTGGGTACTCTGCCTGTCATCCTTCTGAGGTCGCAAAATGATTGCCAGCTTGCTGGAGGGCCATCTGTGTCGGTACAAGTGGCGACCCGTCCAGGATTCTGCCCAATAGCCAAGGATTCTGCTTCGCAGCACCAGCGCTCTGCACAGAGTATGGTCCCAATGGGTGTATGGATGGATTATAAATAAACTTATAGTGTAATTATGTAATTAAACATAAAAGTACTTCAACAACACACATCATGCAATAACTATACTGTACAATGTATGTGTCTCTTGTGCTTGAGTAAAGCTCCACTAGCGCTTCCATCTTTTCCTGAAGCCAGTTTGTGGATCGATTCACCAATCAAGCTTTCGGCCCACTTTTCTTCTCTCTAATCAAACACCTCTTCCTCTCTCACTGTCTAATCTGATTGGTTGCCTACAATAACAACGGCTCCGAAGATTTCCTCAACCTGAAGGAAATCCTTCCCGGAGGATTCCGAAGGGTAGTTATGCATCAGCCCTGAAGGAAATCCTCCGCTAAGGAATCACAATGTACCTTCAGGGGAATCTTTCCTTAAGGATGAGGGAATTTTTTGCAACCAGGCCTTATCTTTAAAGGTCCCTGACATGCAAAACTTTCTGGTTATTTATATATTAACTGACCTTCCTAGTGAAGAAATCACGCATGTTTTATTAAAAATAAAAAAAATGGATAATCAGAGCAAGCAATATTCCGATCATTTTTGTGCTTTTCACTAACTTGCTATGCGCCCGCCCTAAAAAAAAGTGACCTCAGCGAATCGCAGCTTGACGCGTGCATACAGAAACTCGCACAGAGTGGATTGACTCGAGATCTCTAGAGTCTAGACTCTAGACTAGTCCGATTAAATCGTCGTAAATCGGTCCGTCCGACTAGACGATAAATCTGCGTGCTGTAGCTTTCTTTTATTATTCTCTTTTCTTCATTGTTTCTATTTTCCGTCTCTCTCTCTCTCATCTCTCTCTCTCTATTGAGTCAGCCTGTGGCTTGCTGGTTGCATCATTGGTTGGGATGCGGCTATGCCGCTGATGCAGTGTCCCCCTTACCAGTACACTGTGCTCATTTTTGCCGACCTCGGAGGATGACAGGCTGAGTCAACCTCCTGGTGTATTTTAATTCACACCAACGAGGCTTGAACTAACCCTAGGATCCCAAGCCGCCACCCTCACACTAATGCTAGGTTCCACCATCACGATGCATGGCACGAGTTGCAAATCGTGGGACTAATCGTGGTGATCCTATCAGATCTTATCAGATCTTGAGGTCAATCGTGGCAATCGTGTTAATCGTAGAAAATTTTTGAACGGTTCAAAATTTTTCTACGATAACACGATCAATTGTCAATCGGGATCATCGTATCAGATCGTATGCATCGTAACAAAGCACGACAGATCGCTATCTAATCGTGCTTCCTAATCGTGGTGATTGGGATCGATCTTATACAAGACAAAACACCACGCTCTGTGAGACCACGATTTCAATGTGCCGCGCATCGTTGACGTGAACGCTTTCCGAAGACGTCATGATCAGCTACGAATGGCCAATCGTGGCGTTCGTAACAGATCGCACGACAGTGGGAACCTAGCATGAGCCAACACCAGCTTATTGTTTCTATGGTGCTACAGTACGAACAATAGGAATAAAAATAAATAAAAATGAACAGAACGTCAGATTTATCGGACTACTCGAGACAATTGTGTCACAAGCGTGTGTTCTGCACACAAGTTTTCAATCGTATCCGGACCAGCGAGATTGCTTCGTGTTTATGCGCGGGAGAGAACGGCACGAATGACATGCGCCGCCCTGCTTGTGATTAATTCGCGCGCGGAGAACCATGTCGCCTGCGCTGCGCTGGTCACGTCACCTCACTAAATATCTTGTCCTGATATGAAGAGTATGCAAGTCAATTTGACTGATTGAATTTACGAATAAGATTTAGTGCTAACCTAGTTGTTATCGAGTCTATCTTCATGGTCCTCCCGATTATATGAATCCGGGAATTTCATCGCCATTTTCTCTTCTTGTCCTGCTTGCGGGCTTCGAACTGTAAGCCGTACTTCATTTCCAGCGCATGAACTTCACCTCCTCGCGACTACGTTATCCGACAATGGTCTCATGGGATCAGAACCAAATCCTTCATTCGTCTCACAGCTGGCACTGTCGTTACCAGCAAGTGAAAGTCCGCAGTCCATCTACGAAAAACAATGTTCGATTTTTTTAAAAGCAGAACAAGGAACGAAGGATGAGCTCGACCAATCCAAATGTTGCGAAAACACACGAAAGCCACAATAGAATCACTGTAGACACCCCCCGAGTATTAGGTGCGCCTTTGACATACTGTACGTTGAGTCATGGTGGGTTTAGCCCTTTCAGGAGAATTTTATGGACTTTTCCCTGAAGAGGTGTTGTTTTTAATTAATTTTACATATTTACAGAATGAATATTGTGAAAAAACATGTCAGATCTGAAATCACGTATAAAAACTCCTCTTAGGGACATATATAAAATGAAATTTCATGTACTTTGCGCGTCAGGGGACCTTTTAAGTTATTGTCATCTGTGTTGTAGTTTCTTTGGTCTTCCAATCCGTTTTCTTATCTTGAACTTCTCCGGTCTCATTGTGCTCGACTGTTATTGTTTCTTGAATGCCCATCTGACGTAACCTATGTTTTGCAGGGATGTTTCTTCTCTGGAAATGCCTTCTGTGGTCAAGACTATGATTTTGAGTCTTGTCGAGTTTGATATATGGCGGATGTTGTGGGTTTGTTGTTATTACTGCAAGAGGGAAATTACAAAGTGAATGAAAAAAAAACCATGTAGTGGGCCCCTCCTCCCTTCAAAATGCAGCACAAGTGCAGGTATGTCATTGGTGAGGGCACACTAGTGCACTGATGCTGCTGCCACTATTACCAGCACACAGGTACTCATTTTCACTGACCTCAGAACGACGACAGGCTGAGTCAGACCCACCGTGGGTTAATTGATTTCCAACGAGAGGGCTCAAACTCAGCCCTAAGGCCGCAAGCGCAACCACCCATAAACCACTAAGCCAACACCAGCATCGAATGAGTAACTGTTGTTGTATGCATGTTTTTGACCAATTTGTTTGCTGAATGATCCCATCATTTATGGGCGGGGCACAATATAAACAACCATAAGTTGGACAACAGACCGAACAGTTTGTAGCGGTGTGCAACGGTAATAACAGATGAAACCGATTTGGCTGGCTGTGGATTGGCAATAAGGGTATCAATTTAGATGGCACGACAATTAGGAGAGGCAAACACACTCAGGTCAGGACATAGAATGAGGAATCCATATATTACGAAACGATTAGTGCTCCAATATTGCTTCCTTCCGCTCGTTACGCCATCTCTCGTGTCCAAGACTCCCTCGCTTTCTCCTTGAAATATGGAGCGTGTGTGTTGTGTGTTGTGTGTGTGGGTGTGGGTGTGTGTGTGGACTGATTTTTGGTACATTCACCTCCACACGCTCGTGTACCGCCGATCGTTGACTGCGAAACCAATGACGTTGACAGGTTTGATGACTGAAGCGTTTGTTATTCTCTTCCACTTCGGACTGGAAGCCTCAATGGGTCCTGTCTGCCATGTGCATGTGCTGTTCCATACATAACCGTTGCGTGATATTGTGCATCGTCGTTTGTTGCAATAAGTCAATCGGTGCGACGATTTGTGTGCCCTGGCCATTACTTCTTCCTATTCACGTCTTTAAAGGCCTCGGGTAACTCACCACATGTCTTGTGTGGGGGTCGGGGTTAGCATATCTTTGTAATTTATTTTTGAATTAAAAACGATTTTTAAGTCTTCAGACTTTTGTCATGTCTTTGTCTCGATTGAATAAAACTGAAATTGATTGATTTATTGATTGAGTTGGACAGGCAACCCTGATGGCAATGGGCTGCTCATGGTCACATATCTTTTCTGCATATCTCATGGGATTGTGAGTTGGATAGATGACCATGATGGGTGAGGAGTGGATTTGGAGGCTTGGAGTGGGGAGTGGATTGACACCTTAGGGTTGGGAGGGGTGGGGGGAGTCAGGACTTTGGGTTTGTGAGGGGGAGGGGAGTTGAGGACTTGAAGTCGCATTTTACATTACGTCAAATTTACACGGGTCCCTGCTCGTCCAAATAATAACACTTGTTCGTCCATGTGTCTATGTCTGTCTGTAACATTCTGTTCCACGGACTTCCACCCAATGGTTGGACAGTTCACCTGACTCTACCCACAATTTCTACTTCGAGAAAATCACACGTTCTCCATGTTGGTGCTGCCTGCTACATGAAGTCAAAGACATCTTCGGAGCTTTCATATTCCTGATCGCAGTGTCCTCCCTATAAGTTTTCACTTCATTGTAAAAAGACCACAGTGCCAGCTGAAAGGATTTTGAGCCGGAAGGAATCACGGGCCTTGTGAAAATCAACTTTGGTTAACTTATACACAGCCCAAATAACTATGTGGCATTCTCTCAAGCAGGGCTTAAACCCATGTCATTATAAAAGGTCTTTGTCCGAACCCTAATCCTTAATCTCGCTCCTCAAACCTCCTCCCACCCACCCTCTTCCTCCCTCCGGAATACCACTCCACCCCTTCCCCCTGTTTTCTCCCACCGCACCCTTCCTGCAGACTCCCATTCCACCCCTTCCCCTCCCTTTCTTTCCTCCCATCCCTTTTTCCATCCATCTTCCCTCCCTCCTCTGCCACCCACCCTTCCCCTCCCTCCTCCTTCCACTCCTTCCCTGCCTCCTGCCACCCCACCCATCTCCTCCCTCCAGACTCCCACCCTTCCCTCCCCTCTGCCACCCCACCCCTTCCCCTCCCTCCTCCTTCCACTCCTTCCCCTGCCTCCTGCCACCCACCCCCTGCCTCCTCACCCCCCACCCCATGTCCTCCCTCCACCCCACCCCATGTCCTCCCTCCCCCCACCCACCCACCCCATGTCCTCCCTCCAGACTCCCACCCCTTCCCGTGACAGGTGGTGGCTGCTGTGTCAATAATTATGAATTGTGAAAAAAATGATTTAAAACTCCAAGTAAGGTGTATGGCATTTAAAAAAAAAAAGTGATCCTATAAAAGTTTCGTCGTGATTAACCTTGGGAGCTCAAAGGAGTCGGCAGCCATTACCAAGCAGCTTGTAGAGCGCTGGCCAAGTGGCTTAAGCATTCAAGCAAGCACTCCAACGAAATGGTTGATTAGGAATGGCTGGCTTGGCAGGCGATTCACGATGTATACAGCGAAGATGAGGGTATTCGATGTTGAGTGCCTTATCATAATTATTTTCGTTGTACTCAATGGAGTTACACTTTATAAGCACATTCCTTGATCGTTTCTTCGCTCAATATAACTTTACCCTGGAACAGTGCCAAACCATCTTTCTTTGAGGACCTGACCGTCTTGTCCTGACTGCTTTTGTGTGATTCTTGCCCTCTTACACTGCATTTGGTACATCTTGTATGTGGTCAGAATGAACTGATCCAAGTGTTCCCAGTGCTGCTGAACATTGTTTTTCAGAATAGCTCTCCAGGCATCAAATTAAACCGCACCTACTGTACTGTGCAGAAGTCTTATGCCACCTTGAACAAAAACCTTTTTATCGTCACATTGTCATATTTGATAAATAAAAAGTGCTATATTAATCATGTTTTATAAAAGAAACTAAAATGAATTGTATTTTATGATATTAATGAATTAAATTTCAAGATTCGGTGTGATCACATATTCATGCAAAACAGCAGATATCCGTTATGGAATGCATTCCTGAAATTTCTGGAGAAATTCCATTGGAAGGTCGTCTCATGCATTCTGCAATGTTTCCCATAATCATCATGTGATTTTGGTTGTTTTTGTTTTTCTTCCTGTCCAAAGAATCCCAGACAACTTCTGTGATGTTAAGATCAGGACCTTGAGGGGGTCATTCTAATAGTTGAGTGCCTGACTTTGCTTTTCTTTGTAAATATGTTTTAATGACATTTGCGGTGGGTTTGTGGTTGTTGTTGTGCTAGAAAACAAAGTTATCGCCAATTAGCCTCCTTCCTGATGGGATACCGTGGCGGATAGGGATCTGTTTGTACTTGTCAGCATTCATTGATCCTTCAATTCTCACCATACCACCAACACTGAAGCAACATATCCCCAAACCCAAACAGAGCCTCCATCATGCTTCACAGTAGGCTGTCGACACATATCCTTATACCCTTCGGCCGACAAACTGCCTTCTCTTTGTTTCAAATTTTTCAAACTTTGACCCATCACTCCGAAGTACCTTTCCCTACTGATTAGCATCCAAACTCTGATGTTATTTGGGAATATTTCAATCTCTTGGCTTTGGTACCTTTACACAGAAAGGGCTTTTTGACAGCAACTCGCCCATGGAGACCACATTTGATTAGAGACCTTCTGACAGTAGATGAGTCAAGTTGAACTCCTGATGTCTGTACCAGTTCTTGTGTAAGTTCAGAAAATGAATATTTTATATTTCTTAAGCAACTTGGTCCGGTTGCATAAATCATCCTTCAGGAAAGATTTGAGGATATTTCCTGAAGTTTCCCCTTAAGGACATCCTTAATTTGAGGATCATCGCATATTCGAATATTCCTTAAGTTTATCCTTAAACTCAAGGAAGCACTCCCCCGTCCTTAAACACCAACCTTTGAGGTTCCAAATGGTGCTCTTCATGGAAACCCTCATCTGAAACATGTACGAAGGAATAACTAAAATTACACTAAGGATCTTTGATGCTCCAGGAGTCATTTCCACAACAATATGTTTTCAATAATTTATTTATAAGCTCCATCGAACTGACAATCCAACACATGATATCTGGCCCGATGTAAAGGTGTGTTCTGGTGCAGGTACTGAAGGTGCAGCTGAAAGAGTTGTTGGTCCGTGCTGTTAATGTAGTGGTACTTTCATGGTGCGAACATTTATTTCTTCGTGTTCAGGTTATTTAGATCCCAATTCAATTGATGCCGACAGCGACCCCAAAGAAAAATGTCAACTGCGTACGTAATAAATGGATTGAAGGTGGTGTGTTACCGGGTCCATAACTCGTCAATCCCGCATCGTATCGGGACGTGTGGGGCCTATTTCGACTTGAGAGAGTCCCGCTTTACCCTGTGGTCCCAGGTCTTTCCCAAATAGAGGGATTCTTAACAATTATACACTATTTATAATCGATGGATTTTATATATATGCCTGGTGTTGGCTTAACAGTTAGGGTGGTGGGCTTGGGATCCTATGATCCTGAGTTCAACCCCCACTCTGCTGTTGAATTAATACCAGGTGGGGTTGACTCTGCCTGTCATCCTTCTGAGGTCGGCAAAATGATTGCCAGCTTGCTGGAGGGCCATCGTGTGTCGGAGTGGCGACCCGTCCAGGATTCTGCCCAATAGCCAAGGATTCTGCTTCGGCAGCACCAGCGCTCTGCACAGAGTATGGTCCCAATGGGTGTATGGATGGATTATAAATAAACTTTATAGTGTAATTATGTAATTAAACATAAAAGTACTTCAACAACACACATCATGCAACTAACTATACTGTACAATGTATTGTGTCTCTTGTGCTTGAGTAAAGCCTCCACTAGCGCTTCCATCTTTTCCTGAAGCCAGTTTGTGGATCGATTCACCACCATCAAGCTTTCGGCCACCACTTTTCTTCTCTCTAATCAAACACCTCTTCCTATCTCACTGTCTAATCTGATTGGTTGCCTACAATAACAATGGCTCCGAAGGATTTCCTCAACCTGAAGGAAATCCTTCCCGGAGGATTTCCGAAGGGTAGTTTATGCATCAGCCCTGAAGGAAATCCTCCGCTAAGGAATCACAATGTACCTTCAGGGGAATCTTTCCTTAAGGATGAGGGAATTTTTTTGCAACCAGGCCCTTATCTTTAAAGGTCCCCTGACATGCAAAACTTTCTGGTTATTTATATATTAACTTGACCTTCCTAGTGAGAAATCACCCATGTTTTTTTAAAATAAAAAAATGGGATAATCAGAGCAATATTTCGATCATTTATTGTGCTTTTCACAACTTGCTATGCCCGCCCCTAAAAAAAAGTTGACTTCAGCGAATCGCAGCTTGACGTCACTACAGAAACTCGCACAGAGTGGATTGACTCGAGATCTCTAGAGTCTAGACTCTAGACTAGTCCGATAAATCCGTCGTCCGTCCGGACTAGGCCGATAAATCTGACGTGCTGTAGCTTTCTTTTATTATTCTCTTTTCTTCATTGTTTTCTACTCTCTCTCTCTCTCTCTCTCTTATCTCTTCATTGAGTGCAGCCTGTGGCTGCTGGTTGCATCATTGGTTGGGATGCGGCTATGCCGCTGATGCAGTGTCCCCCTTACCAGTACACTGGTGCTCATTTTTGCCGACCTCGGAAGGATGACAGGCTGAGTCAACCTCCTGGTGTATTTTAATTCAGCACCAAGCGGCTTGAACTCAGGACCCTAGGATCCCAAGCCGCCACCCTCACCACTAATGCTAGGTTCCCACCATCACGATGCATGGCACGATTGAAATCGTGGACTAATCGTGGTGATCCTATCAGATCTTATCAGATCTTGAGGTCAATCGTGGCAATCGTGTTAATCGTAGAAAATTTTTGAACGGTTCAAAATTTTTCTACGATCAACACGAATCAATTGTCAATCGGGATCATCGTATCAGATCGTATTGCATCGTAACAAAGCACGACAGATCGCATCTAATCGTGCTTCCTAATCGTGGTGATTGGGATCGATCTTAGACAAGACAAACACCGCTCTGTGAGACCACGATTTCAATCGTGCGCGCATCGTGATAGTGGGAACAGCTTTCCGAGAATTCCATGATCAGCTACGAATGGCCAATCGTGGCGTTTCGTACAGATCGCACGACAGTGGGAACCTAGCATGAGCCAACACCAGCCTATTGTTTTCTACTGGTGCTACATGACAACAGTAGGAATAAAATAAATGAAAATGCAACAGAACGTCAGATTTATCGGACTACTCGAGACAATTGTGTCAAAGTGTTGTTCTGCACACAAGTTTTCATCGTATCCGGACAGCGAGATTGCTTCTGTTTTTGGCGGGAGAGATACGGCCGATGACATGCGCCGGCCTTGCTTGTGATTAATTCGCCGCGGAGAACCATGTCCGCTGCGCTGCGCTGGTCACGTCACCTCACTAAAAATATTCTGATATCGAGCAGTATGCAAGTCGAATTTACATTATTGAATTACGAATAAGATTTAGTCTAACCAGTTGTTATTGCCAAGTCTTCCTTCATGTCCTCCCGATCATCATGAATCCGGGATTTCATCGCCATTTTCCTCTTCTTGTCCTGCTTCGGCTCGAACTGGTAAGGCCGTACTTCATTTCCAGCTGCCTGAACTTCACCTCCGCGACTACGTTATCCGACAATTCTCCATGTGATTCAGACCAAAATCCTTCATTTCTCTCACACTCACTGTCGTTACCAGACAAGTGAAAGTCCATGCCATCCATTATTCAAAAACAAATGTTCGATTTTTTAAAGCAGAAGGAACGAAGCGATTGAGTCGACCAATCAAATGTGGAAACACACAGAAAGCCAATAGAATCACTTAGACCACCACCCGAGTAATTAATGTGCAGCCTTTGACATACTGTACGTGACGTCATGTGGTTTACCCCTTTCAGGAGAATTTTTATGGACGTTCCCGAAGAGGTTTTGTTTTTTAATTTTACATTTTACAGAATGAGTATTGTGAAAAAACATTGTCAGATCTGAAATCACGATTAAAAACTCCTCTAGGACATATATAAATGAAATTTCAGTACTTTTGCGCGTCAGGGGACCTTTAAGTATTGCTCATCTGTGTTGTAGTTTCTTTGGTCTTCCAATCCGTTTCTTATCTTGAACTTCTCCGGTCTCATTGTGCTTCGAACTGTATTGTTCCTTGAATGCCACATCTGGACGTACCTGTTTTGCAGGATGTTTCTCTCTGGGAAATGCCTTCCTGGTGTCAAACTATGATTTTGAGTCTTGTCGAGTTTGATATATGGGGAATGTTGTGGGTTTGTTTATATTACCTGCAAGAGGGAAATTACAAATGAAT
>CM068961.1:93795545-93806954 GCA_035128595.1 Eptatretus atami
CACTCTGTTTTAATCAGAGAAGCCGAAAATAAATTTGTATGTGTGTAAAGCAAAGTAAAACATAAAGTACAGTACGATAAATTCATACCTTCGTGGTCCCTAGCCTGAAAGCCTTGCTCACATTGAAAATGGTCCTGTTTAACAGTTTGTGCGTTGATGTCAGAGACAGCCATAGTTGTGGCAGACTCACCTAAAGCCTCAGATGTTTTTGTTTGTATACAAAATGCTTTCTTACTTCATCTGACAGAGCAAACACACTGTGGGTTCCGTATGGATCCCCATACCAAAGAGACTCACAGTGGTCGAAGACTAACCTCACCATTTACAAGTCGAAGCATGCTCACACTTTGGTTTCGACACACTAATTGGCTTTGACACCCCTGAATCACGCGGAGTATTGTGGTGATATCAGGACACTAGTTACCTCCGTCACCGAAGGTGGAAGGAGGTTATGTTTTCACCCTGTCTGTATGTTTGTTATCTTGCCAAAACGAAGTTTTTGCAAGATATGTTAGTCAGCTTGTATGTTTTTTTTTTTTGTTTGCGAATCACGTATAAAAAATCTGCGAGCACATTATCATCGAAATTTGTTAACGCGCATATCAGAGGCCTATGGAGCCCTTCAGCGCATAAAATTTTGAAGGTCAAGGTCAATCAAGGTCACTTTGTCGCTCATATCACAAACCTTATTTTTTGAGTATTTTGATCGATCGTTTCAAACTTCATGGAATATAGTTCATGTCTGCGCTCAGCTGATAATTTTTTGGTGCGATTGCCCTTGACCTTCATGTTAGCGCCTAGGTCAAACATATTTGACCCCAAGGCAAATTTTCAAGTTTTAGAACCATATCGTGTAGTACCTCAATTGAACACCTCGATGAGTCTTCTTAATATGTCAAGCTTGAGACATTATGACGTCATTGTGACGTTATGAGCAAACCAATATTTTTCATGTTACTCTGTAGAACGATTCTCATCGAATCTCTCTAGGCAGATATTCTCAAGGAGTCGCTCCTGGTGGATAGCAGCTCTGTTCACCTCAGTGTACCTTAAGAGTTCACACGTGGTCACCTTTTGGCAAGATACGGGTCACCCTAAGGGTGACATTGGTTTATTTGTTTGTTGGTTAATTGCGATATCGAAGATTTTTCAAGTATATTGGTTCGTCGATTTTGTTATTCTGCTTGTCCGTTTGTTTGTTTGTTTGTCTGTGTCTACCTGTTTGTCGCCTACAAGTCACAATTTTCAACCGATCTTCAAGAAACCACCACGTGGTAGAGTTTGTCATAAGGAAGAAGCCTATTGTTTTTGAGGTCAAAAGATAACATAGGCCAAAGGTCAGGTGAGATTTCTAAATTCCTAAATTTTCATCGATGACTTGAAATTTGAAGAGATTATATATTTCAGGTCAATGATTCAACGAGCCAATTATTTTTGAGGTCAACATGGACCAAAAGGTCAACATAGGCCCAAGGTCAACAACTAAGGTGTTGTTGAAATTTCTAAAATCCTCAATTTTCATCTCGTTGACTTGAAATTTGAAGAGAATTTATATTTCAGGTCACTGATTTAAACCACCAATTATTTTTGAGATCAAATTTGTTTTATGGATTTTGCAAGTATCGTGCTCTGCACGACGTCTTCTTGTTATTGGGTAGTCGATAAAGTCGAAAAAAAATTGTTTTTTTTTTTGATCTACCCTTATTATCACTTTTTCCGTCGATATGTTTGTCTGTATGTCTGTCTGTAACTAAACGCGATGGGCCCCGTCGATGGGAATGACTGAGGTTAAGCCACAAAAAAATTCATGATCCTAGCTCAAGGCGTTGAATGCTGCAGATTGTTTTTTTTCGCTAATAAAATACCCCCACATTTTAGAGTTTTTGCGCCGTGCTAGGCAACCGGAGCGGGTCCATAGCAACGGTTCTTTCTCACAACATAACGTAGGACACTACTCCGTGAACCTACCATACCCAGTTTCATGGTAATCTGACTCATAGTCTCTGAGATATACGAACTTCGTTTTTTATTGTTTCGACCAGGATCCATTCAAAGTCTATCTTCTCGACAGTTTCAATAGGATTCGGGCAGAATTTTGACAATATGGCCGAATGTATCGCCACAGTCGCTCCTGGCCCGATTTTTGATTTTCGAAATTTTTTTTAATGATTTTCCAAAATTTCAAAGTCCCGTTACTAGGCACGGGGTCTCCATAGCAACGGTTCTCATTTGCACACAACTAGGTCAAGGTATGAACCTACCACCAAGTTTCATCGAAATCGCCATTGTATAACGGAGCACTGGACCGAACAGACAGACATACAACATACAGACAGACATACAGACAAACATATCGACGGAAAAATGTGATAATAAGGTGAGATCAAAAAAAAAAACAATTTTTTTCGACTTTATCGACTACCCAATAACAAGAAGACGTCGTGCAGAGCACGATACTTGCAAAATCCATAAAACAAATTTGATCTCAAAAATAATTGGTGGTTTAAATCAGTGACCTGAAATATAATTCTTCAAATTTCAAGTCAACGAGATGAAAATTGAGGATTTTAGAATTTCAACAACACCTAGTTGTTACCTTGGCCTATGTTGACCTTTTGGTCCATGTTGACCTCAAAAATAATTGGCTCGTTGAATTCATTGACCTGAAATATAAATCCTCTTCAAATTTCAAGTCAATCGATGAAAATTTAGATTAGAAATCTCACCGAAGTTGTTGACTTTGGCCTATGTTATCTTTGTACCTCAAAAACAATAGGCTTCTTCCTTATGACAAACTCTACACGTGGTGGTTTCTTGAAGATCGGTTGAAAATTGTGACTTGTAGGCGCAAACAGGTAGACACAGACAAACAAACAAACAAACGGACAAGCAGAATAACAAAATCGACGAACCAATATACTTGAAAAATCTTCGATATCGCAATTAACCACAAAACAAATAAACCAATGTCACCCTTAGGGTGACCCGTATCTTGCCAAAGGTGACCACGTGTGACTTCTTTAAGGTCACACTGAGGTGAACAGAGCTGCTATCCACCAGGAGCGACTCCTTGAGGAATATCTGCCTACGAGAGATTCCGATGAGAATCGTTTCACAGAGTAACATGAAAAATATGCGTTTGCCTCATAACGTCACCAAATGACGTCATAATGTCTCAAGCTTGACATATCTAGAAAGCACTCATCGAGGTGTTCAATTTGAGGTACTACACGATATGGTTCCTAAAACTTGAAAATTTGACCTTGGGTCAAATAGTTTGACCTTAGCGCTAACATGAAGTCAAGGCCAATCGCCACAAAAATTAATCAGCTGAGCGCCAGACCATGAACTATATTCCATGAAGTTTGAAGACGATCCGATCAAAATTACTCAAAAAATAGGGTTTCGTCGACTCCCCTGATTTGCGACAAAGTGACCTTGACCTTGACCTTGACCTTCAAAATTTTATGCGCTGAAAGGGACCTCCATAGGCCTCTGATATGCGAAGTTACAAAAAATTTCCAATGATAACTGTGCCTGCAGAATTTTATACGTGATTACAGACAACAAAAAAAAAAAACATACAAGCTGACTAACATATCTTGCAAAAACTTCGTTTTGGCAGATAACAAACATACAGACAGGAAAACAAACCTCCTTCACCTTCGGTGACGGAGGTAACTAGTGTCTGATATCACCACATACTCCGCGTGATTCAGGGGTGTCAAACAAATTAGTGTGTCGAAACAAAGTGTGAGCATGCTTCGACTGTAAATGGTGAGGTTAGTCTTCGACCACTGTGAGTCTCTTGGTATGGGGATCCATACGGAACCCACAGTGTGTTTGCTCTGTCAGATGAAGTAAGAAAGCATTTTGTATACAAACAAAAACATCTGAGGCTTTAGTGAGTCTGCACAACTATGGCTGTCTCTGACTAACGCACAAACTGTTAAACAGGACCATTTTCAATGTGAGCAAGGCTTTCAGGCTAGGGACCACGAAGGTATGAATTAATCGTACTGTACTTTATGTTTACTTTGCTTTACACACATACAAATTATTCGGCTCTCTGATTAAAACAGAGTGGTGGTGCAAGACACACACACGCACGCACGCACGCACGCACACACCGGTCCGTTGTTAAGTATGCTGAATATTTTTCATTTCAAACTTCGTACTTGACCATCAGTCAGAGATGGTCAGAGCCCTCTGATGTGATACTCAGGATACAGAACTTGTAACCAGAGACGAGAAGGTTACACGGATTGAGTGGCGCCTGAGAAGGGGGATCTTGCCCCCATCTTTCTGCATGGGACGTCTTGTCCTCCTTACTCTAACCTGTCTCTGCTAGCATTGCATAGGTGATACAATGATGCACTGAACATATTAAATCAGGACAGAGAGGCTATACAGGGGCAGGGGAGCATGTTCCACAACCTTTTCGATTTAAATCCCCAAACTTACACTTTCAGTAACTGCTCAGTATTTTTGCACCAACAACAAAATTTTGAAACGAAAATTACTGAACTTATTGTGCAATATCAGCTCCGTTTCTGCGCGACATGTACTTCCTTCTCTCAATTCTTTATAGCTACAAGACCAAAGCCATTAATGCAAGAAGAGAGAATTAGGCACACCACAAATAAATAAATAAATAAATAATGGAAGCAAATTAAATTCGAGATTACAAGAAATTACAAGGAAATTTTTTGCACATGAGGAGGCCATTCGCCCATCATGCCTGCGCCACACCAATACCAGAGTTTAATAAATCCGTCAATACGTCAAAGATAATCGAGAAGTGAATGAAATTCACAAATCGCTACATTTTGCTCATCCATGAGATGTTGCTACTGTACATGTTCCTCGCATGTCTAATAAACCAAAATATAAATAAATAAAAGCAATTCCTTTCATGCCATGAGGCACATCGGCTACCAAGGCAGTTTAATTGGCGAAGGTGCACAACTTGGATGGGAACCACTCTGACGCAACACTCAAATGGCTTAATTTCCCAGTAAGTTGTTACTCATTTTGCCAACTTTGAAACGGATGACTGGCTGAGTCAACTTGCTTGGTGTTAATGAGCAGCACGACGGGCTTGAACTGAGGACGTAAGATTCCAAGCCAACAACCTTAACCATTAAGCCAGCACCAGTACATATAAACCAAATGATCTTCATTATCCCACCACCATGGTCATAAACAAGGCCACACACCAATATGCCAGTCATCCTAAGGAAGGAGTTTCAATGTTAGTTGGCAATGCATTAAAAACAACATGCAACTTGTACAGTCCAGCTGTCTGGCTGTCAACATTGTAGCAGCAAAAAGAGGAAGCAGACAGCATTGTGGAACTAAAACAGCCATCTTTAATCCAATCTGGCCTGTGACCCTTGTGCACTTTTCTCCAGCTTAAGCAAAACCCCGATTATATCATAATCTTGGTGTGAGTGTTAACATTACTGTTTGTTACCTTTACACAATGTCAGGTTTGACCATCCGGTTCTGTAAGACTTGGGATGAAAGCTATCCCTGACCGACCCACAAGAATGTGGGAGTTATCGAGGCTTTAAAGACGTAGTACTGAAGAAGTAATGGCCAGGGCACACGACATCGTCGACCGATTGACTGATTGCAAACGACCGATGCAATAATTCAGCAACGGTAATAGTATGGAACATGACATGCAATGGCAGAGAGGACACATTGAGTTCCAGTCGACAGTGCAGAAATAAAAACGCTTCAGTTACAACCGTCATCGTCATTGGTTTTTCTGGCAGTCATCGATCGGGGTACACGAGCGGGTGGAGGTGTAATGTACACAAAAGATCAGTCCACACACACCACCACACACACACACACACACACACACCGCTCCATTATTTCAAGACGAAAGGAGGGGAAGGAAGTCTGCGAGGAGATAGGCGTAAAAGAGGAAGGAAGGGATATTGGAGCATAATCGTTTTCGTAATATATGATCCTCATTTATGTCCTGACTGAGTGTGTTTTGGCCCTCCTAATTGGTCTGCCATCTAAATTGACCTTATTGGCCAATCCACAGCAGCAAACGGTTTTCATCTGTTTATTACCGTTGCAACGCGCTACAAAACTTTCGGTCTGTTGTCCAACTTTGGTTGTTATATTGTCCCCAGCCATAAAAGATGGATCATTCAGCAAACAAATGTTCAAAACATGCATAACATTACATACTCGATATGCTGGTGTTGGCTTAGTGGTTAGGGTGGTTGGCTTGGGACTTAGGGCTGAGTTTGACCTCTGTTGGAAATCAATTAACACCAGGTGGGGTTCAAGCCTGTCGTCGTTCTGAGGTCAGTGAAAATGAGTACTGTGTGCTGGTAATAGTGGCACAGCATCAGTGGCACAGCTGTGCCTCAACCAATGACACTACCTGCAGCTTGTCTGCATTTGAAGGAGAGGAGGGGGCCCCTACATGTTTTTTTTCATTCATTGTAATTTCCTCTTGCAGTAATATAAACAACCCACATCCCATATATCAAACTCGACAAGACTCAAAATCATAGTTTGACACCAGGAAGGCATTTCCAGAGAGAAACATCCTGCAAACAGTAGCTCCAGATGTGGATTCAAGAACAATACAGTTCGAAGCACAATGAGACCGGAGAAGTTCAAGAATAAGAACGGATTGGAAGACCAAAGAACTACAACACAGATGAGCAATACTAAAGGTCCCTGACGCGCAAAGTACTGAAATTTCATTTATATAATGTCCTAGAGGAGTTTTAATCGTGATTCAGATCTGACAATGTTTTTTCACAATACATTCTGTAAATGTAAAATTAAAAAACAAACTCTTCGGAACGTCCATAAAAATCTCCTGAAGGGTGTAACCCACATGACGCACGTAAGTATGTCAAGCTGCACATTAATACTCGTGTGGGTGGTCTACGTGATTCTATTTGGCTTTCTGTGTGTTCACATTTGATTGGTCGACCAATCGCTTCGTTCGTTCTGCTTTAAAAAATCGAACATTTGTTTTTGAATAATGGATGGCATGGACTTTCACTTGTCTGGTAACGACAGTGGTGTGAGAGAAATGAACGGATTTTGGTCTGAATCACATGGAGAATTGGGATAACGTAGTCGCGGAGGTGAAGTCAGGCAGCTGAAATGAGTACGGCCTTACCAGTCGAGCCGAAGCAGGACAAGAAGAGGAAAATGGCGATGAAATCCCGGAGTTCATGATGATCGGGAGGACATTGAGGAAGACTCGAAATAACAACTGGTTAGACTAAACTTTATTCGTAATTCATAATGTAATTCGACTTGCATATCTCGATATCAGAAATATTTTAGTGAGGTGACGTGACCGCTGCAGGCGGCAGCGACAGGTCCCGCGGCGAAATTAATCAACAAGAAGGCGGCGGCATAGTCATCCGGCCGTGTCCTCTCAGCGCATAAAACGATAGCAAATCTCGCTGCCGCGGATACGATGAAAACTTGTGTCAGAACACACCTTGTGACACAATTGTCCTGCGAGTAGTCCGATAAATCTGACGTTCTGTTGCATTTCATTTATTTTATTCCTACTGTTGTCATGGTAGCACCAGAGAAAACAATAAGCCTGGTGTTGGCTCATGCCCTAGTTCCCACTGTCGTCGATCCGTTAACGAACCGCCCCACGATTGCCATTCGAGCTGATCAGGATTTGCTGGAAAGCTGTTCCTACTACCACATGCGCGGCAACAATTGAGGAAATCGTGGTCTCACAGAAGCGTGGCTGTTTGTTCTGCTACAGAATCGATCCCAATCACGACGATTAAGGAAGCACCGATAGATGCGATTGTCCGTGCTTTGTTACGATGCAATACGATCTGATACGGATGAATTCCCGATTGACAGATGTGGATCGTGTATGATCGTAAGAAAAAATTTGAAACCGTCAAAAAAATTTTCTACGATACACGATTGCCCAACGATTGACCTCTAAGATCTGATAAGAATCTGCATAGGATCACCACGATTAGTCCACGATTAAAGACCACGATTCAATCGTGCCATGCATCGTGATGGCGGACCTTAGCAATTAGTGTGAGGGTGGGGCTTCGGGAATCCTAGGTCGAGTTCAAGCGCGTGTGCTGAATTAAAATACACCCAGGAGGTTGATCTCACGCCTGTCATCCTCCGAGGTCGTCAAAAATGAGCACCCAGTGTAACTGGTAAAGGGGCACTGCATCAAGCGGCATAGCCGCATCCCAACCAATGATGCAACCAGCAAGCCAAGGCTGTACTCATAGAGAGAGGAAGAGAGAGAGTAAAAACAATGAAAGAAAAGAGAATAATAAAAGAAAGCTACAGCAACGTCAGATTTATCGGCCTAAGTCGCAGCGGACGACGGATTATCGCCTAAGTCGGACGGGACGAACGGAATTTATCGACTAGTCTAGAGTCTAGACTCAGAGACTCGAGTCAACCACTCGGGCGAGTTTCTTACGTGACGTCAACCTG
Organism: Eptatretus atami; assembly: GCA_035128595.1. Taxonomy (NCBI): domain Eukaryota; kingdom Metazoa; phylum Chordata; class Myxini; order Myxiniformes; family Myxinidae; genus Eptatretus; species Eptatretus atami. Next base: position 93,804,036 of record CM068961.1, read on the forward strand.
CGTTCGCGAAGTCAACTTTTTTTAGGTGCGGGGCAAGCAAGTTGTGAAATAGGCACCAGAAATGATCGAAATATTGCGCTGATTACCATTTTTTATTTTTTTTAAAAAACATGCGTGAAATTTCTTCACTAAAGGTCAAAGTTAATATATAAATAACCAAAGTTTTTCATGTCAAGGAACCTTTAAAGATAAGGGCCTGGTTGCAAAAAAAAAATTCCCTCATCCTTAAGGAAGATTCCCACTGAAGGACATTGTGATTCCTAGCGGAGATTTCCTCCTTCAGGCTTGATGCATAAACTACCCTTCGGAAATCCTCCGGAAGATTTCCTTAGGTTGAGGAAAATCCTTCGGACCATTGTTATTGTAGGCAAACCAATCAGAATTAGACCAGTGAGGATAGGAAGAGGTGTTTGATTAGAAGAGAAGAAAAGTGGTGGCCGACCAAGCCTTGAATTGGTGGTGAATCGGATCCCAAACGGCTTCAGGAAAAAGATGGAAGCGTAGTGAGGCTTTACTCAAAGCACAAAGGACACATACATTGTAGCAGTAATAGTTAGTGTGCATCAGGTTGTGTTGAAGTATTTTATGTTTAATTACATAATAGTACACTATAAAAGTTTTATTAAACATCATACACCCATTGGGACCATACTCTGTGGCAGAGCGCGGTGTGCGAAGCGAATCCTGGCTTTGGAGAAATCCTGGACGGGTCGCCACTCTATCCCGACACACGATGGCCCTCCAAGCATGGGAGTCTGGCAATTCATTTGCCGACCTCAGAAGAGAACAGCGCAGAGTCAACCCCACTGGTATTAATTCAACAAGCCGAGTGGGGGTTGACTCAGGATCAGTCAGGATCCCAAGCCCCACCACCTCTAACTGTTAAGCAACACCCAGGCATTATATATAAAATCCATCGATTATAAATAAGTGTAAATTGGTAGAATCCCTCTATTGGAAAGACCTGGACCACAGGGTAAAGCGTGACTCTCTCAAAGTCGAAATAGGCCCACACGTCCGATAACATGCGGGATTGACGAGTATGGACCCGGTACACAACTCACCTCAATCCATTAATTAGTAGCAGTTGACATTTTTCTTTGGGGTCGCTGTCGGCAATCAAAAATTCGAATTGGATCTAAATAAACCTGACAAGAAGAAATAATGTCGCACCATGAAAAAGTACCACAATTAACAGCAAAGCGACACAACCTTTCAGCTGCACTTCAAGGACTTGCCCCCCAGAAAAAAAACAACACCTTTACATCGGGCCAGATATCATGTGTTGGATTGCAGTTCGATGAGCTAGTAAATAAATTATGAAAACATACTGTGGGAAAATGATCCTGGAGGCATCAAGAATCTTAGGTGAATTAGTTATCCTTCGTAAGTGTTTCAAGATGAGGGTTCCCATGAGAGCACCATTTGGAACCTCAAAAGTTGGTGTTTAAGGACGGGGAGGCTTCCTTGGTTAAGGATATAACTTAAGATATATTCGAATAATGCGATGACCTCAAATTAAAGGATGTTCCTAAGGGAAACTTCAGGAATAATTCCTCAAATCTGTCCTGAAGATGATCATATGGCAACCGGACCAAGTTGCTTAAGAAATATAGAATAATTCATTTTCTGAACTTACACAAGAACCTGGTACGAATCAGAATTCAACTTGATTGCAGTCTACGTCAGAAGTCCTAATCAAAAATGTGTCTCCATGGCGAGTTGCCTGTCAAAGAAGCCCTTCCTGTGTAAGGAACAAAGCAAGAGATTGAAATATCAAATAAACATCAAGAGGTTTGGAGCGAACAGTAGGGAAGGTACTCGAGTGAGGGTCAAAGTGAAAAAATTTGAAATCAAAGAGAAGGCAGTTTGTCGGCCGAGGGCTAAAAGATAGTGTCGACAGCCTAACGTGAAGCATATGGAGGCTCTTTGGGTTGGGGATGTTGCGATCAGTGGTATGGTGTTAATGGTGAGAATGAAAGGATCAATGAAATCTGAAAGTACAAACAATCCTATCCGCCACGGTACCCACAGAGGAGCTAATTGGCGATAACTATGTCTAGCACAACAACAACGCACAAACCCACCGCAAATGTCATAAAAACATATTTAACGAAGAAAAGCAAAGTCCAGGCACTCAACTATTAGAATGACCCCCTCAAGTCCTGACTTAACATCACGAAGTTGTCTGGATCTTTGAACAGGAAGAAAAAACAAAAAACAACCAAAATCACATGATGATCATGGAAACATGCAGACCATGCAGAGACGACCTTCCAATGGAATTTCTCAGATCTCAGGATGCATTCAAACGGATATCTGCGGTTTTGCCATGAATATGTGATCACACCGAAATCTTGAATTTAAATCATTAATATCATAAAATACAATTCATTTAGTTTCTTTATCAACATGATTAATAGCACTTTTTATTTATCAATATGACAATGTGACGATAAAAAGGTTTTGTCAAGTGCATAAGACTTCTGCAACACGTACAGTAGGTCGGTTTAATTGATGCCTGGACATCTATCTGAAAACAATGCTTTCAGCAGCACTGGAACACTGATCAGTATTCTACCACATACAAATGTACACAAATGCAGGTAAGACAGGGCAGAATCACACAAAAGCAGTCAGGACAAGACGGTCAGGTCCCAAGAAAGATGGATTTGGCAACTCGTCCAGGTAAGTTTATATGAGCGAAGAAAACGACCAAGGAATGTGCTTAAAAGTGTAACTCATTGAGTACAACGAAAAATAATTAGAAAGGCACCAACATCGCTACCCTCATCTCGCTGTATACTCCGGATCGCCTGCCAAGCCAGCCATTCTAAGCAAACCACCCTTCGTTGAGTCGCTTGCTGAATGCTTAAGCCACTTGGCCAGCGCTCTACAAACTGCTTGGTAATGGCTGCC
>CM068961.1:93811394-93836444 GCA_035128595.1 Eptatretus atami
TGTATCCTTGTCGAGGCTCGTGAGAGAGCGAACACACAACGCACAGCAAGGGGCACATGAGACAAGAGGGGCGAGAGTGGGAAGGACAAACAGTGGGAAGCAGAGACATTAGGAGATCTGTGGAAGGGAGAGGGATGGGACGGGGAACATGGGGAATAGAAGATGGACATTACAGGACTTTCAGGAAGGAAAGCAGGGAATTTGAGGAGGTGGCTTGGGTGGATTATCGGGGTAGAAAGATCGAGGATTTGGATGGGGGATGATAAAGGTGGTGGTGAACAGCTGTTTGGAAGGCTGGAGAGAGAATGGGATTGAATAGAGTGAGGGAGTTTATTCCAAGGCGGGAAAAAGAGGAATGAAAGAGTGAAGGTGAGCAGTGATTCGTGATTTTGGTAGTTTTACCAGAAGGGGTTGTTGGCGGACTTGAGCGCCCTGCGGAAATGTGGTGGGAACAAATCGCAGAGAGAGCAGGGGGGCGAGGCTGGAGAGGAGACTTTAGAAGACAGAAAGACCACGACCAACTGCGGTGATTGAGTGAGAGGCCCAAAGACTCAGCCTCATTGCGGGAGATGCAATGATCCGAAAAGCCTTGTTTCCACAGCGTGAAGCCAAGAAAGGTGAGAGCGGGGGCACCAGCCAGAGGGGAGAGCAGTACTCCATCAGGCTGCGGACAAAAGCTTTGTCATGGTCAGAGAGCTCAGGTGGGCCGAGAGAAGGACTTTGCACGACGGAGGATTCCAGTCGGCGACTGGCTTTGGAGGCGAGGTTGAATGTGGCTTTCCCAGGAAAGGTCATGGCAGATAGTGAGACCCAGAAGCTTGAAAGAAAGGACTTCTTCCAGAGGATTGTTGAGAAGTGGAGGGGGGGGGGGTTCTAAACGTCCTTTCGAAAGACATAGTGAGAGTGTGAGATTTGTCGGATTGAAAGACATGTTCCATGTGTTGGACCAGTTTTTTGATTTTACCAGATGGCAGTGAGCGAAGAAGCTGCTGCTTGCCGTCTGAGGGATGACAGATGGTACGGCAGAGGTGGACTCATCAGCAAAGAGATAAAGAGGAATAAGATGGACATTACAATTAATGTAATGAGGAGGACATTACACCCTGAGCCATTTCAAACTCCTCTTTTTATTCGACATCCATCAGCAGCTTTGATAATTCATGTGTGCGGTAAGAGTCACAACAATGCTCCACAATAATCTTCAACAACTTTTGATGCTTTCACGACAGACCACCGAGACCCATACAAAATGAGATCTTGCTCCATTCCAGACTGAGAGATGTACGAGTTCGGCAGAATTAACTTTCATCATACATGTAGCCTGGTCCTTCTCTCTCTCTCTCTCTCTCTTCTCTCTCTCTCTCTCTCTTCTCTGTCTCTCTCTTCTCTCTCTCTCTCTCTCTCTTCTCTCTCTCTCTCTCTCTCTCCTCTCTCTCTCTCTCTCTCTTCTCTCTCCTCTCCAAATTTGGCCAATACCTGCAAAGTGGCCATCACCCACGAACTGCTGTAATCACATTCTCCTTTGGATTTTTCTTCTTCCAAAATGACTCAATTTCCATCACTTTTTCTCGTAGAATTTCCCACAGTCCGAGATTAGTAAACATTCCTTTTTGTATACAGGTGTCAAGGCTAAAATAGGTAAAGGGTGGGGTAGGGGGGTTTAGGGATCTCAGATTTCTTCCTCACACAGGAACACAAGCACAAGTCAAAACTAATAAAAAAAGGACATGGACTAACTTTATTGGTTAAACTAGCTGCTGAGTTCCACATCAGGATGCAAGGAGGAGACTGTTTTGGACCATTATCCCTTGCCCTATCCCACTCTATGCACTCCGACAAAATTGCCAGGTAGTGCTAATTATAACAAGCGAATCGGAAGCAATAAATTAGGCGCGATGTACCTGTGCACAATGACCAAACCTGCTTTTGAAAGATACTGTGGCAATCTTTAACCTCCACATAACTTAAATGAGAATGGAAGAACTGGCTTTGCATCACATCTGAAAGATTATAATTACTCCGAGATGCAGTGCTCCCTGTTGACAGTTTCCCAGAACATGCCAGTCCAACTCTGTCAGGGATCAAAGCCAGAGTTGACAGCTTAGTCTAGAACACACTTGTCAGTTGAACTGTTCTGTACCCCCTTTCATCGTATGACACTAGTGGTGCTTGGTAAAAGTTATTCTGCAGCTTTTCAGACTCAAGTGACCAATGTGAGGGATTCCTATTTGGAGGTGTCTCATTGAAAGTGCATTTCCTTGATTATTATTTTTCTCTGATTATAATACAAGGTACTTCGACACAGAAAGAGACCATTTTGGCCAACATCCTTACCTCCAATCACCATCATATAAATTTGATCTTTCAATTTATTTATTTTCTTTCAATGGAGGCTGGGGTTGAGGGGGACGAGAGTTGGGATGTAGACTGGGGGAGGTACAGGATATCACCAGGGTATTTTGTTTTGGGAGGGGTGGGCAAGGTTAAAGGGTTGTCATATGAGGAATGAACAAACCCAACAGCACATTCACCTTTTATGAGACCCCTCTCACAGACCTCACAATCATTACATAGGTATACAACCAGTTCACCATTCACAGGTTGTACAACCAGTTCATGACTGCCCTTTTGCATCTTGTAATCCTATTTTTCATTATTCTTACCCATTCCAAGCACCTTGCATTTCCATATGTTAAACTGCATCTGCAATCTGTGCCCAATCTATTGAAGTATCTACACTTTCCTGAATCTGATAACCCCCCCCCCCCTTCCTCTCTCTCTGCTGTCTACCTTTCCTCAAATCAAGCTTTGTGTCATCTGCAAATGTGGAAAGCCACTTTAATTCCACTGTCCATTGTTGTAACTAATGAATAATCTAGCATAACCCGCGCTCTGCGCGACAATGTTGCGGGTGGGTGTGTTTGAGAAAGGAACTGATGCAGAGTATCATAGTAATTTTACTTTAATGCAGTAGTGGAATACAATGTTCAATGTACTTCTTGATACACAATGTTTTGGGTTATAAAGCATTGTCATTGTGGAACCCTTGTTTTGTAGTTGGTATAATTTGCACCGTAATGTCTGAGAACCGACGTGATCGTGAGAGCAACAGTAACCGTTTTTGGCACGATTTCACTGTTTCAGAACCATTTATTTACTTTTTTTGTACCATGCACCTCATATGGTCTTTGAGATAATGTAAGCCGAATACTCACGTTGACTCGATGCCGGCAGAAACAAAGTCGAAGAAGCGCGACACGAAACCACAAACTCGCAAATAATATATAAGATAATGGACCAAACACTTGATCCCTGAGGTGCTCCACTACTTACATCCTCCCACTGATACTACATACTACACTCACATCCACTCTTTGCTTCATATCACTTTTTCGTTTTCCAATCCAGTTATACCGCCAATCAACCAAGGCCATAAGTTAACCTTAGGTAACAACTCTATGGAGTACCTTATGAAATGCTTTCCGAAAGTCTAAAATCTACAGTGTAGTCATTACGCTTCCCTCATCCACCCAATAGAAACTCCTTCAAAGAACTTCAATAAATTTGTTAACATAATCTCCCTTTTGTAAATCCGTGCTGATCCTTATAACTATCTATAATTCCAGTAATCTCTGTGTGTCTGTGTGTTGTGTGTGGTTTGTGTGTGTGGTGTGTGTGTGTGTGTGTGTTGTGTGACCGCTGTTCTCAACAACCTCTGCTCCATCTAATTGAAACTTGCCAGGTATATTGCTGGGGACACTGAGGATGTGCCTTTTCAAGGTTTGATATTAATCGGACAAGTGCTTCCCAAGTATGGCCATTTATTACCAAACAAATGCACAGACATCGTTGTTGCGTGGGCGGGCCGATGGGGAAGGGAACCTCAGCGCGTTCCCCATTACGGTTACAACGTACGGACTTCCGGAGAAGTGATGACTTCGTTATTCTAATTAATTTCTCGATTTCTTATGCGCATTTATGATAAACACAATGGCCCAAGTTATGATCGTTTTTATATTAGACGGTGTATAAATTTCGGGAACATCAGAGTGCTGGTGTGCTCCGACCAGGAATAAATTTTTTTTGCACGTTTTTTTTCGTGTATTCTAATAATTTCTCGATTAGTTATGCGCATTTATAGATAAACACAATGGCCCAAGTTATGATCGTTTTCATATTAGACGGTGCATAAATTTGGGAACATCAGAGTGCTGGTATGCCTCCGAAGCAGGTAAATTAATTTTTTCACGTTTTTTTTTCTCCTCTTTCCTCTTCTCTTTGTGTTTTTCCTTACGATGACATTGAAAAGGCAAATACGTTGGCCGCTAATTGAATATTGGCCCTTAAGAATAAATTGCGAATAACGTACTGCCATATGCGAACTTCCGGACAGTGAGGACTTCACTTCCGATAGTGACGATTACTGTATTCTTTCTCGATTCTTTCTTCTCGATTCTGTACTTTCTCGATTTTTTAAACCCAATACCCCAATCCAGTCAGTGACGATTACTGTATTCTTTCTCGATTTTTTTTCTTGATTTATCGACTTACGTATTCTTTCTTTCTCGATTTCTGTACTTTCTCGATTTTATAAAACACAATGCCCAATCCAATCGTCGTTTACGGACAGCTTCAAGAACGAAGCTGCGCGTCGTGCACGCGCAATGGAATCTGACGAAGCACGAGCTGCTCGCTTGACACGCAACGCAACGCGCATGACAAAGGCGTCGTGCAGCTCAAACGGATGAAGAAGAACTGCTCGCTTGGCAGACAACAATGAACGCGAGGCAAGCGTCGTGCAGAAGAAACGGATGAAGAACGAACTGCTCGCTTGGCAGACAACACTGAACGCGAGGCAAGGCGTCGTGCAGAAGAAACGGATGAAGAACGAACTGCTCGCTTGGCAGACAACACTGAACGAACGCGAGGCAGGCGCGTGCAGCTGAAACGGATGAAGAACACGACTGCTCGCTTGGCAGACAACACTGAACGCGAGGCAAGCCCGTGCAGAGGAAACGGATGAAGAACGAGCTGCTCGCTTGACACGCGACGCTACGCCGTGACAAGGTGTCGTGCAGCGAACGATGAAGAAGAACTGCTCGCTTGGCAGACAACACTGAACGCGAGCAAGCGCCGTGCAGAGGAAACGGATGAAGAACGAGCTGCTCGCTTGACACGCGACGCTACGCGCGGACAAGTTGTCGTGCAGCTGAAACGGATGAAGAACGAACTGCTTCCTGGCAGACAACACTGAACGCGAGGCAAGGCGTCGTGCAGAAGAAATCCCTCACCAGCGAGAAGACCGGCAAGTAAGGGATGCCTGCACCATCAGGCGTACACCGTGCGAGACTAGAGCAGGCTCACCGTGAGAAATCGCAACCTTGCTCGATACGATGATACAGATTTCTTCCGAGAGCAATTCATGTTGAGTACAGGCACGCGTTGAGCTTCTGGCACGCGTTTGAAAGTTTTTTTTTTTTGCAATGTACGGCCACGCACGTACGGGCACGTGAGAGCGAAGGAACGGCCTGTGTGGTGTTTCTGGCATGCGGTTTGAAAGTTTTTTGTTTTGTTTTTTTTGCACCTACATGGGCACGCACCTACGGGCAGCACTAGTTAGTTTAGATTTGTTAAAATGGTTCCCAATCCGATCCCGAATAAATATTCTAACATCTTCCCACAACTGAAATTTAAACGAACAGGTTATAATTCTTAGATTCCTCTTAGAGCTTTTCTTGAATAATTGGTACATTTGTTGTTCTGCAATTCCTTCATTACTCAATGAGCTGTTAAAGATATCAGTTAACATCATGCCATCTGAATATGTTATCGGTAAACAGTTCAATGTGTGGTTTAACAGAGTTGTGGAAGCCTGGATAATAGGAGTAACTTTTTAGTAATCGGGGCTTGCTTTCACTGGTCCGTCTAAACCAGTGTTGAACAAGCCGGTGTTCAATAAGACATTCTGGATCTCCATGATAGCTACATAATAGCTCCAGCAGATAAGGCTGCTAATATTTTTTGTGTTTGTAAAGTTTTATGTCGAGGTTTTATTAAGAGAGTTGGCATTGATACGGTACTTTCACAGTATAGGATGGAGCACATATGTTCCTTGTCATAAGTCCTCAAGATATTATCTCTGAGCATAAAGAAGTTTTAGTTATAATTTTCGGTATAAATGTAAAGAGGTAATCTTTGTATTCCTCGACTTTCTGATCCCTAAACTTCATAAGAACCCATACAAATATCTTTATAGCGGTATCAGGCATTGTTCCACAAACAGTTATCGGCATTGTTAACGCGGGCTTGAACATTGTGAGGAACATTTAAGGAAATATGTTTAGCAATTGAGAAGAATTCTGGTATTAACACTTTCTGGAGCATTATTTCTTATTAGAATTCTTAGATTATTTCTTAATTAGAATTCCATCTAGAATTCTTAGATAGAATTAGATGCCTCAATATCAAGTCAGTTAAGTTTTTGATTTTTCAACTTTTATTTATAAATTTGGATTTAGTCCTAGTGAGGGATTGACTCTTCAAAGTGATTGACAAGGGTTTTTAACTCTTAATAGGTTTTTATGTGTCAGGTTTGATTGAGCATTCTTTTCCAAATAAATACTCAAGTTTTCATTGTTTTGATAAGCAGAAGTTTAAGGATGCTGTTAATTTTATTTTATTTTATACTTTTGTATCTTTTTGTGGATAATGTTTCAACAGGTTAAGGGTATTCCCATGGGTGGAATTGCAGCCCCCTACGTGTACTAGCGGACATTTTTCTTATTTTCTGTGAATTTTCATTGATACTGAAACTGATGAAAGGAGAAAAAAATTAGGATTAGCAAAAAATAATCTCAATACTACCGTTATATAGATAATATTTGTGTGGTTAACTATAATTATTTTGATTGTCGCTTCACAAGATTTATCAGATAGGCTTATAGCAAGCAAGGTGGTAATGATTGTACAGTTCCTTATCTGATGTTGGAGACAGAATGGTTTAGTAAAAGTTATATCATAAAGTTGATGATTTCAGTTCACTGTAGTCTTGTACACCTTTCCAGTAGCAATGTAACAATCAAACGGGTACAAGTCTTCTCATCTCAGCTACTGAATTTGCAAGAATTTGTTCAGTAAGGATGATTTTGTGGAACGTTTTTTTTCCATCATGTTGAACGGAGGATAATTTAGCTGATTGTTTGATCAGCTCTTGTGAGAATGTCTTCACACTCCATCATCACCTTTTGTTTAAGTTGTTTTTTTCTTCATGTAAACAAGTTCCATATTGCATTGCATTTGACAATAAATAAATGATTAATATTTTCGTGAGGTAATTCTTTTAATTAATATATGGTTAATTATATATATATATATATATATATATATATTTACAATTTGTATATATACTTATAGATGTATCAAATAAAAGAAGTAATTATGTCAAAAAAATAAATCAAAATAAAAAATTAATAAACTTTATTTATAAAATACATTATAAATTAGCATTAAAATAATTATTGGTGTTGCTAGGATACGCAGTGAAAAATGTTAAAAACGTTATTAATGACAGTTTCAATATTTGAATAACAGTCAGAGTCAATGATTGGATGGGTGCGGTGTAATGAACATGTCTAGAAGATAAAGTGTTTAGTGCTTAATATATATTATGTAAAGTGGTGAATGGTTAAAGTTATTAATATGTGTAATACTTTGAATAAAGTAATCATTAAATTAAAACTGTGAGCAGTGATGCAGGGCCAAGCGTCCCTTGTCCATATGAGGCAATTTCAAACCATGGGCCAGATGACGTTATCATTAACAGCATATATATTGGGTACTCAATCATATGTGCAAGATTCACACCACAGTGAACGTTTCGAGAAAGGTTCGCCTTTGATCACATGGTGCCAAACCACGTAACGGATGACTTCATCTTAAAAAATCTTTCTTACACCATTGTAATCGATTATACCTGCCAAGTATCAAATCGATAGCATTTACGATTTCGGAGAAAAGAGTTTTAAAAGTTTTTGATTTAAATCCAAGCTGGTTGCCATGGTATGCAAAAATCAAATTTAGAAAAAAAGTAGGCATGAGTTCCATTTGCTTCAACATTGCATGGGAAGTTTCAACTTAATCGGAACAGCAGTTCTGGAGAAATTGCTTTTTTTGTTACACCAACATGGAAAAGTACTCCAGATGGTGTCACCGATGACATCTAAATTTTCATCAATTTTGTTTTATTTTCATTGTCATACCAGTGCCGATCAAAACGAAATTTCATATCGAATTTCTATTGTGGTGTCGATTAAATAAAATAAAAAAATGTTTTGTGTTAATCGGAAAAATTTGTTTTTTCCCCAACGTGGCTGCAAACCGCTTCACCGAATGACATCATCTTATACAAAGTTGATGATAAACTGACATCGAATTGAAGCATTTATGGTTTCGAGAAGAAGATGTTGAAGTTTTTGCCTAAATCCAAGCTGGTTCCCATGTGATTGCAAAATCAAAACCTCGAACAATATGCATCAGTTTCCCATTCGCCCTGATATTCCTGTGAAGTTTCAACTTAATCTGAGCAGCGGTCGCAGCGTACAGCTTCCACAAAAATCGGCGGAAAGAAATAATAATAAAGTACAATAACAATAGGAGACCCAGAATTTGTATGCTTTGTCCCTAATAAGTTTGAGTAAGGAATTGCATTACTGTGTTGACTGACTGGACACAACTTTGAGGTTGTGGTCCTTGATGTTGAGTAATCTACGATGTGGACCGGCAACCAGGTCGTGATCCTCTGTTTGGAGAGTTCTGGTATGAAAAGGATGAAGCCTCGATGAAAAACGGTTCCAGCTGATGATCGGGGCAGTGGAAAATCATTGCTTATATGTTAAGGTTATAACTTCAAAAAATAGCTTTTTTAAAGTATTACCAGTACTAATATATCTGTCTGTGTTGTGTGTGTGTGTGTGTGTGTGTGTGTGTGTGTGTGTGTGTGTGTGTGTGTGTGTGTGTGTGTGTGTGTGTATGTCTGGCTTCCTTCTTGGGACTACAATGCATAATTTGTCTATATTTTGATTAATATCAAGCTTATCTGATGTGTTAGCAACATGATTCATCTGATCTGTTAACATCACACTTACTGATCCATTAACATCATGTTATCTGATCTGTTGAACATCACACCTTATCTGATCCATTAACATCATGATTATCTGATCTGTTGACATCACACTTATCTGATCCATTAACATCATGATTATCGGATCTGTTAACATCACACTTATCTGATCCATGAACATCATCTTTATCTGATCTGTTACATCATGCTTATCTAATCTGTTAACATCACGCTTTCTGATCTATTAACATCATGTTTATCTGATCTCTAACATCATGATTATTAATCTATTAACATCACACTTATCTGATCCATTAACACATGTTTATCTAATCTGTTAACATCATGCTTATCTGATCTGTTGACATCACATTTATCTGATCTGTTAACATCATGATTATTTGATCTGTTAACATCACACTTATCTGATCCATGAACATCATCTTTATCTGATCTGTTAATATTGCCCTCATCAAATCTGTTAACATCACACTTATCTGATCTGTTAACATCGCCTTTATCTGATCTGTTAACACCATGCTTTCAAAAAAAAAGTTTTAATTTTTTTGTATACATTGTCGAGGCTTGTATAGAGCTAACACACAACGCACAAGGGGACAGGAGACAAGAGGGGTGGGACAGGGAAGGACAAAACAGTGGGAACAGAGACATAAAGGAGATCTGTGAAGGAGAGGGATGGGCCGGGGAACACGGGGTATACAAGATGGACACCACAGGGATTTCAGGACCTACATGACAGGGAACTTTCGGGAAGGAAGGCAGGGAATTTGAAGGAGGTGGGTTTCAGGTGGATTAATGGGGGTGGTAGATAAGAGATGGTGGTGTGAACAGCTGTTTGGAAGCTGAGGGAAGAATGGGATTGAAAGAGTGGGAGTTTATTCCAAGGGTGGGGACAAAGAGGAATGAAGAAGTGAAGGTGAGCCAGTGATTCATGATTTTGGTAGTTTTTCCCAGTAGGGGGTTGTTGGGGACCTTAAACGCCCTGCGGAATATGGTGGGGACAAATCGCAGACGAGCAGTGGGGGGGGGGGGGCGAGACGAGAGGAGATGATAGAAGACAGAAAGACCACCGACCTGCCTCGGTGAGAGAGTGAGAGGCCCAAAATTCAGCCCTCACCGCGGGAGACACCAAATGATCCGAAATGCTTGGTTTCCACAGCGTGAGCCAAGAAAAGTGAGAGGCAGGAGCACCAGCCGCAGAGGGAGAGCAGTACTCATCAGGCTGCATACGAAAGCTTTGTATGTGGTCAGGAGCTCACGTGGGCCGAGGAAGGACTTTGCATGATGGTGGATTCCAGTGCGCGACTGCTTTGGAGGCCACGTTGGAAATGTGGCTTTCTCTGGAAAGATCATGGCAGATAGTGAGACCCAGAAGCTTGAATCAAAGTCTTCTTCCAGAGGAATTGTTTGAGAAGGGAGATGGGGGGGGGGTTCGAAACGGTCCTTTCGGAAGACAAAGTGAGAGTGTGAGAATTTGTCAGGATTGAAAGACATGTTCCACACGTGTTGGACCAGTTTGTCATTTATCCAGATTCTGCAGAGAGCGAAGAAGCTGCTGCTTGCCAGTCTGAGGGATGACAGATGGTACGCGAGGGTGGAGTCATCCATCCATCATCCATCCATCATCCATCCATCCATCCATACCATCCATGGGACATACTACTCTGTGCAAAGCGTTGGTGCTGCTAAACAGTCTCCTTGGATATTGGGCACATTCCTAGATGGGTCGCCACTCTGACACAGCTATAACCAGCAAGCTGCACTCATTTTGCCGACCTCAAATGATGACAGGCAGAGACACACCACCTGGTATTAATTCAACACTGAGTGGATTTGAAACTCAGGATCCTAGGATCCCAACCACCACCCTCACCATTAAGCCAACACCAGGCTCTCATGGAGTCAGCAGCAAAGAATAAAGAGATTTTCCAGAGAGTCGGAGAGATCATTGATGAAAACCAGAAAAAAGAGAGAGCCAGAGCACTGCCTTACGGAACTCCAGCCTGGGCAGGAAGAGGGGATGAGAGAACTCCATTCTGGGCCTACGTTGGCTGCGACAGGAGAGGAAATCTGTGACGCCATGAGTGAGATATGGCCTTGGATACCATAGGAAGAGGTTTGTGAGCAGGGCCAGGTGCCAGTAAATTCAAAAGCACGCGAGATATCGAGGATATGGCTCTGATTTCATGTCTGGCATTGAGAGTACCTCCATCCTTTGTTGGAGAGCAAGAGCAGCATTCATGGGTAGAGTGATCTGTCTGAACCAAATTGATGATAGGGAAATCAAGGCATTGGAGAAGAGGAAGGATTTAATGTCTGAAGCGATGAAGGATTCCAATAACCTTGCTGATGATTTGGAAGAAGCTGATTGGTCCTGTAGTTGCAGGGATCTGTTTCTGCACCTTTTTTATGCAGGGCGGTAATGTTTGGGGATTTCCAAGCAGATGGCAGATTGTCCTGAGCAACAGAGAGAAGGTGAGCAAGAGCAGAGGAGCAGGTTTTTAGGACACGTGGGCTAATGCCGTCTGGACCGGTTGCAGGATCTGTGTGAGGTTTGACAGCACGCTCACCACCTTGTCCGAAGAAAAGGACACAGAGTCCAGGGACAGTTGGGTGCAACTGGGCAAAGGTGGTTTAAAGAGAAGCATGGTTTTGGACACAAGATTTAGATGCAAACAACCGAGTTTAGCATTCAGCTTTTCACGTGCCGGTGTTCAGCAGTGCGAAATTTGGGTAAGGGAGGGATGGAGGGGGAACATACACCAGAAACAGATTTGATAAAAGCCAGCCATCAACAGAATTTGGAGGAGGCGAGAGAAGGTTGAGAGTTCAGACTTGAGCTTAGAAGACGGTGTTTTCTGTCTCTCCTGAGGGTAGAATACAACATTGTTCTGAAGATTTTGGAAGGAACTGAGATTGCCCTCAGTTGGGTTTGCTTTCCATGAGGCAAGGCAAGTTGTTTCAGACAACTGCCTCGCTGCAAGCTTCAGTGAACCATGGGCGGGAGGAGGGTAGGACAAACTGAAAGACGAGAGGGGATAAATCTGTGCATGAGGGAGAGCAAGTTCTTGAAGAATTCCCAGGACGAGTTGATGTTGGAGAAAGTAGCGATGGAGACCAGTCTAGAAGTTTGATGGCTGTTTGGAGACCTTGCCATTGCCCTGAGTGAAATGCCAACTCGACGGCGTTGAGGTGGTTCTCTTGAAAACAGCCAGAGAGATGTCACTTGACAAGCACTGGTCAGAGAGAACCAATTGGAGGCGGAGGAAGATCAGCAGATATTTCCAGGGAAATTTGTCAAAATCAGATCCAGAAGATGGAGTACCTTGGTTGAGATCTTGGTCGGGAAATTTACCGATTGAGTCAGTCCCAATTGAGTCGCAGAAGTCTTTTGCTGAAGTGCCATGCAGTTGAGAGAGACCCAACACCAAGCCAACTGGCATGCTGACAATTGAAGTCACCAATATGAGGAAGAGAGAGTCTGGATGAGAGATAGAAGTTGTCATGTTTTCTGGGGATAGTGAGGTGTAAATGGAGTCATCACTGTTTGGTGACGGTAACAACACACATATAAGACATGAGGGAAGAGGGGGGGAGTAAGGAGAGTTGTTGAAAGAGTGTGGGGGGTTGCAGAAGAGTCAGGGAGAGGGCTGGATGAGGAGGAGAAAATGCTCTTGGTGCTGGTTGAGTACATTGGGCGGTAATAAGAGAGGGGCAGAAGACAGTTGAGGTTTGAGGGCGGTGGATGATGAGATGCGCAGGCAGAGAGGTGTCATGAGGAGGAGGCCAGCTTGTGGATGTGAGGACAACTTTGAGAAGGGAAGTGAGGAGGTGATTGGAGGGAGGAGTTAGAGAGGGAGTGGAGGGGGAGTTTTTGAGAAAGTGAGAGGAAGCTTGGAGGGGGAGAGTGTGATGGTTGCTTTGAGAGGGAGGGTGAGAGGAGTGATGTTGGCACTGATGTTGGAAAAAAAAAAGGATGATTGTGGAAAACGAGCACGAATTGCAAACTGGGTGTTTTTTTTAATTTTTGGTTCAGTGAAGCAAATCGTCGACGCTTATCTGTTCTGCTCAACATCACTGCTTACAATATGGGAAAAAAAGATTCGACATTATAGAGCCATAATGGTTGCTCAACTGTTTTTCCAGAAGCAAAACTCAAAATGTGTTTTTTCACCATATAGCAGGATTCTTTAATATCTTTTTCAACAGTTTTGGGCAGATAATCATATCAGGCATATCACAATGTTGTATTCCTGAAAAGAGGAAATTGTGTCAACGTATCAATCACATCCATGCACATGTTTGTACAGTCATGTTTAGATTTTTTATCTCGTGGAAACGAGAAATGTCACAGGATAAGTTACAAGCTTAAAATTGTTTCTCTCTACCTCGGCAGTTTTGCATCTCGAGTCAAATCAAGCTTGGTCAGTGACTGCTCGAGCACTGCGCCTAATACTCCTTGCCGGATTTATGAAATTGCAGGTTAGTGTTGATATTACTGTGGAGGTTTATACATTTTACTAATGGGGTATGCTTACACATTTCGCAATAAGAACCTTGCTACCCATTGTCTCAGTTCTCATGCTACATCCCTTCACGGACTTATGAATTGCAGATTAGTTTGATATTACCATGTGGAGGTTTATACATTTACTAATGGGTATACACATTGTCAGCAATAACGAACCTTGCTACCCATTGTCTCAGTCGCTCACCTGCATTGTTTTCATTTATTTATTTCCTTGTTTTTTTTCATATTTATATTTTAATTTACGGATGCTTTCTGATGGTTCTGTGATTTTTTTTTTCCTGGTGTATCGGCTTGATGTTCATCGGCATGCAAAAATACCATGCTTCCCCATTGTCTCGGGGCACTCACCTGCATTTTTCATTTATTTATTTTCATTTATTTAAATTTTCATTTCTGGACAACTTTCCGATATTCTGTGACTTTTTCCGGTGTAGCAGCTTTGAATGTCCGTCAGCACGCTAATTTCAGCTTTCTATGCCCCCTGAAGGTGCCGAACTTTAATATCAGTCAGTCAGTGAAGTCAGTCAGCAAGTCAGTGGTTAGAATGAGCTTTATATACACAAGATATAATAATTTATATACACAATCGCTTCGCTGACGGAAATACCAAATTTTGCTGTGGTGCTAAATCAATAGGGCAAGAAGAAAAAGATTCCTGGAAGTGGCGGGATAACCAGCATCACAATTGCCATTACAGTTTCACCATGTGTCCCGTGTACCCATAAATAAAAATAAATAAAAAAATAGAAAGACAAATAAAATAAATAAATAATTTTTAGCACGTCCGCGTAGCGAACGCTGCTCATAGAGAAGCGCTTGTTTGTTGTCTTCTTCTTTCTTCTTCTTCTTGTTGAAGAAAAACCTTAACCTCTTAGGACTCGGCTTCTTGGTATATCCGGATCTCCTTAAATACTAAAGCACATTACACATCCTCACATAACGGTGCCTTTTGAGAGCGTTCTATCATAACTTTTAAATATATTCGGACATTTCTTAGTTTGCAAAAGTTCACGTTACTATTAAGATATTCCATTGTATCGTATTGAATCTTCGTAAATACATTATTTATTCAAAAAACACACTATATACTGTAAATACTAAACATTATACGCGTTCCTATTGCTAAATCAAGGCAACGTGACGAAAATTCGAAGTTGTGTTGTTTTTTTTGTTGTTTTTTGTTGTCTTTTTTTAGCCGATCACAAAACCTTTAGACGCTGCTCTGGACACATTTGTCCTTGTTTTTTTATAAGTTTTCGTCACAAACCTTCCCGAGAGATCCTAATCCACCATAGTTTGTATTTATTGAAATCTTAATCAGTTCTCAGTTATAACATGAAAAGAGACAGACAAGACACGGCTCTTTGATTGCTATACATTCATTTCCTGATGAAGTGCTGTACAGGGGATGATCTTGGATGAGAAAGTTTGGTTAAAGATGTGTACAAAGACTCTGTTGGTGTGGCAAGAAAAGTTGTCTGTGGACACCAATACGATGGGCACGTATTGTATTTGGCCTTGTTTTTTTTTTTGCTGTACAGGTCTTTGGCAATTATTGAGAAATTGTTGCAGTCACAGGAACCCTTCAGGAACTTGAAGTCTGCTTGCAGCCGAAGCCTCAAGCCCGAGCAGCGAGCTCGGATCCTGTTTCCTCCCATTTGTAAGACAGACCTTATCACACGGTAGAGTTTAACCCCTCACTTAACACTCGGACGCGCATGTTGGTTGCTGAGCATTTGTTATCCTTCTCAACAGTGGCTTACTTCTTCTTTCTGCTTCTTCTCTTCTTCTTCTTCTTCTTCTTCCTTCTTCTCTGCTTCAATGCAGCATGAGGCTGCGGGTAGCATCATTTGGGGTTGTTGGCGGACCTTGAGCGCCCTGCGGAAATGTGGTGGGAACAAATCGCAGAGAGAGCAGGGGGGGCGAGGCTGGAGAGGAGACTTTAGAAGACAGAAAGACCACCGACCAACCTGCGGTGATTGAGTGAGAGGCCCAAAGACTCAGCCTCATTGCGGGAGATGCCAATGATCCGAAAGCCTTTAGGTTTCCCACAGCGTGAAAGCCAAGAAAGGTGAGAGGCGGGGGCACCAGCCCAGAGGGGAGAGCAGTACTCCATCAGGCTGCGGACAAAAGCTTTGTCACTGGTCAGGAGCTCAGGTGGGCCGAGGAAGGACTTTGCACGACGGAGGATTCCCAGTCGGCGACTGGCTTTGGAGGCGAGGTTGAATGTGGCTTTCCCAGGAAAGGTCAATGGCAGATAGTGGAGACCCAGAAAGCTTGAAAGAAAGGACTTCTTCCAGAGATTGTTGAGAAAAGTGGAGGGGGGGGGGGGTTCTAAACGTCCTTCGAAAGACATAGTAGAGTGTGAGATTTGTCGGATTGAAAGACATGTTCCATGTGTTGGACCAGTTTTTGATTTTACCAAGATGGCAGTGAGCGAAGAAGCTGCTGCTTGCCGGTCTGAGGGATGACAGATGGTACGGCAGAGGGTGGACTCATCAGCAAAGAGATAAAGAGGATAAGATGGACATTACAATTAATGTAATGAAGGAGGACATTACACCCCCTGTAGCCATTTCAAAACTTCCTCTTTTTTTATTCGACATCCATTCAGCAGCTTTGATAATTCATAGTGTGCGGTAAGAGTTCAACAACAATTGCTCCACAATAATCTTCAACAACTTTTGATGGCTTTCACGACAGACCACCGAGACCCATACAAAATGAGATCTTGCTCCATAGGAGAGAGAGAGAGAGAGAGAGAGAGAGAGAGAGAAGAGAGAGAGAGAGAGAGAGAGAGAGAGACGAGAGAAGAGAAGAGAGAGAGAGAGAGGAGAAAGAGAGAGAGAAGAGGAACCAGCTACATGATGAGAATTAATTCTGCCGAACTCGTACCATTAGCTAATGGAGCAAGATCTCATTTTGTATGGGTCTCGGTGGTCTGTCGTGAAAGCCATCAAAAGTTGTTGAAGTTATTGTGGAGCAATTGTTGTTGAACTCTTACCGCACACTATGAATTATCAAAGCTGCTGAATGGATGTCGAATAAAAAAAGAAGTTTTGAAATGCTACAGGGGTGTAATGTCCTCCTTCATTACATTAATTGTAATGTCCATCTTATCCTCTTTATCTCTTTGCTGATGAGTCCACCCTCTGCCGTACCATCTGTCATCCCTCAGACCGGCAAGCAGCAGCTTCTTCGCTCACTGCCAATCTGGGTAAAATCACAAACTCGTCCCACACATGGAACATGGTCTTTCAATCCCGACAAATCTCACACTCTCACTATGTCTTTCCGAAAGGACCGTTTAGAACCCCCCCCCCCTCCACTTTCTCAACAATCCTCTGGAAGAAGTCCTTTCTTTCAAGTTCTGGGTCTCACTATCTGCCTGACCTTTCCTGGGAAAGCCACATTTCAAACCTCGCCTCCAAAGCCAGTCGCCGACTGGAATCCTCCGTCGTGCAAAGTCCTTCCTCGGCCCACCTGAGCTCCTGACCAGTGACAAAGCTTTTGTCCGCAGCCTGATGGAGTACTGCTCTCCCCTCTGGGCTGGTGCCCCCGCTCTCACCTTTCTTGGCTTCACGCTGTGGAAACAAGCTTTTCGGATCATTGGCATCTCCGCAATGAGGCTGAGTCTTTGGGCCTCTCACTCAATCACCGCAGGTTGGTCGTGGTCTTTCTGTCTTCTAAAGTCTCCTCTCCAGCCTCGCCCCCCTGCTCTCTCTGCGATTTGTTCCCACCACATTTCCGCAGGGCGCTCAAGGTCCGCCAACAACCCCCTTCTGGTAAACTACCAAATCACGAATCACTGCTCACCTTCACTCTTTCATTCCTCTTTTTTCCCGCCTTTGGAATAAACTCCCTCACTCTATTCAATCCCATTCTCCTCCAGCCTTCCAAACAGCTGTTCACCACCACCTCTTATCATTCCCCATCCAAATCCTCGATCTTTCTACCCCCGATAATCCACCCAAGCCCACCTCCTTCAAATTCCCTGCTTTCCTTCCTGAAAGTCCCTGTAATGTCCATCTTCTATTCCCCATTTTTCCCCGTCCCATCCCTCTCCCTTCCACAGATCTCCTAATGTCTCTGTTCCCACTGTTTTGTCCTTCCCACTCTCGCCCCTCTTGTCTCATGTGCCCCTTGCTGTGCGTTGTGTGTTCGCTCTCTCCGAGCCTCGACAAGATACAAAAAAACAAAAAAAAACAAAAAAAAACGGGTTAGCAAGATCAGGAAGGTCAGCACCTTCTGAATAGTGCTGATTTATTCACCGATCCATCCTTCCTGCTGTTTGGTGTGTGTTTTCCTGAAAGAACCACATGCGAAGGCATTCAAATGTTATAAGAACCACATATGTACTACAAGAACATGAGAGATTCCAACAAAGGTACAGGGATGTGTATCTAAAATAATCAATATATATATATATTATATATATATATATATATATTATATATATATTATATATATTAAGATTTTCGTGTTTCTTGGTCGATTGGGATTATCTTGTTCCGAGACATTTTGAATGGCACTGTATGCCAATAATAAATTCAATAAAGAGCTCTTAACATGTGATGTTTACGCATGCTGTTTCGATCAATCTCAATCGGATAGATGGAGGCTACACACTCGTGTTTTTGCATAGCAAAGCTGTCAAGCAAATATCTCTATTTCTTCTCGTCATTGACAGTGATCCAAAGCTTGTCAAGGAGCTTGTACATAACATCACGTGGAGGACGAGGACATTAGATACTTTTAATTAAAGAGATGAACACACAATATGGATTTCAAACTGTATCCCAGCTAAGTGCTCAGAGGGAGCAGCAAGCAGGCCAATATACCTTGACGCACCATGTTTTTTTTGGGCTTCGGCAGTGGATGTCTCACCTTGTTTTCCTCAGTGATGTTCTTGTCCACTTTAGAATGGCGTTGTGTCTCATTCTCTCCAGAAAGGTCTACAAGAGAGTATAAAGGAAGTGTTAGGTTAGCAGGATGGGAAATATGCTCGAACCCGATAAGCACTCCACAGACGGTGGCTAGATTATTCACGGGAAAGGGCAAAATCAAATCGGTTATGATAACCAGTGGCTGTAGCTCAATAACCATTATGTGCTTTGTCCCAGAGAGAGTGCCTGCACAAAACTAGGACTGAGAATTCCATTAAGTTTGCGATTATTGATCAATATTTCACTTACAAGGAGCAACCTGCAAATGGCAATTGCATGGATTGGGTCGAAGGGCACTTTTGCAGTGCAGGAAGCAGGGGTCATTCAAGAAGCTTAGTGTGATGTAATCAGTGCTTATGTACATGCTGGAGGTTGTACAAAACATATTAACCAACCTACAAGAAAACTTGGTGGAGCACATGCCTCAGCACGCAATGCCTGATTCAGTGGAACATATCTGGCCCAATACACATTTTTGAAATATAATGCTTCATATCATTTTGGCCCTATCTCTCATGATGAAGAATCACTTTAAGAATTAAAAAAATTCTCGTATCAGATCAAATTCGAATCTTCACCAAAATGAATAATTTGGCCTCATCACACACCCAACTGTCCACCAAATTCATCCAAATCCATCAGAACATTTTAGATATTGTGATAAATATCATTTTTGGCAATATCTCTCATGGTGAAGAATCACTTTAAAATACATATCAGGATCTGGATCTTCATGAAAATCTAATCAGTTCGTCTTGTCACACACCCAACCTGCCCACCAAACTTCATCCGAATCCATCCACAACTTTTTGAATATCCTGCACACAAACAAACAAATGAAATTGCTCGTTGAGCAAGGAATTGCCGGATAACTTTGTCATATCTCCATGATCTCTGACAAACAAAAAACCTGAAATCAATTTGGTTCTTATACTGTTTCAGGTGTTATAAGTCGATAAATGCTACTGTTTCATGAGTTATAGCACTTAGTTTGGTCATGATCATTAACTTTGGAAGTCATCGGACGTGAATGGCGTTTTTATCACAATTTGAAGTTTGACCGGACCCCCTGACATTCGACCCCGACCGTTAGAAGGGTGTTGGTGTGACACCCAATGAGACCTATGGTTGATGCAGTATTGGAAGTGCACATTTGATTTGGTGTTGAAGGCGATACGTCCATTTTAGCGGACGTTATTGCGAGAAATAAGAATTTCGGTTTTTGGTGACCTTGACCTTGACATTTGACCTAGATTCACCAAAATTGACGTGTCTAAGTTGGACCTGGCCAACGTCTGTACCCAGTTTGGTCATAATCGCTGAAACGGGTGTGTGCTACGGGTAAGCAAACACACAAACAAACAGACAAACAGGCACACAGAATGCAACACAACACCGACCAACATAATTGCCGAAATTCCGAAGGATTCTGGCAAATTACAAACAGACAAATGAAAGCTCGGTGAAGCAAGAATTGCTGGAATAAATTTGTCATATCTCCATGATCTTTGAAAAAACAAAACCTGGAATCATTGCGTTCTTAATAGTCGATTATGCGATATTTAATGATTATAGCACTTAGTTTGGTCATGACATAACTTGGAAGTCAATCGGACTTGGAAATGGCATTTTATCGCAATTTGAAATTTTTGACCGGACCCCCTGACATTCGACCCCGACCGTTAAGAAGGGTTGTTGTGTGACACCCCAATGAGACATATGTTGGAGTTGGCAGTAATTGAAGATCTGACATTTGGATTTGGTTTGAGTCGATACGACCATTTTAGCGGCGTATGCGAAAAATAAGAATTTCGATTTTTTGGTGACCTGACTTGACCTTTGACCGAGATTCACCCACAAAGACAAGTGTCTAAGTTGGACCATGGCCGACGTCTGTTACCAGCTTTGGTCATTGATCGCTGAAACGGTGTGGCTGCTACAGGGTAAACAAACACAAACAAACAGACAGACATGCAGACACACAGAATGACACAACGACCAACATAATTGCCGAAATCCGTAAGATTCGCGCAATTAACAAGAAAAAGATGTCGTGTAGAGCACGATACTGCAAATCCACCCCCGTCTCCAAAGCTTCCCATGGGATACATCAATCGTCCACCTTAGATTAAAATTGACAATCTTATATCAAAAACTCGGTCAATCGGATGAAATTGAAATTTTTTCAGATTGAAATTCATTGATTTAGAAGTTTGACTCTTGAAGTTGACTTTTGACCTCAAAAGTAGTTTCCAAATCAATGATGTACTATGCAATTGCTGCTAATTTTCAGGTAAACAGGATGAAAATTGATAGTTTAGCAAGCTTGACCCTTGCTTGACCTGACCTGTTTTGACATCAACATAGTTGCTTCCCCATCGTGAAGACCATGCAAATCCTTGTTACAACTTTCAATAATAGGATGTAAAATAACAATTTTGAGTTGAAAATTGATGATTTTAGAGTTTAACCTTGAGTTGACTTTGAACTTATGATTTCAAAAACAGTGATTTTCCAACTCAGTGACTGGCAATATGCAAATCCCTTCAATTCCAAGTTCAATCGCATGAAAAATGACATTTAGAATTACACCTTAAAATGACCCTGACCTTTGACCTCCAAAATCAATCAGGCTTCCGATGAAACTACCTCTCCAACTTGTGAACTTTCGTGAAATCAGATTTAAATTGTGACCTTGTAGCGGATTGAGAGAGACAAACAAACAAGAAGAAGGACGTCGTGCAGAGCACTATATTCAAAATCGATAAACAAATTTGACCTTGAAAAATAATTGGTGGTTGAATTCAATGACCTGATACGCAATTCTCTTAAATTTCAAGTCAAATGAGTATGAAAAGTGAGGATTTTAGAAATACCTCTTCATGTCTTGACTTTGGGCCTGTGTTACCTTTCGTTATTGTGACCTATAATAGATTGTGGTTGATTTTCTGAATTCAGAATCTGATCTTAATATTAAATCTCTTTCAAATATTAAGTCACTCGAAATGGAAAATGAGGATTATTAGGAAAAAAGATCCACCTAAGTGTTGACCTTTGGCCTATGTTGATCTTTTGACCTTTGAACCTCATAAAACAATAAGCTTCTTTCTTTATACCAACATCGCTCTTACCCTGTGTGAAGTTTTGTGAATAATCAGTTTGAAATTAGACTGCAGCGACAAAACACAGACCAGACAAGCAGAAGACAAACAGAATAACAAATCGACTAACCAATACACTTGAAAATTTCGATTTTGCATAATAACAAACAGACAAAACAGACAGACAAATACCGGAGGCTGGAACATGGGTATCGCCACCAATAGAACTGACGCGACTGGGCCCTTCGATGGGGAATGACCCTGAGATTAAGCACAAAAAAAATTATATTCTCAGCTTCAGGGTAATGCTGCAGATTTTTTTTCCGTTAAAATACCCCACATTAGAGTTTTTCGGCCGTTGTAGGCAACGGATGGGGTCCATAGCAACGTTCTTTCTCACACATAACTAGGACATACCTGTGAAACTACCCTACCATTTCATTGTATATACTGCTAGATATAAGTCTACGAAGATATTATAACGACAATTCTTTTTTTATTCGTTATCGACCAGGATTCATTTCAAAAGTCTAATCTCTCGACTTTCATAGGATACGGCTGGAAATTTTTGACAATATGCTGAATGTCGAATGCCCACAGTCGTCTGGCCCGATTTTTGATATTATCGAAAAATTTTTTTTTAATGATTTTCCAAAATTTCAAAAGTTCCGTTAGCTAAGGCAACGAGGTCTCCATAAGCAACGGTTCTCATTTGCCACACAACTAGACGTCAAGGTATGAACCTACCCACCAGTTCATCGAAAATCGCCATGTAATACGAGAAGCACTGGGACCGAACAGACAGAATACAGACATCAGACAGACATACAGAACAAAACATAATCGACGGAAAAGTGAATAAGGAGATCCAAAAAAAAAAACAATTTTTTATTCGACATATATAAACTACCCAAATAACAGAGACGTCGTGTCAGGCACGGAACTTGCAAAATCCATAAACAAAAATTGATCTCAAAATAATTAGGTGCGATTAAATCAGTGACAACTGAATATAATTCTACTATCAAAAGTTCAATCAACGAGATGAAAATTGAGGATTTAAGATATAATCCAACACCTTAGTAGTTGACCTTGGGACTATGATGACATAAGTTGGTCCATGTGTTGACCTCAAAAATAGAAATTGGGTCGTGAATTCAATGACCTGAAATATAAATCCTCTTAATTTCAAGATCAAATCGGATGAGAAAATTTAGGAACTTTAGAATACTCACCGAAGTAGTTGACCTTTGGCCTATGTAATCTTTTGACTCAAAAACAAATAAGGCTTCTTTCCTTATGACAACCTGACCACAGTGGTGGTTCTTAGAAGAATCGGTTGAAAATTGATGACTTTTAGGACAAAAACAGGTAGACACAGACAAACAAACAAACACAAACGGGACAAGAGATAACAAAAGTCGATACGAAACCAATAATACCTTGAAAATCTTCGATAATCGCATTGAACCAACAAACAAATAACCAATGGATCACCCTTAGGGTGAACCCGAATATCTTGCCAAAAGGTGAACCACAGTGTGACTTCTTTAAGGCCACACTGAGGTAACAGAGCCTGCTATCACCAGGAGCCGACCATTGAGAATATCTGGCCTACGAGAAGATTCCGAATGAGAATCGTTCATACAGAGAACCCATTGAAAAAGATTGCCGTCTGCCATCAATAACGTCAACCAAATGACTCATAATGTCTCAAGCATTGACATTCTAGAAGCACTCATCGAGTGTTACAAATTTGAGACTTATTGGGATACTACACGATATGGTTCTACAACTTGAAAATTTGACTTGGGTAAAATTTTGACCTTAGGCCGCTAAACATGAAGGTCAAGGCCATCCCACCAAAAATTATCAGCGGGAGCGCCAGACCAAAGAGAACTAATATCTCATAAAGTTTATTGAAGACGAATACCGATCAATACATACAAAAAAAGGGTGATCGCTCGACTCCCTGAATTGCGACAAAGTACCTTGACCTTTGACCTATGAACCTTCAACATTATTATGCGCTGAGGGGACCTCATAGGCCTTCATGATATGCGAAGTTACAAAAATTCCAATGAATAAACTGAATAGCTCTTGCAGAATTTTATACTGAATACAGACAAACAAAAAAAAAAAAACATACAAGCTGACTAACATATCTTGCAAAAAACTTCGTTTTAGCGCAAGATAACAAACATACAGACAGGGTGAAAACATACCTCCTTCCACCTTCAAAGTGAACGGATAAAGAGTAAATAGTAAATGTAACCTGGATAATCACCACAAATACTCCGCGGGTGTATGCAGGTTCAACCCTTAGCTGTGTCGAACACAAGGTAGGAGCAAGCATCGTACTTGTAATGATGAGGTTAGTCTGTCGACCCACTTGCCATCTCTTGTGTTTATGGGGATCCTATACGGAACCCCACAGCTGTGGTGCTCATGTCAAGTAAGTAAGAAAGCATTTTGTAATAAACAAATAATCTGAGCCTAGGCGTGAGTCGCCACACTATGGCTGCTCATGACATCACAACGCATACAAACTGTTAAACAGTGACCATTTTCAGTTGTGAGCAGATTCTTTCAGGCTAGGACTACGAAGGTATCGTAATTTGTATCTACTTACTTTATGCTTTACTTATGCACTTACACACACTTACAAATTATTTTCGGTTTTCACTCTGATTAAAACGAGTGGTGGTGCAGCACACCACACGCACGCACGCCGCACGCACACACCGTCCGTTTGTTAAGTAATCTGAATATTCTTTCCATTTCAAATTCGGTACTTGCCATCAGTCAGAGATGTCAGAGCCCTCTGATGTGAATACCTCAGATACCAACTTGTAACAGTGATCGCAGAGGAGTTACACGTGTTCAGGGCGCCGACATTTCTGTCCTTCTCTGTGTGACGTAATGGCGAGGGTGTATCTCCCACTCATCATTTCAGTCATGGAACGATACAAATAACCTCCTTACTCTAACCCTGTATCCTCTGGCTATGCCATGCATAGTCTCGGGATACAATGATTGCATCCACGGACGTGCCTAAACATTATTTGAATCAGGACATACGTAGAGGCTATACAGGCTCAGGGACGCATCGTTACCCATACTTTCTGCTGATTCTTTTAATCCCGCCAAACGTACCTTTCTACTGCTCTCATGGTATTTCTTGTCCGGGCCAACCACAATGTATTGCCCTCGGCGTGACAAATTATCTTGAACTTATTTCATTCAGCTCCCGTTTTTCTGCGGACATTTTCTTCCTTCTCTCCCCGTAATCCAATCATTTTGAGCAAGTCAGGATAATATGATCGTCCT
>CM068961.1:93837793-93865792 GCA_035128595.1 Eptatretus atami
CTCTGCTGTCTACCTTTCCTCAAATCAAGCTTTGTGTCATCTGCAAATGTGGAAAGCCAACTCTTAATTCCACTGTCCATTGATGTAAATAATGAATAACTAGCATAACCCGCGCTCTGCGCGACATGTTGGGGTGGGTGTGTTTGAGAAAGGAACTGATGCAGAGTATCAGTAGTAATTTTACTTTAATGCAGTAAGTGGAATACAATGTTCAAAGTACTTCTTGATACACAATGTTTTGGGTTATAGCATTGTCATTGTGGAACCCTTGTTTTGTAGTTGGTATAATTTGCACCGTAATGTCTGAGAACCGACGTGATCGTGAGAAGGCAACAGTAACCGTTTTTGGCACGATTTCACTGTTTCAGAACCATTTTATTTACTTTTTTTTGTACCATGCACCTCATATGGTCTTTGAGATAATGTAAGCCGAATACACGTGAGATAATGTATCACGTTACTCGAGCGCAGAACAAAGTCGAAGATAGCGCGACACGAAACCACAAACTCGCAAATAATATATAAGATAATGGACCAAACACTTGATCCCTGAGGTGCTCCACTACTTACATCCTCCCAGTGATACTACATACTACCACTCACATCCACTCTTTGCTTCATATCACTTTTTCGGTTTCCAATCCAGTTAGTTACCCAATCAACCAAGCCATAAGTTAACCTTAGGTAACAACCTTCTATGGAGTACCTTATGAAATGCTTTCCGAAAGTCTAGATATACTACAGTGTAGTCATTACGCTTCCCTCATCCACCCAATCAGAAACTCCTTCAAAGAACTTCAATAAATTTGTTAAACATAATCTCCCTTTTGTAAATCCGTGCTGAATCCTTATAATCTATCTATAATTCCAGTAATCTCTGTGTGTCTGTGTGTCTGTGTGTCTGTGTGTCTGTGTGTGTGTGTGTGTGTGTGACCGCTGTTTCTCAACAACCTCTGGTCCGATCTAATTGAAACTTGCCAGGTATATTGCTGGGGACCTGAGGATGTGCCTTTTCAAGGTTTGATATTAATCGGACAAGTGCTTCCCAAGTTATGGCCATTTATTTACCAAACCAATGGCAAGACACGTTGTTGCGTGGGCGTGGCCGATGGGGAAGGGAACCTCAGCCGCGTTCCCCATTACGGGTTACAACGTACGGACTTCCGGAGAGTGATGACTTCGTGTATTCTAATAATTTCTCGATTTCTTATGCGCATTTATAGATAAACACAATGGCCCAAGTTATGATCGTTTTTATATTAGACGGTGTATAAATTTCGGGAACATCAGAGTGCTGGTGTGCTCCGAACCAGGAAATAAATTATTTTTTTGCACGTTTTTTTTTCGTGTATTCTAATAATTTCTCGATTAGTTATGCGCATTTATAGATAAACACAATGGCCCAAGTTATGATCGTTTTCATATTAGACGGTGCATAAATTTGGGGAACATCAGAGTGCTGGTATGCTCCGAAGCAGGAAGTAAATTATTTTTTCACGTTTTTTTTTCTCCTCTTTCCTCTTCTCTTTGTGTTTTTCCTTACGATGACATTGGGAAAAGGCAAAATACGTTGGCGCTAATTGAATAATTGGCCCTTAAGAATAAATTGCGAATAATCGTAACTGCCATATGCGAACTTCCGGACAGTGAGGACTTCAACTTTCCGATAGTGACGATTATGTATTCTTTCTCGATTCTTTCTTCTCGATTTCTGTACTTTCTCATTCGATTTTCTTAAACCCAATACCCCAATCCAGTCAGTGACGATTACTGTATTCTTTCTCGATTTTTTTCTTGATTTATCGACTTACTGTATTCTTTCTTTCTCGATTTCTGTACTTTCTCGATTTTATAAAACACAATGCCCCAATCCAATCGTCGTTTACGACAGCTAAGGAACGAAGCTGCGCGTCGTGCACGCGCAATGGAATCTGACGAAGCACGAGCTGCTCGCTTGACACGCAACGCAACGCGCATGACAAGGCGTCGTGCAGCTCAAACGGATGAAGAAGAACTGCTCGCTTGGCAGACAACATGAACGCGAGGCAAGGCGTCGTGCAGAAGAAACGGATGAAGAACGAACTGCTCGCTTGGCAGACAACACTGAACGCGAGGCAAGGCGTCGTGCAGAAGAAACGGATGAAGAACGAACTGCTCGCTTGGCAGACAACACTGAACGCGGAGGCAAGGCGTCGTGCAGCTGAAACGGATGAAGAACGAACTGCTCGCTTGGCAGACAACACTGAACGCGAGGCAAGGCGCCGTGCAGAGGAAACGGATGAAGAACGAGCTGCTCGCTTGACACGCGACGCTACGCGCGTGACAAGGTGTCGTGCAGCTGAACGAATGAAGAACGAACTGCTCGCTTGGCAGACAACACTGAACGCGAGGCAAGGCGCCGTGCAGAGGAAACGGATGAAGAACGAGCTGCTCGCTTGACACGCGACGCTACGCGCGTGACAAGTGTCGTGCAGCTGAAACGGATGAAGAACGAACTGCTCCTTGGCAGACAACACTGAACGCGAGGCAAGGCGTCGTGCAGAAGAAATCCCTCACCAGCGAGAAGACCGGCAAGTAAGGGATGCCCTGCACCATCAGGACGTACACCGTGCGAGACTAGAGCAGGCTCACCGTGAGAATCGCAACCTTGCTCGATACGATGATACAGATTTCTTCCGAGAGCAACTTCATGTTGAGTACAGGCACGCGTTGAGCTTCTGGCACGCGTTTGAAAGTTTTTTTTTTGATGTACGGCCACGCACGTACGGGCACGTGAGAGCGAAGGAACGGCCTGTGTGGTTGTTTCTGGCATGCGGTTTGAAAGTTTTTTGTTTTGTTTTGTTTGCACCTACGGGCACACACCTATGGGCACGCACCTACGGGCATGCACTAGTTAGTTTAGATTTGTTAAAATGGTTCCCAATCCGATCCCGAATTAATATTTCTAACATCTTCCCCACAACTGAATTTAAACGAACAGGTTTATAATTCTTAGATTCCTCTTTAGAGCTTTTCTTGAATAATTGTGGTACATTTGTTGTTCTGCAATTCCCTTCATTACTCAATGAGCTGTTAAAGATATCAGTTAACATCATGCCCATCTGATATGTTATCGGTAAACAGTTCAATGTGTGGTTTAACAGAGTTGTGGAAGCCCTGGATAATAGGAGTAACTTTTTAGTAATCGGGGCTTGCTTTCACTGGGTCCGTCTAAACCAGTGTTGAACAAGCCGAGTGTTCATAAAGACATTCTGGATCTCCATGATAGCTACATAATAGCTCCAGCAGATAAGGCTGCTAATAATTTTGTTGTAGTTTGTAAAAGGTTTTATGTCGAGGTTTTATTAAGAGAGTTGGGCATTGATACGGTTACTTTCACGAGTATAGGATGGAGCACATATGTTCCTTGTCATAAGTCCCTCCAAGATATTATCTCTGAGCATCAGGAAGTTTTAGTTAATAATTTCGGTATTAAATGTAAAGAGGTAAATCTTTGTATTCCTCGACTTTTCTGGATCCCTAAACTTCATAAGAACCCATACAAGTATAGCTTTATAGCGGGTATCAGGCATTGTTCCACCAAACAGTTATCGGCTATTGTTAACGCGGGCTTGAACATTGTGAGGGAACATTTAAGGAAATATTGTTTAGCAATTGAGAAGAATTCTGGTATTAACACTTTCTGGAGCATTATTTCTTATTAGAATTCTTAGATTATTTCTTATTAGAATTCCATCTAGAATTCTTAGATAGAATTAGATGCCTCAATATCAAGTCAGTTGAAGTTTTTGATTTTTCAACTTTATTTATAAATTTGGATTTAGTCCTAGTGAGGGATTGACTCTTCAAAGTGATTGACAAGGGTTTTAACTCTTAATAGGTTTTTATGTGTCAGGTTTGATTGAGCATTCTTTTCTCAAAATAAATACTCAAGTTTTCATTGTTTTGATAAGCAGAAGTTTAAGGATGCTGTTAATTTTTATTTGTAATTTTTTATTACTTTTGTATCTTTTGTGGGATAATGTTTCAAACAGTTAAGGGTATTCCCCATGGGTGGGAATTGCAGCCCCCTACGTGTACTAGCGGACATTTTTCTTATTTTCTGTGAAATTTCATTGATACTGAAACTGATGAAGGAGAAAAAATTAGGATTAGCAAAAAAATAATCTCCATCATACGCGTTATATAGATTAATATTTGGGTCGTGGTTAACTATAATTATTTTGATTGTCAGCTTCACAAGATTTATCCAGATAGGCTTATAAGCAAGCAGGAGTGGTAATGATTGGTACAGCTTGCTCCTTATCTGCGATGTGTTGGTTAGAGTTGGAACAGAAATGGTTTAGTAAAAGTTTATATCATAAAGTTGATGATTTCAGTTTCACTGTAGTCTTGTACACCTTTCCAGGTAGCAATGTAACAATCAAAACGGGTTACAATGTCTTCTCATCTCAGCTACTGAGATTTGCAAGAATTTGTTCAGTAAAGGATGATTTTGTGGAACGTTTTTTTTCCATCATGTTGAACGGAGGATATTTAGCTGATTGTTTGATCAGCTCTTGTGAGAATGTCTTCACACTCCATCATCACCTTTTGTTTAAGTTGTTTTTTTCTTCATGTAAACAAGTTCCTATTGCATTGCATTTGACATAATAATGAATGAATTATTTTCGTGAGGTAATTCTTTAATTAATATTATTGGTTAATTATATATATATATATATATATATATATATATATACATTTGTATATATACTTATAGATGTATCAAATAAAAGAAGTAATTATGTCAAAAAAAATAAACAATAAAAAAATTAATAAACTTTATTTATGAAATACATTATAAATTAGCATTAAAATAATTTATTGGTGGTTGCTAGGATACGCAGTGAAAAATGTTAAAATCGGTTATTAATGACAGTTTCAATATTTGAATAACAGTCAGAGTCAATGATTGGATGGAGGTGCGGTGTAATGAACATGTCTAGGAGATAAAGTGTTTAGTGCTTAATATATTATTATGTAAAGTGGTGAATGGTTAAAGTTATTAATATGTAGTAATACTTTGAATAAAAGTAATCATTAAATTAAAACTGTGAGCAGTGATGCAGGGCCCAAGCGTCCCTTGTCCAATATGAGGCAATTTCAAACCATGGGCCAGATGACGTTATCATTAACAGCATATATATTGGGTACTCAATCATATGTGCCAAGATTCACATCAATCAGTTGAACGTTTCTGAAGAAGAGGTTCGCCTTTGATCCAACATGGTGGCCAAACCACGTAACGGATGACTTCATCTTAAAAAATCTTTCTTACACCATTGTAATCGATTATAACCTGCCAAGTATCAAATCGATAGCATTTACGATTTCGGAGAAAAAGAGTTTTAAAGTTTTTGTTTAAATCCAAGCTGGTTGCCATGGTGATTGCAAAATCAAAATTTAGAAAAAAAAGTAGGCATGAGTTCCCATTTGCTTCAACATTGCATGGGAAGTTTCAACTTAATCGGAACAGCAGTTCTGGAGAAATTGCTTTTTTTGGTTACACCAACATGGAAAAGTACTCCAAGATGGTGTCACCGATGACATCATTAATTTTCATCAATTTTGTTTTATTTGTCATTGTCATACCATGTGCCCGATCAAAACGAAATTTCATATCGAATTTCGTATTGTGGTGTCGATTAAATAAAATAAAAAAATGTTTTGTGTTAATCGGAAAAATTTGTTTTTTACCCCAACGTGGCTGGCAAACCGCTTCACCGATGACATCATCTTATACAAAGTTGATGATAAACTGACATCGAATTGAGAGCATTTATGGTTTCGGAGAAGAAGATGTTGAAGTTTTTGCCTAAATCCAAGCTGGTTCCCATGGTGATTGCAAAATCAAAACTCGGAAACAATATGCATCAGTTCCCATTCGCCCTGATATTCCTATGAAGTTTCAACTTAATCTGAGCAGCGGTCGCAGCGTTACAGCTTCCACAAAAATTCGGCGGAAAGAATAATAATAAAGTACCAATAACAATAGGAGACCCAGCATTTGTATGCTTTGTCCCCTAATAAGTTTGAGTAAGGATATTGCATTACTGTGTTGACTGACTGGACACAACTTTGAGGTTGTGGGTCCATTGATGTTGAGTAATCTACCGATGTGGACCGGCAACCAGGGTCGTGGATCCTCTGTTTGGAGAGGTTCTGGGATGAAAGGATTGAAGCCTCGATGAAAAACGGCTATCCAGCTGATGATCCGGGCAGTTGGAAAATCAGTTGCTTATATGTTAAGGTTATAACTTCAAAAAAAATAGCTTTTTAAAGTACTTACCAGTACATAATATATCTGTCTGTGTTTGTGTGTGTGTGTGTGTGTGTGTGTGTGTGTGTGTGTGTGTGTGTGGTGTGTTGTGTGTGTGTGTGTGTGTGTGTGTGTGATGTCTGGCTTCCTTCTTGGGACACAATGCATGTAATTTGTCTATATTTTGATTAATATCAAGCTTTTCTGATGTGTTCGGCAGCATGATTATCTGATCTGTTAACCATCACACCTTACTCTGATCCATTAACATCATGTTTATCTGATCTGTTGACATCACACTTATCTGATCCATTAACATCATGATTATCTGATCTGTTGACATCACACTTATCTGATCCATTAACATCATGATTATCGGATCTGTTAACATCACACTTATCTGATCCATGAACATCATCTTTATCTGATCTGTTACATCATGCTTATCTAATCTGTTAACATCACGCTTTTCTGATCTATTAACATCATGTTTATCTGATCTGCTAACATCATGATTATTAATCTATTAACATCACACTTATCTGATCCATTAACATCATGTTTATCTGATCTGTTAACATCATGCTTATCTGATCTGTTGACATCACATTTATCTGATCTGTTAACATCATGATTATTTGATCTGTTAACATCACACTTATCTGATCCATGAACATCATCTTTATCTGATCTGTTAATATTGCCCTCATCAAATCTGTTAACATCACACTTATCTGATCTGTTAACATCGCCTTTATCTGATCTGTTAACACCATGCTTTCAAAAAAAAAGTTTTAATTTTTTTTGTATACATTGTCGAGGCTTGTATGAGAGCTAACACACAACGCACAAGGGGGACAGGAGACAAGAGGGGTGGGACAGGGAAGGACAAAACAGTGGGGAACAGAGACATAAGGAGATCTGTGGAAGGGAGAGGGATGGGGCGGGAACACGAGGGTATTACAAGATGGACACCACAGGGACTTTCAGACCTTACATGACAGGAACTTTCGGGAAGAAGGCAGGGAATTTGAAGGAGGTGGGTTTCAGGTGGGATTTAATGGGGAGTAGATAAGAGAGGTGTGAACAGCTGTTTTGAAGACCTGGAGAGGAGAATGGGATTGAAAGAGTGTGGAGTTTATTCCAAGGGTGGGACAAAGAGGAATGAAAGAGTGAAGGTGAGCAGTGATTCATGATTTTGGTAGTTTTCCCAGTAGGGGGTTGTTGTGTGGACCTTAAACGCCTCGCGGAAATATGGTGTGGACAAATCCAGACAGAGCAGTGGGGGGGGGGGGCGAGACCGGAGAGGAGATGATAGAAGACAGAAAGACCACCGACCTGCCTCGGTGAAGGAGTGAGGCCAAAGATTCAGCCTCACCCGGAGACACCAATGATCCGAATATGCTTTGGTTCCACAGCGTGAGCCAGAAAAGTGAGAGGCAGGAGCACCAGCGCAGGGGAGAGCCAGTACTCCATCAGGCTGCATACGAAAGCTTTGTATGTGGTCAGGAGCTCACGTGGCCGAGGAAGGACTTTGCATGATGGTGATTCCCAGTCGGCGACTGGCTTTGAGGCCACGTTGGAAATGTGCTTTCTCTGGAAAGATCATGGCAGATATGAGACCCAGAAGCTTGAATCAAAGGTCTTCTTCCAGAGGATTGTTGAGAAGGGAGATGCGGGGGGGGGGTTCGAAACGTCCTTTCGGAGAGACAAAGTGAGAGTGTGAGATTTGTCAGGATTGAAAGCATGTTCCACGTGTTGGGACCAGTTTGTCATTTTATCCAGATCTGCAGAGAGCGAAGAAGAAGCTGCTGCTTGCCAGTCTGAGGGATGACAGATGGTACGCAGAGGTGGAGTCATCCATCCATCATCCATCACATCCAATCCATCCATTCCATCCATACGGACCATACTCTGTGCAAAGCGTTGGTGCTGCCTAAACAGTCTCCTTGGATAT
Source organism: Eptatretus atami (assembly GCA_035128595.1). Classification (NCBI taxonomy): domain Eukaryota; kingdom Metazoa; phylum Chordata; class Myxini; order Myxiniformes; family Myxinidae; genus Eptatretus; species Eptatretus atami. The sequence goes on from CM068961.1 coordinate 93,846,052, forward strand.
TGGGCACATTCCTAGATGGGTCGCCACTCTGACACAGTATACCAGCAAGCTGGCACTCATTTTGCCGACCTCATAATGATGACAGGCAGAGACAACCACACCTGGTATTAATTCAACAGCTGAGTGGGATTTGAACTCAGGATCCTAGGATCCCAAGTCCACCACCCTCACCATTAAGCCAACACCAGGCTCTCATGGAGTCAGCAGCAAAGAGATAAAGAGGATTTTCCAGAGAGTCGGAGAGATCATTGATGAAAACCAGAAAAAGAAGAGAGCCCAGAGCACTGCCTTACGGAACTCCAGCCTGGGCAGGAAGAGGGGATGAGAGAACTCCATTTAGGGCCATACGTTGGCTGCGACAGGAGAGGAAATCTGTGACCCATGAGTGGATATGGCCTTGGATACCATAGGAAGAGAGTTTGGTGAGCAGGGCAGGGTGCCAGTACATGTCAAAAGCACGCGAGATATCGAGGGATATGGCTCTGATTTCATGTCTGGCATTGAGTACCTCCATCCTTTGTTGGAGAAGCCCAGCAAGCAGCCATATCTCAGGTAGAGTGATCTTGTCTGAAACAAATTAGATAGGAATCAAGGCATTGGAGAAGAGGAAGGATTTAATGTCTGAAGCGATGATGGATTCCATAACCTTGCTCTGATGATTGGAGAAGGCTGATTGGTCTGTAGTTGCAGGGATCTGTTTTGCACCTTTTTATGCAGGGGTCGGTAATGTTTGCGGATTTCCAAGCAGTGGCAGATGTCCTTGAGCAACAACAGAGAGAAGGTGAGCAAGAGCAGAGAGCAGCAGTTTTTAGGACACGGGGCTGATGCCGTCTGACCGGTTGCAGGATCTGTGTGAGGTTTGACAGCACGCTCACCACCTTGTCCGGAGAAAAGGACACAGAGTCCAGGGACAGTTGGTGCAACTGGGCAAGTGGGTAAAGAAAGCAATGGGTTTTGGACACAAGATTAGATGCAAACACCGAGTTTAGGCATTCAGCCTTTCACGTGCGGTGTCAGCAGTGCGAATTGGGTAAGGGAGGGAGGAGGGGGAACATACACCAGAAACAGATTTGATTAGAGCCCACCAGGATTTGGAGGAGGGAGAGAGGTTTGAGAGTTCAGACTTGAGCTTAGAAAGACGGTGTTTTCTGTCTCTCCTGAGGGTAGATACACACACTTGTTCTGAGATTTATGGAAGGAACTGAGATTGCCCTCAGTTGGGTTTGCTTTCCATGAGGCAAAGGCAAGTTGTTTCAGACAACTGCCTCGCTGCAAGCTTCAGTGAACCATGGCGGGAGGAAGGGTAGACAACTGAAGACGAGAGGGGATAAATCTGTGCATGAGGGAGAGCAAGTTTCTTTGAAAGAATTCCAGGACGAGTTGATGTTGGAGAAAGTAGCGATGGAGACCAGTCTAGAAGTTTGATGGCTGTTTGGAGACCTTGCCAATTGCCTGAGTGAAATGCCAGACTCGACGGCGTGAGGTGGTTCTCTGATAACAGCCAAGAGATTCCACTTTGACAAGCACATGGTCAGAAGAACCAATTTGAGCGGAGGAAGATCAGCAGATATTTCCAGGGAAATTGTCAAAATCAGATCCAGAAGAGATGGGAGTACCGTGTTGAGATCTGGGTCGGGAAATTTACCGATTGAGTCAGTCCCAATGAGTCGCAGAAGTCTTTTGCTGAAGTGCCATGCAGTTGAGAGAGTACCCACACCACACAACTGGCATGCTGACAATTGAGAGTCACAATATGAGGAAGAAGAGTGTCTGGATGAGAGGATAGAAGTTGGTCCATGTTTTCGGATAGTGAGTGTAAATGGAGTCATCACTGTTTGGTGGACGGTACAACACACATATAAACATGAGGGAAGAGGGGAGGGTAAGGAGAGTTGTTGAAAGAGTGTGGGGGTTGCAGAAGAGTCGCAGGAGAGGGCTGATGAGGAGGAGAAAAAATGCTCTTTGGTGCTGGGTTGAGGTACATTGGGAGTAATAAGAGAGGGCAGAAGACAGTTGAGGATTTGAGGGGGGTGGAGTGATGAGATGGAGAGAGAGGCAGAGGAAGGAGGCAGCTTTGTGGATGTGAGGACAACTTTGAGAAGGGGGATGAGGAGGTGATTGGAGGAGAGTTGAGAGAGAAAGGTGAGGGGGAGTTTTGAGAAAGGTGAGAGGGAAGCTTGGAGGGAAGAGTGTGATGGTTGCTTTGAGAGGGAGGGGTGAGAGGAGTGAGTTGGCACTGATGTTGGAAAAAAAAAAGGATGATGTGGGAAAACGAGCACGAATTGCAAACTGGGTGTTTTTTTAAATTTTTTGGTTCAGTGAAGCAAATCGTCGACGCTTATCTGTTCTGCTCACATCACGCTTACAATATGGGAAAAAAAGCTTCGACATTATAGGAGCCATAATGGTTGCTCAACTGTTTTCCAGGAGCAAAACTCAAAATGTAGTTTTTTCACCAATAGCAGGATTCTTTAATATCTTTTTTCAACAGTTTGTGCAGATAATCATATCAGGCATATCACAATGTTGTATTCCTGAAAAGAGGAAAATTGTGTCACGTATCAATCACATCCATGCACATGTTTGTACAGTCATGTTTAGATTTTTATCTGTGGAAACGAGAAATGTCACAGGATAAGTTACAAGCTTAAAATTGTTTCCTCTACCTCGGCAGTTTTGCATCTCGAGTCAAATCAAGGCCTTGGTTCGAGTGACTGACTCGAGCACTGCAGCCCTAATAATCTCCTTCACGGACTTTATGAAATTGCAGGAGTTAGTGTTGAGTATTACATGCTGGACGGTTTAATACACCTTTATATCGGGTATGCTTACACATTGTCAGCAATAACGAACCTTGCTACCCATTGTCTCAGTTCGCTCACCTGCATTTGTTTTTTCATTTATTTATTTCCTTTGTTTTTTTTTCATTTATTTATATTTAATTTACGGATGCTTTCTGATGGTTCTGTGATTTTTTTTTCCTGGTGTATCGGCTTTGATGTTCATCGGCATGCAAAATTACCATGCTTCCCATTGTCTCGGGCACTCACCTGCATTTTTTCATTTATTTATTTTCATTTATTTAAATTTTCATTTCTGGACACTTTCCGATGATTCTGTGACTTTTTCCGGTGTAGCAGCTTTGATGTCCGTCAGCACGCTAAATTTCAGCTTTCTATGCCACCCTGAAGGTGCCGAACTTTAATATCAGTCAGTCAGTGAGTCAGTCAGCAAGTCAGTGGTTAGAATGAGCTTTATATACACAAGAATATAATAATTTATATACACAATCGCTTCGCTGACGGAAATACCAATCTTTGCTGTGGTGGCTAATCAATAGGGCAAGAAGAAAAAGGATTCCTGGAAGTGCAGGGATAACCAGCATCACAAGTTGGCATTTACAGTTTCACCATGTGTCCCGTGTACCCATAAATAAAATAAAATAAAATAAAATAAAAGACAAAATAAAATAAATAAATAATTTTTAGCAGCGTCTCGCGTAGCGAACGCTGCTCATAGAGAGCTCGGCGTTATTGTTGTTGTTCTTCTTCTTCTTGTTCTTGTTCTTCTTCTTGTGAAGACAAAACCTTAACCTCTAGGACTCGGCTCTTGTATATCCGGATCTCCTTAAATACTAAGCACATGTACACATCCTCACATAGACGGTGCCTTTTGAGAGCGTCTATCATGAACTTTTAAATATATTCGGACATTTGCTTTAAAGTTTTGAAAAGTTCACGTTACTATTTAAAGATTATTCCATTTATCGTATTGTAATTTCGTAAATACATTATTTATTTCATAAACACACTATATATCTTAAATACGTAAAGACATTATGACGCGTTTCACTATTGGCTTAATCAAGGCACGTGACGAAATATCGGAAGTTGTTGTTGTTGTTTTTTTTGTTGTTTGTTTTTTTAGCCGACAAAACCTTTAGGACGCTGCTCTTGGAGACATTTGTCCTTGTTTTTTTTAAAGTTTTTCGTCACAAACCTTCCCGAGAGATCCCTGAATCCACCATAGTTGTATTTATTGAAATCCGTTAATCAGTTCTCAAGTTATAACATGACAAAGAGACAGACAGACACGGCTCCTTTGATGATATACATTCATTCCTGATGAAGTGCTTACAGGAGGATGATGCTTGTGATGAGAAGTTTGGTTAAAGATGTCGCTGACAAAGACTCTGTTGGTTGTGCAAGAAAATTGTCTTGCTGGACACCAATTAACATGGGCACGTATTGTATTTGCCTTTGTTTTTTTTTTGTGTAACAGGTGCTCTTTGGCAATATTGAGGAAATTGTTGCAGTGCACAGGGAACTCCTTCAGGAACTTGAAGTCTGCTTGCAGCCGAAGCCTCAGCCCGAGCACGAGCTCGGATCCTGTTTCCTCCCATTTGTAAGGACAGACCTTATCACACGGTAGAGTTTAACCACTCACCTTACACTCAGGACCGCATGTTGGTTGCTGAGCATTTGTTATCCTTCTCAACAGTGGCTTACTTCTTCTTCTTCTCTTCTTCTTCTTCTTCTTCTTCTTCTTCTTCTTCTTCTTCTGCTTTCATATGCAGCATGAGGCTGCGGGGTAGCATCATTGGCTGAGGGTGTGGTCATGCTGCTGATGCAATGCCCTCTGCTGGTTGGGCTGGGAATTTGGAATTTGTTTATGGTGCTGGCAATAGCTTGTCTAGTCTTCGCAAAGGACACCATGCGATTTTTTTTATGTCCACCACCTAATGCCAGCAGATGGAACAACCAGTTCAATGTCCATCCGAGGAACGGCACACACATTGAGGCATCATCCTGTCTGTGAAACACCGGGATGACAGTTCATAGCTGAGTCGAGATTCAAACCCCCCAGGCTAGACAGCTTAGAGGGGAGCCTGTGTACCTCGAGGCCATCCTGCCAGCTCAGTGGGGCTTACTCAATGGTCTATTAACAATAATATTGTACTTTCATATGAAGGTCTCACCCGTATAATCTTGACAGATACTTTGGAAGATCCTGAGACATGTTCCCGGTTCTTTTCTGCATGTTTTTCTTTTCTAGATCAAACGATTTCATGTGTACCAGCATTATTGCAGCAACCATGAGAAAGCACAGAAACTCTACCAAGATATCTGTCGGATACCATCTGTTCAGTCGTTCTTCCTGGTAAGATCTATTTCTGTTTTTTTTTTTTAATTAAAATTGTGTTCAAAGGATTATCTTGAGATTGTGTGAAGCATCGGGTAGGGTGGGCATGACGGAAGTGTGGTGACGAGTATTGAGGCTTGTGGAAAGCTAAAAATGATCTGCAAAAGCCTTCATAAAGGCCACCTTGCAGCCAAAACATTTTGACCAAGCATTTCAATGTTCGACCTTGCGGTGCATTTTTGCATCTTTTTTATGTATCCTGTATGTATGTTTTACACGCTAACTGTATACGGGCATCATATGTACCCCTGCAGGAGTGCATGATGTTGTGGGGGCAGCAGTACAGTGAAATCTCCCTGGAAGGTTATCTCATGTATCCAGTGCAGCGGATATGCAAGTACCCTTTGCTTCTGAAGGTGCACATAAATAATGCACATTTCTCAATTTTTATATCGACATCGATATTCATGGAATTGCAGAAAAATGGGGAGAAAGAGATCAATAGACAAAATGGGACAAATAGAAAACAACAGGACAGCAACAAACTGATGCACTACAGCACAAGGAGAGGAAGTGCAGGAGTGAGAACAGGGCTCATCCGGTGTCGTAAAGGTCAGTGGTGGTTATGAGAGAGATCATGAGGTAGTGGAGATTTGAAATTCTATATGGAAGAGCTCATACAATAGACACAGGAAGACGGTTCCACAGGTGAGAAAAGAGGGGTGTGCAAGAATGGAGTTGGAGATGAGCATTGAGTTGATACTTCCACAGGGTAACAAGGCAAGGGTTTTCTGACAGAACCCATGGCACTTGGGGAGGGGGTGGGGAACAGTGGTTATATGGACAGGTGATAGGATAAGAGGAGCAAGACCAGAATAGAGCCAATAAGGAACTTCAAGGCCACAAATCAGCCGATGGGTGAGCAAGAAACAGAACGTGAGACTTGGCTTCCTAAGGTGAGATTCCAATGAGATTGAGTTTCGAATTCCAGGGCGTCAAGGGGGGCAAGATGGGAAGCAGCATCACGAGTCCAGAGTGGGCAGTTGTGTTGCATGAAACTTCAGAGGATGGCACACTTGTTGATTTCACGTCAGGAGATTCAACATCCACAACTGGAGAGTTCTTCAATATCTGACAGTGAATTCCAGTAAACAGCCTCATTAAGAATGGAAATGGAGATCTCTGAAGGCTGGTACACTCATTAATGCAATCCTAAGGTGAGACAGGGCACAACAGGTGTCGTAAAGGTCAGTACGGGCACTGTGGTGAATGGACACTACTTACAAACCATCAGCCTTTCAGTTTCTAATGGGATCAGGTATCGAACCCAGACTAGCCAGCTCAAAAATGAGTACACTACCTCTGAGATATCCTCTCATGCCCTATAACGCTATAATGATATTTATGTGAGAACCAACCAGGAGCAATGGGGTCACAGTTGTTCACAACAAGCAAGGGAATAACTAACAGGCAAAGAGGAGATGACAGGGGAGGAAACACAGTAAACCTGCAAGCCAATAATGTTGAGTGCTTTGGTTTCCACATGATTCAAGAGTGGGAGATATGATTGTGGGGCTACCATACATATGGGAGAATAATACTCCGTTGAGTTACGTAGTTCTGGTTTTTTCCATAAGGCCATTCTGGCTTGTAGGCCATAAGTAGTTGTTTTTTTCAAGGAAAAACTAGGAACAATGGATGATATCCAGTCTGTAGCTTGCTTTGGAGGCCAATTTTGCTACATGGTCAGTCTAGAAGAGGTCATGGCTGATGATGAGGCCGAGAAGTTCAGTCCACCAAACTTATTAAAGTGACTGTCCATGGAAACAGATAGGTGGTTTAGATTTGACGATCTTTCCAGAGCAACAGCATGAGACCTTTGGATTTGCCTCGGATTGAAGGACATGTTCCATTTTTCAGACGAGCATCTCACTCATTCCAGATCATCAGACAATGATGCAGCTTCTATCTCACTATCAGAGGGATAGTGTTCTGTTCCATGCAATGTGGAGTAAGGAAGAGTAAGCAAGAAGGAAGAGAGGATTTGCCAGGGCATCGGACAGGCCATTAATCTCGAGCCAAGGAACAACAATGGGCCAACACATTACCTTGGGGGCACTCCAGCCTTTGTTGGAAGCCTGAAGAGGGTTGCATGGATTGCAATGTGTTGACTGAATGAAGTCAGAAGTCCAAAATGAAGGCGGCCTTCTATACCACAGATAGAGAACTTAGGAAGTTGAGATCCTGACTTCTTGTTAAAGATGTGGGGTTTCCAAACTGCTGAGAGAGGAGTAGAAGCATGGCCAGAATTATGTGACTCAGATTGTTTGAAAACAGGAAAGACTTGATGTCAGCAGCAATGGTGGATTCCATGACTTTGCATGTTTGCCGACTTCTCGGCAGACCTGGGAGAGGGGAAGGAGCGGAAGAGGGAGAGGAAGGTTGGGCATTGACCAAAAGGACAAGTTCCAGCACGTAGATAGAGAAGTAAGAACAGCAGAGCAGGACTTTAAAGTACGGACACTGATGGCATTTGAGCTTGTCACCGAAGTGTGGTGAAGGCTGGGTAAATATTTTATCTACATCTTGGTTTTCAAATCAAATATAGACTGCATTATGGTCATTTTCCATGTCATTTGCACTTCAACAAAAAAATTGTTAGTGTAGCACATAAACAATTTGGTAAATTTAGAAATATATGATGATGTCATCCTGCACTAATTTGGTAAACCATCTTTGCAGATGATCAGTTGTGTGCCAGCCCTTATACATTGTATTAACCTGCGCCAAATGGAGATGAACACTCTTTTTTAAACACTCCCTAAATGGTTCTAACCGAATGTGGTTGCCCAGTAAGGTTATAATGGTGAACATCCAACACGAGTGGTTTTGGAACAACCAGCTGGCAATTATGCATGTCTTGCCCCCTTCCTTAGTGGACCTAATTTACAGCTTGTTTGCAACTTGCCAGAGACTGCATCACCTTTGATTTACAGGTCCATAATCTACTCTACCAAAAACTCATCGACTGTTTACTCGGCACAGGAGTTGCTGAAACGAACGCCGAAGAGTCACATCGATTATGATTCCGTGTCCGAGGCTTTGGACGCCATGAAGAGCATCTGTTCGAGCATCAATGAGACAAAGCGGCGCGTTGAACAGCTGGAGGCCTTGCAAGACTGGCAAGGGAGTGTAGAAGGCTGGGAGGTAAGACGGTTAATATTGAATAAGACCTTTTGATGTGTGATGTGCATTTTGCAGGAAGCGGATATAGAGTGTGACAACACATGCTTGTCCATTTGTCTCATCAAACCAATGCGATATTCAAATCCCATTAATTTCAGCGAAGATATGGGGTTTCACTCGGACAGCAAACAAGCTCTATAAGGACTCTGAATGATGGTTTTCCCAAAGGGTCTGTCTTTGCCCCAATCCTCCTTAACATACAGTGTATGTGCGTGACACCTTGTACCACATCCAGAAAATTTGCCTATGCAGATGATCTTGCCCTTGCTAAACAAGCAATTAACCTTGAAGATCTCAGCAGTACCCTGTCCCAGGACTTGAAGTAATGGAGCAATATGTCATTACTGGCACCTCCACCCAAACCCAAATAAGACTATAGTTACTGCTTTCCATCTCAGCAACCGACAAACAAACAGGAAACTCCAGGTTTCCTTTTGCGACAAACCAGTCCAGACGGAACCGTTCCCCATGTACCTTGGAGTCACCCATGATCGCAGCCTCACATTCCACGAACACCTAAAATGGGTCACAGAAAAGATCAAGACCAGGGCAAACATCCTTCATCTAGAAACTAGCGGGCACTAGCTGGGGATGAAAGTGCGTGCACTCTTCGCAGTGCTAGCCTTGCTCTTGTGTACTCTGCAGTGGAATACTGTTCTCTTCTTTAGGCAGAGAGCAGCTTCACAAAACACTTGAACACTGTCCTGAAAACCCTGATGTGGATAATCAGCGGGGCACTGAAAATATACACCTGTGCAATGGCTCAAGTCCTGTCCAACATCCCACCCTCTGATGTGTGAAAGGCAAGATTGCTGAGAGAGTCTGACTGCATCAAAGCCAACCCAAAGTTTACAACCCATGAAGACCTGCGGAATCTACCAAATATTCAACTCAAGTCACGCAAGCCTTTCTGTGGCTCTGCAAATGTTTTGATTGATGTGGGGTTTAACAAAAAGGATAAGTGGCGCAACCTCTGGACAGTCAACACTATTGCCAACAAAGAACTGGCGAGTGATCTTACCGAAGAGCCTCCAGGTTTCGGCCTCCCCCGGAAACACTTATCTGTGCTCAACAGGATCCATATACTCTCCATGCAAGCCAAGCAGGTGACTGTGATCACCCAGATCAGACTATTCATCGCATTGTGAATGAGTGTCACCAACGGGAATTTGAAGAAGGATTTAGGTTCAATCCACCGAACAACAGACTGCGCTGTCGCTTGGCTGTCCAACTAAGACTTCGATCTGTGACCGACAATTTGTCATCCACAAGATTAGATCAACTTCAGCTATTCATTCACTTCTCTAACCGCAGTCTCATCATTAATGTAATCTAATTTAACATCCCAAATCGTTTTATAATCAACTTAGACATCTCATTTGATCTCTTGGCAGTAAACATTCATTTGTAAGTTAGCTTCTTTGTTTGTTTCAACATTTATTCTTTTATCGATTTATACGGGTCGGTACGAAAGTAATAATTCTGATTTTTCATTCCGTAACTAAAGTGTCACAGGAAAGCTACGCGCGATCACAATGAAAGGTTTGTATCTCCCGTCTATTTTAAATTAGGTGGCACTGTGATTGGTCACGTGATAACATCACACCATGTTTTCAAAATGGCTGTCCCACTAGATGTGAATATGAAGCAGAGAACAGTTATTGGATTTCTTACTATGGAAAAAGTTCTTCCAGTGGATATTCACAAGCGTTTAAAGAATGTGTACGGTGACTCGACCATGAATGTGAGTACGGTTAGACATTGGGCAAAGCATTTCAAGAGCAGGGAAGCTGATATCAACGATAAGTCTCAAAGTGGTCTGCCTGCGACCGCAGTGACACCAGAAAACCAAAGTTGGGTTGACGCGTTCGATGAAGATCTACGGAATCAGATTATTATTATTATTTTTTTTTAATCTGATATTGATTTGTAAGTAATAAACAAAGAACTGAACGTGGTTTTTTTAATCCTAATAATTTTTTGAGGTGTTAAAGTTTTTAAAAAAGCCAACCTGGCTGGTACCGCCCCTAAAAATTCCAGACAACCACCATGGTCATTACGTCCTGTGTGACGTCATCACCAGTACGATTGTCTTAGCATGCAAAGAATAACGGCCACAAAACTTGCTTCAGACCCATCAGGGACGAATAATTTTCTGATTAAGAATCCTCAGGTTACGACGATAATCAAAATCGTGATGTAAAAGTTGCTGTCAGACCATACATGCATGAACTCACGGTGGAAATTGGGGATGACATCGGTGATGAAATGCGGGTGTGGTTGTGCACAACCTTCTATGCAGTTGTGCAGAAATTCACCAAACTCGTTTGTTATGATCACCACATGGCAAAAGGTCTGAGAACAGTATCATTTTTTGCCTCCACCCCGAGAGTCTTGGGGTGGGGTCAAAATGTCAAAACAGCAAAAGATGCAATTACAGGCACATTTTAAAGCATTTTAAAATGAAAATTTGTATATGTAATCAACATTGGGGGATGCATGCCATTTGTAACGATTTTTTGGATTTGACCCCCAGTTTATGCCCCAGGGTTGGGGACTTATGGTTCCAGGGGCCAAAACAGAAGATTTTTTTTTTTATAATTGTACCATCCAGAAAGCTCGTATTGGGTCAATCCTGGTGGAACTTTTTGCCATCTTTCAACTTTGGTTTATGTTGGAAGCGTGGGGTTTTGCGATGGCATGCCATCGACTTCGATCTTGTTCCCTCCACCCACCGAAGGTGTTTTCACCCTCTTTCTGTCTGTTTGTCTGTTTGTCTCTTTGTGTGCAGAATATCTCAAAAAGTTGTGAACGGATTCGGATGAAATGTGTTGGCCAGGTCGGGTGTGTGACAAGGACGAATTCATTAGATTTGGGTGAAGATCTGGATCCACATCCGGATCTGATAATTTTTTAAGTGGTTCTTCAACATTGAGGGACAGGGCCAAAAACGATATAAAGCACGATATCTCAAAAAAGTTGTGGACGGATTCCGATGAAACTTTGTGGACAGGTTGGGTGTGTGACGAGGATTAATTGGCTTGATTTTGTTGAAGATCCGAATCCGGATCCGGGCGGAGGTGTGCACTCCATCGAGTGCCCTTGTAGTTTTCACTGTAATTGTAATTATATTTCGTGAGAAATAAAATGAGGCATTACCTTCTACAAACCCTCAAATTTATCTACTCATTAATATCTTTATTTATTTATTTATATATTTCTTCATTCATTTACTTCATGTACTTAGTTGTTCTTTTGCTAACTTTTGCTCCAATGTCAAAAAGACATTCCGTTTAACCATAAGCCTGAAGAACAGCAAAATTTTAGACTCGCTGACTAATTCGCCTCCCATGGTCCCGTCGCAGGGCCCAAACATCACCGACACCTGTTCAGAGATGCTGAAGCAGGGTACACTGCTAAAGATATCTGCTGGTAATATTCAGGAGCGTATGTTCTTCCTCTTCGATTCACTCCTCGTTTACTGCAAGAAGAAGAGCAAGTAAGGCATCAGGCACAAAATCACCACCTACACCTAGATTGTAAGCTCACATTGCTGGCTGACTTGGTGGCTGATCCCGTCTCTGTTAACTATGTGGAGTGTCTCCTAGAGATGCATTTTATGTGAAAACACGTTGCAGATGAATGAGAGTGCTGTTTGTTTTTGATAAATGTGGTGTGTGCACAACTCAGGGTTCCAGGGAAAAGCCGGAGACGAACACTGTCTCGCAAGAATTCGATAATAGCGCTGGCAACCTCGGAGGCAACGCAGTACCAGTTCCGTGGCCGTATCAACCTGAGAGTCACTGAGGTGGAGAATGTGGAAGACGGAGCAGGTAGAAACTTCATTCTCTCGGTCAAACGTCTTTCCTAGTCATTCCTTCAGCATCTATTCCTCATCGGTTTTATGCAACGATACGTAGGAAAACTTCGACACAGAAAGAGGACATTTGGTCCATCATGCCTCTGTTGTACCCAAATCGTTTAAAATTCATGTAAATTAAGGAAAGTGTTGGCCTCCCACGGTGCCCTTCATCAAGAGTAGGTGAGCTATCGCTGGCACCATTGAACCAATTACAAATTCCTGCACACTTAGTTGAGTATCCTGCGCCGGAGTGGGGACCCGTCGTGGATTGTAACTCTCGCCAAGAAACTGCATCGGCAGAATTGATGCTCTGCGTAGATCATGGTGCACAACCAACCAACGAGCCAACCAATTACATACAGTATAAAGCACTCTCTTATAACATGTTTGAATGTGAATACAAGATTTTGGCAATACGAACCTTTCTTGCCTTGGACAAAACATTCCCAAAGGTCTAGTAACAGCACTTGTTGGAAGGATCATACAAGAATAAAGGGAGATTTTATCATTCATCTCCACACCAATAAAAAGCAATGTGTGTGTATGTGGTGTGTGTACGTGTTGTGGTGTGTGTGTGTGTTGTGTGTATGTGTGTGTGATGTGTCTCTGTGTATATGTGTGGTGTACGTGTCTGTGTGTATGTGTGTGGTATGTGTGCGTGTACGTGTTCTGTGTGTTGTGTGTGTATGTGTGCATGTGCGTATATGTGTATGTGTATATGTGTGTATGTGTGTGGTGTGTGTGTATGTGTGTGTGTATATGTTTGTGGTGTGTATGTGTGTGTTGTGTATGTGTGTGCGTGTATATATGTGTGTGTGTGTATGTGTGTGTGTTTGTGTGTGTATGTGTGTGTATGTGTATGTGTGTGCGTGTATATATGTGTGTGGTGTTGTATGTGCATGTGTGTGTGTGTGTGATGTGTGTGTGTGTGTGTGTCGTGTGTGCGGGCATTATGTGTGTGTGCGTATGCGTGTGTTGTGTGCATGTGCGTGTGCGTATACGTGTTCTGTTTGTGTTGTTGGTGTGTATTATATGTGTATATGTGTATGGTGTGTGTGTGCGTGTGATGTGCATATATGTGTATTAATGTGTGTGTGTGTGCGTTGTGCGTATGCGTGTATGTGTCTGTGTGTGTGTGTGTGTATGTGCGGGGTGTGTGTGTGTGTGTACATATGTGGGTTTCAGAATGTGGAATGGAGTCTTCCAGGGCGGGCTCAAAGTATCCACCTTCATTTCGGTAAAGGTCACGATTCATGGACCAAGCTGTGAAGTTTTCTGTTTTCAAAGTTTCGTGCCGAGGGCTCTCTTCAGGATCGTTACTGAGCACAGGACGGCTTACAAACGAAGATTGTTTGTTGTGATATTCCCAGGGATGGTTTTTAATATCTCTGTGAGGTTCTTCTTCTTCATTCCATGAGGTTCTTCATCATCACTGGTACAACTTTGGCATTCTTCAGCTTCAAGGATCTTTTCACTTCATGCTTGAGATCTTGGTATTTGGTAATTTTCCTGATTTCTGCATCGTTAGTCCAAAATCACTGGTATTAACTTCTCACTTCGCAATGCCTTCTCCTCTGTTTTTTTTAACCTCAGTATATCTGGTCGCAACGCTTTGTTTTCGATGTTCACGCCCGGTGGGATCTTAAGGTTGTATGTGAGCGGTACTTCAATGGTTTCAGTGATTGCTTTTGGTTCATTTTCCCACAAATTTTCTGGAATTGGAATATCAAAGTTTTTTGTAGTATGCCAGCGGGATTACTTTACCAACTCTGTTGTGTGTCGTTGTGTGTTACAGCTGCTCTGACACGTTTTTTTTTGTATGTCGGTCATTCAGCCTCGCATATCATTCTGTGTTACTCACCAACCTCCACCCCTCACCTGTCTTTATGTTTTTTTCCTCCTCTCCCCCACCTTTTCTCTCACTCTGTCCCTCATAAATGCAGCACTCTCCTCCCACACCTCTGTCACTCTCTCGCTGTCTCTATCTTGTGTTGTGTGTGTGTGTGTGTGCTGTGTGTGTTTGTGTGTGTGTGTGTGTGTGTGTGTGTGGTGGTGTGTGTGTGTGTGTGTGTGTGTGTGTGTGTCTTTCTCTTCCTTTCTCTCTCTCTTTCTCTCTCTTTCTCTCTCTTTCCTTTCTCTCTCTTTTCTCTCTTTCTCTCTCTTTCTCTCTCCTTTCTCTCTCTTTTCTTCGTCTTTCTCTCCTCTTTCTCTCTCTTCTTTCTCTCTTTCTCCGCAGTAATAACAACGCTTGGTGAGGTGTCGCTCTCCCCACTTCCCCTAACTCTGCTTCTTCATCCTTTTGCGCTACCTTCACCGCTCTCACCCTACACTTGCTCCCTCTCTCTCTCTTCTCTCTATCTCTCTCTTCTCTCTCTCTCTCTCTCCCTTCCACTCTTTCTCCCACCACCACTTCACCCCCCACACTTTATTGACCCATCAGCGAAGTGAGCGGGTTGTATTTGCTAGTTGTAAATAATAAAGCAGGTCCAAACGATTGCGCAGAGGTAGCGCACTTACTTTGGCATTGTCTTGTCTGGGTTTGTTTCCGACCAATTAAACGTTTTGATTCGTGTTTCGCTGGCAGGGCATTGCATCATAAATTGCGCCATCCCTTGGATGGATGTTAAGCTATGTGTTGCATCTGCTAGCATTAGGTTATGGATATTAAAGACCCCACAGTATCTTTTGAGAAGAGTTTCGCTGGGATAATTCCTGCCCTGAAAACCTCTGGGTAGGCAAGGGCAAACCACCCAGTGTAGTCATTGCTGTGTGGGTGCTTTGGCAACATCAAACTTACCTTTGAACCAAGCTGCTCAGAGAGAAAGTGAAAAGAGAAAAGTAGGAAATGTAAGCAAGAGAAACCACCCCTCATCCCTTTTCCACACCAAAGCACCGGGCCCAAGGCATCCAACCAAATCGCTTTAAGACTGCTTCTTCCTGCTGCTTGTAAATCAATACAGTGTTACAATGTCATGGCAAAAGGTTTGTGAGGAGCATGCTGAACAAGCACCACTGAAAACCCACATTCTCGATGACTCCGTGGAAACTTTTTGGAAAATATAGAGAAGTAGCAACAACAAAAAAAATAAACTCAAAACACATGTGCATGTAGTTTAAAGATAAATTACAAACAAACAGGGAAATCAAGGATTTTTCCAATATGGGAATTGCACAGTGAGCGTTTGCTGGAGTTTCAGGCAACTACACGCAAAGCTTTTGGAAAGTGGGGCCTCAGAAATGTGCTGCACGTCCGAAAGAGCTCTTTGCTTTTATGTTCCACCGACTCGAAATGAAACACAATGGCGTTCCCTATCACTTGTTGAGCATCTGATGTTATGCAATAAGTTCAGCGGTTTATTTCATGCTGCACTGTCGATTTGGCGCCTTGAGTCATTTCAGGAAGAACCGACATTTGCTTACTCTCGTGTCCCTGCAGTTGATGTGCACAGCTGTGGCTTCACAGTGAGTAATGGTTGGAAGTTTCATAATACTGTGAAAGACAAGTGGGTGGTGTGCATGGCTCGTTCGGTGGAGGAGAAACAGGCCTGGTTGGATGCGATCGTCGGAGCACGTGGAAGGAACAGAGGTATGCACATCAAGCACCGACTCCTCTGAACAATTCACAATACGTGCCAATTGTATGATATAGCCAAAAACAAAGTGATAAAGTACATGCATGATGGTATGAAACAACAAGGATGGGTCTACTCAACAGTCTACACACTTGCCACTCCTGACACCACTTATTGCTTGCGGCTGCTCATATGCATATAGAGACTAACTCCCATTATTCATCATTGGCAATAACAAGGAGCGATTCTCTTTGATGTCACACTTACCCAAGGATGCTTGTGCTTTACCATTTGGGCAGGTGATCACATGGGCCTTGAGCAAGATGCATGGACATTGATGGCTAAGAAGGGCGAGAAGCTTTACAACCTCATGAAAGCCAAAGGAAGGCTCATCCGTGACCGTAAAAAGAAGCTCACTTCAATCCCCAAGTGCTTCCTCGGAACGTGAGTTACAGAAGTTCTGAGATTCACGCCATACAGAACAACAAGGTGTTGAGATGTTTGCCGCCCGTCTTACGATGAAGCCTCCGCTATGGAATAACGAACCTGACATTTCCGTTGCCATATAATGATTTTCTGGCAGCGACTGGCTATGTGACATCATGTGCATTTCATGGCCTATTGTACATCCCGAAGGAAAAGCCTTGCTTCCTCCACACAAATCACTTAGACAGTTGCTGAAGTTACATTCTCTGCTTCTCGGTGCATTTTGCTGTTAATTTTAGAATGAGAAGTGAAAATCGGACCTCTTTGCAGGCCCCACTTGCTTCCAGGATGTGAAAAGAGGTCCCCGGTCCCGGACAGCCTCTCCTCAGAGACAGCTGGTCCTGCTGATGGAATCACGTGAACATTCAATAACAAACAAATTGTGTGATCATCTATTTTTGAAATTTGAAGTTACTTCCCCATTTCATTTGGCTGTGTATGCGTTACAATGTGATAGCACAATACTTCAAGGGTATTGCATCATCTCTCTCAAGTGATTAGAAACTGCACAGGCAACCCATCGTGTGTTGTTGGGTTGCAATGATGACTTCAATTTGTGAGTAATGATTAAATATCAAATTTTGGTTTGAACCTGAAAATCACGGTTGCACTAATGCATGACAGCACGTCTGACAGGTTAGTGCACAGGTAGCACTCTTTCCTTTGAGCTGTTTAATCTGTGTTTGATTCCTTCCCTGATGATAAAACCTGGATTTGTGCTTTGTAGACAGTCCGTTGCATCACAGAGTGCATTGAAAGGCACACGGTTCCTCGACACACATTCCCTAGCAGCACTTTTCACAACGAAATGCCGAAAAGGAAGAACCGGTGACTGCGTCCCTTTTTGTACTTGTTCCTTCAAATCGGCATTTCGAGAGATTTTTGAGAGATTGAATTAGCGTGTGCATGTTCAGATTCAGAAGGGTCCTTGGATGGACGTTAAAGATTCCATGGTGACTTTCTGAAGAGTGGGCGAGTCATTGCCTGCACCCTGACCAAATTCCGGCTCAAATTGCCCACAGTTAAGCCTGGTCAGCTGGTTCGTGAACGACTTGGATCAAAAACTTGATCCGGCTGACTCCACAAGAAAGTGGGAATAAATAACAGGTGCTGTGAAAGATGCAGTAGTATTACAGTCGTAGTGGTGGTAGTAGTAGTAGTAGTAGTAGTCGTAGTAGTGGTGTCAGTTGGAGACAAATATTTATGACGAGCTTAAAACAGTTAACAAAGTCATCAAATTCTCCTGTTCTTAAGCTTGTTGGTACATTTGACATTCACTGGGACCAAAAGGTGAACGTGCAGATATTTGGTCTTAAAATGATACTGATCATTTTTCTTTTTCATCAGGAGGTTTGGAGATAGTCATGAATCCTGTTCCACAATGAATTCCACAATGCCATTTTGAAACCCTCATGGTGGGCAATGAGCAGGCATACGAGGGCATGATCCTAAGTCGTTGAGTTCAAATCCCACTCGGTGTTGAATAAATACCAGTGGGTTGATCAGCCAGTCATCCTTCTGAGGTCGGAAAATGAGTACCAGCTTGCTGGGATGATTGAGCCATGGAGTATCCTGCGTCGGAGTGGCGACCTCCAGGATTGTGCCAATAGCCCAGAGATGTAAGGCAGCACAAACACTCTGCACAGAGTATGCGTCCCAATGGAGGGTGGTAAAAAGTTTGCGGGTCCAAGAAACACCAATGTTCTATTTTCAGTGTATATATTATATATATATATATATATATATATATATATTAATGTCTTGTAGATTTGACCAGTTTACTCTGGGGAGCAGTTTCGCTTCATGTGCTGACGAGGACCAACAAGCCCAAAACACGTGTCCTTGGATATTCCCCTCCGGGGTGGACTGATCTATAAAATTGAGAATTAAATTCTCTTTCTTGGATTGGCTGCAGTAAAATCCCACTGGGAAGTAGGGGGGTCTAGCTCTGCTAAGCTCATGCCTAATTGGTAGAGCCTTTGTAACTGTTTAGCCAGAAGAGCCTTTATATTATTAAAATTGTTCCTGGCTGCTCCCAGAACTGTTGTGTGTACCACAAGACGAGTTAATGTGTTGCAGGCATTTCCTTGTGGTCAGGATGCATGTCCCAATAGCTGATATGGCACTTGCTTCCTTGTACCCACTGCAGTAATCGGGTCCGATTTCGACTTGATGGCTTGCTGGCTTTGACCAGTTCACCCCAGGGAGGAGTTTCTGCTCCACACTGATGAGGGCCAACAAGTCCGAAACAAATGTCCATGGATGTTCATTCTCCGGGGTTGACTGGTCCATAACATTGAGAATTACTGGTCCATAAACTGGTCCATAAAAATGAAATTCTCTTCCTGATATTAGCTGCACTACAATCTCTGGTATGCCAATGCCTAAGAGGTAGAGCCTCTGCACTGTTTCATCAAAAGAGCCATTTAAAAAAAATATACTGTATACATAATACATATGTATGTATATATATATATATATATATATATATATATATATCTTATTCTCTTTCGGCTGCTCCCGTTAGGGGTCGCCACAGGGGTCGCCACATAACGATATATATATATATATATATATATATATATATATATATATATATATATATAATATATATATACATATACAATATACATATACACAGTGCCTAGACAAAGCTAACACCCCCTTTCAAAATTTTCACCTTTTGTTGCCTTGTAGCCTGGAATTAAATTGCATTCAATGAGACTTTTTCCACCTTTATTTACAGTTTACTCTGGGGAGGAGCTTCTGTTCTTGGTTACATCGTAACCCACAACTTCCAAGTGAAAAACAAATTCGACAAATTTCAGATAATTAATTAAAAAGACAAAACTAGAATATCTTGTTTGATAAGTGTCCCCTCCCCCCTATAATCGCAATTGTAATTTATCTCAGGTGAAACCAATCACCTTCAAAATCACACACCAAGTGAATTGGCCTCCAGCTGTGTTAAATTGTAGTGATTCTGATTATTTCAGAATAAAATCTTCTGTTCCTGTAGGTTTCCTCTGCTGGGTAGTGAATTTCACATCACAGACTCGACCATGAGCACCAAGAAGCTTTCAAAAGACCTGCGGGATAAAGTTGTGGACAGGCACTGATCAGGGGATGGGTATAAAAATATTTCAAAGGCCTTGATTATTCCTTGGAGCACAGTCAAGACAATCATTTAAGAAGTGGAAGGCATATGGTACCACCAAGGACAGGTAAGGTCAAGTATGGGAGCTTGCGCCAGAGCAGCGCGTCACTGCCTCCACATTCCAACTGTACTCCAGGGGGCCTCCGTCTGGCCATCTTCCAGGCAGATTCCTGGCCCATCCCCATCTCCTTGAGGTGATAATCAACCGGCTGCAATCACGGGACACGTGGTTGGCCCATTCACCTCCTCCACTCACGAGGCTCCCTCGCTGAGAGA
>CM068961.1:93875204-93891406 GCA_035128595.1 Eptatretus atami
CTTGGTGCTCATGGTTGAGTCTTTCCTGTGACATGTACTACCCAGCAGAGGACACCTACAGGAACAGCTGATTTTATTCTGAAATAATCAGAATCTCTACAATTTAACACAGCGTGGAGCCAATTATTTGGTGTGTGATATTGAAGGTGATTGGTTACATCTGAGCTAATTTACAATTGCTATTATAAGTAAGGGGCAGGGGTGGGGGGGGGGGAGGCGGAGGGTGGACACTTATCCAAACAAGTTATTCTAGTTTGTATTTTTAATTAATTTTCTGAAATTTGTAGAATTTGTTTTTTCACTTGGAAGTTGTGGGTTACGATGTGTAAATAAAGATGGAAAAGTCTGATTTAAGTTAATTTAATTCCAGGCTATAAGGCAACAAAGGTGAAAATTTGAAAGGGGTGTAAACTTTCTATAGGCACTGTATCTGTAAAGCTTGAATGTTAATACAACCTTGTGTATAACTACAGATCTGCTTTTAGTTGATATACACCTCATTGTGCTTGTGAGAGCAGCTTGGGGGCTTAACTTAAAAGCTTTCTCAGACTGAATATGCTTCATGTTATCGGAATCACATTATGCGTATCCCGAACAAACCTGTTAATTATCCTTCAGATTATCCCCAAAATTAGATAAACTAAAGCTGCCGAAGGACAGTTTGTATTGAATCCTGTAAACTTCAGACCGTCAGTGGACTTTGCTTTTGATAAGTCTTAACTCTGTCTTTCCATCGAAAGTGCAGTCTCCAATGCATCCCATAAACCCACTCATATCTTGTACCCCTGTTTTCAATGCCGACTGGACTCTTTACCTTTCCACCATAGAAGGTCAGGAAGTTTTTCTCTGGCCTTGATGAGCCCAGGTGCCTTTGATATCTGAGACTTCCAATCATGCTCTGCAGAACTGGTTCCTCCTCTATCTTCCATCTTCAACAGGTTCTTCACACTGAGCTACTTCCCATCCTGGAAGGTTGCCAACATCATCCTTATCCACAACAATATATATATATATATATCTTCTAAAGTACAGTCTGGTCAGCTTGCTTTTAATTGCAACACTCCATGTACTGCTTTCACTTTATGTATACTGCTCTTACACCTCCCCAACTCCAGGAGTACCTTTGGGTACAACTTCCCCTCCATGCCCACCTCATATTTATCTATGTGTTGTACCATCCTTTCAACAGTGACGACTCCAACTACATCTCTCTCAGATGACATGGACAAACTTTTAATCATTCACCCCAACTTGCTCTTCCTCATATGTGGTGATTTTGATTGTCACCATGCTAATTGGCTGGGTGTTGGTACCTCTCTCACCAGCCATGGCACTTCAATAAAGGACTTTTGTGACTGTGCGACTGAATCAATCTGTAAACTTTCCCACCCGGATTTCTGTCAATGGCAAATCCTCCCTTCTGGATTTGCTTACGACCAACCTCCCCGCTAATGTATCTTTCTCTTCCTCTGTTCCGATTGGTTAACCTGATCATGTGCTTGTGAAGGTCAACATCTCTCTGGCCATTCTCAGAGAACAGCCTCACCACCGGCAACTCTGGCAATTCACTTAGATAAACTGGGAGGGACTGCAAGCACCCATTGCACTAAAAGACTGGTCTCCTATATCTACCGCCCCTAATATTAAGCCTGCCCTAGAATTCTTCCACCGAAACCTGCTCTCTCTTATGCACATATTCATCCCATCTTGTCTTCAATTATCTTACTCATCCTCCTGCCCATGGTATACTGAAGCCTGTGGTGAGACAGCTGCTTTAAGACAACTTGCATTCTCCTCCTGGAAGAGAAATCCAACCGAAGGTCACCTCAGATCATTCCACAAAGCCTACAACAAGTGTGTGTCTACTCTCAGGAAAACCAGAAAACAACATCTGTCAAACCTCAAAATTGCACTTTCAAACTGGTCTCCCTCCTCTAAAATCTGGTGGTGCCTCATTAAGTCTGTCTCTGGTGTATGCTCCACTTCCATTCCTTCCCTTGCCTCAAATGGCACCACAGCCGTCTTCACTCGTGAGAAGGCCGAATGTCTCAATTCTGTGTTTGCTTCAAACTTTTGTGTACCCATCCTTCCCTGTCGTACTCAACTGCTCCTGGACTCTGTGTCTTTTGCACCTGAGAAGATGGAGAAGTTTCTGGCAACCCTCAACTCTGATTCTCCAACCGGAACGGACGGCATCAGCTCACGTGTCCTAAAAACCTGCTCTGCTGTTCTTGCATTTCCTGTCTCTGCCACTTCCACTCCGTCATTTGACTGAGGTCATCTTCCATCTACTTGGAAGTTTTCCAACATCACTATAAAATATTAAAAAGTGCAAAAATGGATCCCCTGAATTACAGACCAATTCGCTTACTTCCAATCATCAGCAAGGTCATGGAATCCATAATCGCAGTTGACATAAAATCATTCTTTTTCACTAAAGGCCTCATCTCAGATCACCAATTTGGATTCAGACCAGGTCACTTTACCTTGGTCATGCTGTTGCTACTCTCCCAACAATCATACAAGAAATCAGGGCCATCTTGCTAAATACATGCTTGGTGTTGGTTTAATGGTTGGGCTTGGGATCCTAGGGTCCTGATTTCAAATCCTGCTTGGGTGTTGATTTAATACCATGTGGGGTTGACTCAGCCTGTCATCCTTTGGAGGTTGGCAAAATAAGTACCAACCACCTTGTTGGAATGATTGATCCATTTGAGTATCCTGTGTTGGAGTGGTGACTTTTTCAGGATTGCGTCCAATAGCCCAGGACATTGCTTTGGCAGCACCAATGCTCTGAACAGAGTCTGGTCCCAATGGATTTTTTGGATCTCTAGAGCTTTTAAAACAGTCTGACATCCTGCCTTGCTCTCCAAACTCTGCCTTTGGCATCCAAGCCAACTCCACACATGGCATTCCTCGACTCTTGTAGCCAAAATGTGGCTCTCAACGGAATCCTTTCTCTCCTCTCCCTGTCAAGAGTGTTCCGGGCCCCGTCCTATTCCTAATCTTCATCACTGATCTCTGATTCTCTGGAAAATCCTCTTTATCTATTTGCTGATGACTCAAACCTTTGCCACAACATCCCTCTGACAGACGGGCAGCAACCTCTTCTATTTCCTCAGACCTTGACAAAATCACAATCTGGTCAAACACTTGGAATATGTCTTTTAATCCTGAGAAATATCCAACATACTCACTCTCTATCTAAAAGGACCGTACAGCAAACCAAAATCCGGAATCACTGCTCACCTCCACTCATTTGCTCCTCTTATTTTCCCACCTGTGGGACCAATTTACACATTCTCTTCAATCCCTTCCAGGTCTTCAAAACAGCTGTTCACCACCATCTCTTATCTTCCCCCATCCAAAACCATAATCTTTTTTACACCCATTAAACCCCACACCCCCCCCCAAAAAGTAGCTTCTGTATCCATCTTGTCCATCCCCTGCATTCTCCCCTACCCCTCGTCGTTACCCCAATCCCTTGCTGTCCGTCTCTGTTTAGTTTGTCTATCGGCCCTGCTGTTCGCATTTCCCCATTCTCTTTCTGCTATTCCTTTTGTTATGTTGCATCCTGATCTGTTCTGTGTTGTAGCTCTTCCACAAGCCTTGATTCTGAATAAATTCCCCCCAGAATCACCCCCTATAAAAAGAAAAAAATCCAACATTATGGAATCGATAATTTCTATTGACATCGTCATTCATCTTCTGTAATGGTATGTTCACTCATCATTGTGTTCAATTCATTCTGGTCATCCAATTGTGGATTCCCTGAACTGAAAACAGGAAGTCGGAACAGAATATACTGTGTTTGGATTTTCTGTCTCACGAGTTTTTTTGACATTGTTTGGTGTTTTGCTTTGTTTGTTAAGCTCTCTGTCTTCTTGGTATTCAAGGTCTTCCTAGTACCAGGCTGTGAGACTTTCTCCAGATTCGCTGATAACTTGTAAGTCTTGATGGAATCATCTCATCTGTTGTGACGGTATAGGCCAGTGTAGCGCAAGGCAGCATGCCGTTTGCCCAGTGATATTTTTTTATCTGCAATACGGATTGGTTTCTCATCCCACTGATATGCATGATATGACACCTGGAACCTCATCTTTGCTCAAGGTAAGTCTTGCATCCTAACCTTGCCGCTCAGAAAAGACCAATTCTTTCCTCAACAATTTTTTCAAAATTCAGTCTCTTCAACCCCAGGATCTCACCATCAGCCATTACCTCGCTTGGGCAGATGACATTTCCAAATTGGCTTCTAAAGCAATAGTGAACTGGGCAAAGTCCAGCCTATCTGCTCCCCTGCACTCCATTGTTCATTTTCGTATCTGTGCAGTTGCTTTTACCGATGTCTGTCCAGTCACACTCCACTGCTTCAATGTTGCACCTCACCATGATCCTTTGATGTCTCCTAATCTTGATCTCACAATCTCACTCTTGCTAACATATCTCCCTATTCCCATCCCTACTTTTGAAATCCCATTTGATTGTTTAATGAATTCATAAGTTCCCCACAGCTCTCCTGTGTTGTTCGAAACACCTTCATCCCCATGTCATTTAGCTTCTCCAAGATCCTCAAATGTATAATCTATACGTACATATGGAAATACTGAATACAGCTTTATAACTGCCACTGAATAAAATTACTTCGGCGTCTGCGAGGCATGCACAGCAAGATGTAGTCACCAACATGCTCCTCAAGCAGAGTTTGTTGTACTCCTCACGTGCGGGTGCAGTTGCTGACAAGCATCACTTCAAACAGGAACCCCTGCTCTACCGCTTTCGCTATGATGATGGCACATTCCGTACGCGCAGCGAGATGCAAGATATGATTGCTAAGGTAATCACTGTTGATAATCATCAAACAAATGGTTAAAGAACAAAGAAATTGATGATGGCAGAAAATAATGGGAGTGCATCATAAAGAGTAAAGTTTATACACACAGTCAATGATCATGACTTGTAGGTACGCAGCACCTACTCGTATGCACAAACAACTTTGAGTTCTGCCATTATTTATGATATTTAATTATTACTATTGTTATTTTATTGCAATGTCATTGTTATACTCATTTGAATTTTCTTTCCAGGGCTTAAGAATTTATTGTCGACTGCACAGCACCTTCAAACCCATGATAAAGTGAGCGATTTATCAATAGTATGTGTCGAACAATTTTCAATAACCATTTAACCAATGCAGGAGGTAGTGGGAGGACCTGTAAGCCTGTACCATGATTATTTTAACTATGCACGTCTATTTCAGAATTGAGTGGTTTGTTCTTTGAGTGGTTTGTTCTTGAAGCTGGTGCTTCCTGAGGTGGCTTTGTCTGTGAAGCATTTTGTTCTTGAAGAGGTTCATTGTTGAAGTGGTGTCCTCTTGATGTAGTTTATTCTTCGGGTCCTTTGTTCTTGAGGCGGTTTGCTCTTTACTACCCTGTGTGCGTAGTGCCTAGCGGGGTTAAGCAATTGGTTCACTCTGTCTGTCAATTAGTCTGTATACAGTGCCTTCAGAAAGTATTCACACCCCTCGACTTTTGTAACATTTTGTTGTGTTACAGCCTCAATTTAAAATGGATTAGATTTAAAATTGTCGTCACCAATCTGCACAAAATACCACGTGATGACAAAGTGAAAACATGTTTTTCGAATTTTTTGCAAATTAATGAAAAGCTGAAATGTTTTGCGTCGATAAGTATTCAACCCCTTTGCTGTGACTCTCCAAATTGAGCTCGGGTGCATCCAATTTCCTTTGATAATCCTTGAGATGTATCTACAACTTGATTGGAGCCTACCTGTGGTTAATTCAATTGATTGGACATGATTTAGAAAGAAACACACCTTTCTATATAAGGTCCCACAGTTGACAGTGCATGTCAGAGCAGAGACTTTACCATGAAGTCCAAGGAACTGTACGTAGAACTCCGAGATAGAAATGTGAGGAGGCGTAGATCTGGGGAAGGGGATAAAACAATTTCAAGAGTGTTGAAAGTTCCCAAGAGCACAGTGAGCTCCATCATGAGGAAATGGAAAGAATATGAAACTACCCAGACTCTTGCTAGAGCTGGCCGTCTGACAAAACTGAGCAACTCGGCAAGAAGGACCTTGGTCAGGGAGGTTATCAAGAACCGAATGACCACTCTGACAGAACTACAGAGTTCCTTGGTTGAGATGGGAGAACCTGCCGGAAGGACAACAGTCTTTACAGCACTTCACAAATCTAGGCTTTATGGGAGTGTGGCCAGACAGAAGCCACTTCTGAGAAAAGTACACATGACAGCACACCTCAAGCTTGCAAAAAGGCAGGTGAAAGACTGAGATAATGAGGCAAAAGATTCTGTGGTCTGATGAGATGAAACTCTTTGGCCTGAATGCAAAGCGCTACGTTTGGCGCAAACTGAGCATAGCTCATCACCCATCTAACCCCATCCCTACCATGAAGCGTAGTGGTGGCAGCATCATGCTTGGGGGATGCTTTGTAGCAGCAGGGACTGGGAGACTTGGTAGGAAATATGGAACAATTAATGGAGCCAAACATAGGCAAATCCTTGAGAAGAATCTGCTTCAGAGTGCAAAAGACCTGAGACTGTGGTGAAGATTTACGGTCCAACAGGACATTGACCCCAGGCATTCAGCCAAAGCAACACTGGAACGGCTTCAGAACAAGAATGTAAAAGTTCTTGAGTGGGCCAGCCAAAGCCCAGACTTGAATCCCATTGAGAATCTGTAGAAAGACTTGAAGATTCCTGTTCACCGACGCTCCCCATCCAACTTGACAGAGCTTGAGCAAATCTGCAAAGAAGAATGGAAGAAAATCCCCAAATCCAGATGTGCAAAGCTAATACAGACATACCCAGGAAGACTCGAAGCTGTAATGGCTGCCAAAGGCACTTGTACAAAGTATCGACTCAGGAGGTTGAACACTTAGTGATGCAAGACATTTCAGCTTTTCATTATTCATGATTTCGTAGTAATTTATAAAAACATGTTTTCACTTTGTCATTATGGGGTGTTTTGTGTAGATCGGAGGCAAAAATATTTAAATTTAATTAATTTTAAATTCAGGCTGCAACACAACAAAATGTGAACAAAGTCAAGGGGTGTGAATACTTTCTGAAGGCACTGTGTTTGATTGATCGAGGTACTAATTAATTTCAATTTAATTTTCCATTTTAAACACTGTGGAACACAAATCGGATCATGGACCTGCAGTTTAGCAGGACTTTGGCTCTGAATTTGATAAATTGTACGGAGTCTCAACCCGAGGGCGCATGCGCACAGTGCAGTAAAGCGATTGCTTTAGTCTGTCTGACTGTCTGTCTGGCAGTCAAACAAAATTGAAAAGCATTCCAAATAGGATAATCACTGTTTTTAGGGAAATCATAAAGGAGATGAACAACAAGCATGAAAAACTAATTTAACGTCTTAAATAAGGTGGTTTAAAAGACGATGCATCAACGGTGGTAAACTTCCGATTAATTGCTTCTTTTTTTTCACTCCAGCCTTTAATACTTTTATTTTACTTCAATTAAATTATGTATTTTAACATTGAAGAACACAAATCCCTTGTGTGCACTTCCAAAAATCTCCAGTTTAGCAGTACTTGGGCAAAATTTTACACTGTTTCGACCAATCATGTTTGCCTCCTGATCTGAGTGTGGAGTAACAGTGAGATTCAGACAAAATGGCGACGCCTAATGATGCAATGACAGAGCTAACAAGAGTTGGCAGAAGGTTCAGATCTGGAGTATTCTGTTTGACCCATTGGGTTCATATGGTTGCCATCGCTCCTGTTTATCAACGTCAACAATCAAAGCAAATATCAATCGTTCTCAGAATCACAAAGCAAGAGTTGTAAAGACTCTTCCCGTGTCATCCTTCTCAAGACTGTGTGATGTGAGGTGTTCTGTGAATTCTCTAGTTTTGTTTTAAAGAAATTTGGATGTGATTTATTATTCTGCCTAGTATGATGGCCTGGAGGTATGTACTCACCTCTGAGATGTCTAGCCAGGGTTTGAATCTCAGCCCAGCTAAGAACTGTCATCCTGGTGTTTCACAGGAAGGGTAAATTCATCGATGTGTGTGCCGTCCCTCGGATGGATGTTAAACGGGAATCCCTTCTGCCAGCATTAGTTGGTGGACATTAAATACCCCATGGTGTCCCTCGTGAAGAGTAGGTGAGCTATCACCGGCACCCCCAAACAAATTACTAGTTCCTGCCCTAACTTCCTGTTTTTGAGCGGTGACCTATCCAGGATTGGAACCTTGGCAAGAATTTTAATTTGCTCTTTTCTGCTTCAGGAGAACTGCAATCAAAGCATGATTGTATCGAGCAGGATTCATGTTCTTGAGGTTTTTTTTTGTTTCTTTTGCAGGGATCGTGATCACCATCTATCGACATACAAATCTGTGCTGGTGGCTCATAAGTTCATTGACTGGCTTCTTGCTCAGGTAAGGCTGAGTATTTCTTAATGATCATCTCATGCTTTGAGCATTCGTTTGTAACACATGAGACAAATATCAGGTATTATTATCTGAATATAAGGCGTTCGAGAAGTGTCCCACAATTGCTTGTTGAGGAGAGCATTGGTCCCCTACATAGAAAAAACTTTCAATATTTGAACACAGAAATCAAAAGTTTTCAAAATCTTATCTCAAAAGATCTCGTTTACACCTCGTACCCCTTTTCCACGTGGCCCAGACCAACCTGGGCTGATCCAATCCAATAAGTGTTGGGAAATTATCAATTTCCAACCAATCTGAACCCTCTATGGCAGGTGAACATATTCTTCAATCAACTTTTAATTGATTTAACCCATTGCTTGTCACACAAAGTCTACTTGAAATAGAGGAGTCTTGAAGATGGCACTTTAATATGGGTCAGTCTGGACCAGCTGGACCATCTGGAAAGGCAGCACTTCGAGGCTATCATTGGTCTCATAACAAGTACCTCCTCAATATGTCGATTTATTCTTTCCACGAAGGTGGATAAAAGCTCTTACTGAACAACATACTGTATGCATTCTGTAATGGACATTCTTTTCTCATCTTTTTTGTATGGATGTCAAATGTATTTCACGAGTTTTAAATATCTGTCCCGTGTCCCAGGCTACAATTGCGGTGACACCCTAGAACACCTTCTGGAGACACTAATTTTCATTCACTTGATGATTCTATCGATGCAAGATAGACTGTGTGCTTAACCATAACAACATTAGGTTAAACATACACTTCAGGACATCTTTTGCTGCATACTGGGGAGTATTCCTCACAAGTGATCCAAAAGACAGTGAAGCAGAGATACGCATCCAGAAAAATACAGGATGGCTTCTCACTCCTCACTGGCTAGCTTCTAATCGGCAAAACATGTCCAGCGTACTCATGGATGCCAAACGTCGTTATGTATTGTAGGCAGTCATCAACACGATGAAATAGACAATTCGGACCGAACATCATCTCGTCGACTATTTTGATGATGTCATAAGGTTCCATTGTCTGTTGTCTCCACCTGAAATCCAAGATTGCCAGGTGAGATGTATTACTCGAGCATTCCAAGAATGTGATGAACCTTTTGTCCCTTGGATTGAAACTTGCTTGTTTGTGTGTGCATTTTTAGGGGGACTCCACCACCAGAGAGGAGGCCGTTTCCTTGGGAACAGCTCTCTGTAACAGCGGCTTTTTGCATCATGGTAGGCTTTATTCACCAGCAGAGTTCAATGTCACTTGTGCTTTGTCACCGCAATGTCAACCTTCGGAGGACGGAAATAGGTTTTGTTGCACCCTTGCTGGAAGTAGGGTCATAATAACATTATGGGTCACCCTACGGCCTGTGTTAATGGGAAAGTCACCAGGGAATGGAGTCCCCTGTTTGTTTCTCTGTCTGTGAGTTGGATATCTCAAAATGTTATGGACGGATTCGGCCAAAACTTGGTGGACCGGTTGGATGTGTGACAAGGACAAATTGATTCGATTTTGTTGAAGATCCAGATCCAGATCCGGATACTAAAATTTTAAAGTGATTCTTCACCATTGAGAGATAGGGCCAAAGACTATATGTAGCACGATATTTCAAAAAGTTGTAGATGGATTCGGATGAAACTTGTTGGACAGGTTGGGTGTATGACAAGGACGAATTGATTCAATCTTGGTGAAGATCTGAATCCAGATCCGGATACGAGAATTTTTTAATTTTTAAAGTGATTCTTCACCATTGAGAGATCGGGCCAAAAACGATATGTAGCATGATATTACAAAAATTTATTGGGCCCGATATGTTCTCGTGGATCAGGTATTACATGGTGGAGGTATGCGCTCCATCGCAAGTGCTCTTCTCATTGAAGTTGTTTTTGCCACACTGTATAAAATCCACTTTATCACTGAAATATGGAATTTAATTCAAAAAGATAACAGGTCAGTTATCCGTGACACTCACAGTGTATTGCTTGTGGTGGCTCCACACTGCTTCAGATTGCACGATTAATCGTTGGTGTGCCACGAGTGACCGGACCTGTGTGCCTTATGACGTGGCGCAGTGCAAGACAAGAGCGAATTTAAAGACGACTCGCTCCTCTTCCGCTTCTATGCTGATGAAGATAGCGCCGCACACGGGGGCAGCAAGCG
Organism: Eptatretus atami; assembly: GCA_035128595.1. Lineage (NCBI taxonomy): Eukaryota > Metazoa > Chordata > Myxini > Myxiniformes > Myxinidae > Eptatretus > Eptatretus atami. Next base: position 93,885,816 of record CM068961.1, read on the forward strand.
ACAGGCCGCTCGGCCATCGCGCAACGACATGAAGGTGGTGGAGACCATGACCTGCAAGTCTATCATGGTCAGTAGCACGCTTTCTGACCATTGGCACAACCTTTTAATGGGTCTACACCAAAGTGGTTCAATTTTGTCTTTGCTTCTGGATGCATGAACCACATTTTATGTTTTGTGTCAATTGTATGACTGATGTATGAAGGTTTATTATTAAGCCGATGAGTTAACATCGTAACAAAAACCCATCAGGTATGTCTTCTTCAAAGGCTTCTTCAAAGACATCAGGTATGTCTTCTTCATTCCTCCAAGTGTAGAAAAAACAACAACTTTTTTCTACAATACAGAAACTCCATATTGATGTGTTTTTTCCCTTCAAATATTACTTCCTTTGACTTCACTCTACTGGACTTACCCTAACCTGATGATGAATGTTTACACATGAATAAGTACAAAGTGAAATGGAATTTGTAACAAAACATCCTGTAACCAGCAGTACAATTGAACCAGTGACGGACTGATGGTAACCGATTCGTGTTTTTCGTGGTTATTGTATCAGAAAGATGACACGACTAAAGAAACGGGTTTATTATTGTATCAGAAAGACGACACGACTAAAGAAACGGGTTTATTGAGCTTCGAATGGAACAACAGTTGTATTCCGTTCATCCATTGCAGGTAAAGTTCCATCCCGAAGGTTATGGGTTTGAGCTGCAAGAGACTCACAAGGGTTACGTCGTGAAATCGGTGGAACCTGGCTCTAGTGCTGCGGTACTGACACATTCTCATCTCATGCACGGTCTTGTGTCACGGCACACATGGTCTCACGTCACATCACACACGGTATCATGTCACGCACGGTCGCATGTCATGTCGCATCACGCCACACCACATATGATGTCATGCCATGTATGATATCACATCACGCATGCTTTTATGACATGCACAGTCATATCTCATCCATACTTTTCTCCCATGCATGTTCACATCACATTTACAGTCGCATCACATGCGTGATCTCATCTCATCTCACCTTCTCACATGCATTGTCCTATGCACTGCAATGTACTACCTGTCCATTTGCACAGTACAAGCAACCAGCATTGTGGAATGAAAAGCAGATCCACCCTGATTTTCCAGAGTTATAACAGGATCATGTGCTGTGATCCTTCCAGGCAGGAGGCCTGCGTGCTGGCAGGAAGCTGTGTACTGTACGGGGTGACCTCGTTTTCCTTCGTCCTTTCAAAGAAGTGGAGATGTTCTTGGAGGACTGTTTCTGGCAAAACCACAACCTGGAAATCTTAGTGGCCACTAAGTCCAAGGAGTACGAAACTTTTGTCTCTTCTCGTAATCATATTTACTCATTTATTCATTTACCTGTTTGTCTATCAAACCAGGGCTTAATGATTATCCGTCAAACAATCATCTTATATCAGCTACTACAGCTGTAATTTATTCTCATTAACATGATCCTGATATCTGATTTGGAAAACAAATTACCCCTCCCCACCACCCCAAAACTCATCCCAAGTGGTTTGCTATTAAAGCACAGAAAATTATCATTTGGTCTAATCGAGCCGCAGGCCACATCACTACCCACAAGTCATTGCAAACATTGTACATATCACGTTTTCCAGTCTCATATGTGTATTTAACATGTATTCAAAACATTACATTGAACAGGAGGGTAAAACCTTCATTTGATTGAAAGTTCATGTTGGGTTTTCCTGCAGGTGACTTTAGACAAGGTGCTGTACATTCGGTGCATTGTTTCATGGTCATTATATACCTGTGTAGTGATTGTGATATCTTTCCTGAGAGTCTCGTCAAATGGGGAATGTGCTGTCAGTGTTTCTGCATTCCATACCGTGTGTGTGTGTGTGTGTGTGTTTTGCAGATATATGTAGGTAATGTGGTGTTGGTATGGCACAGGCATGATAGGTCAAACGGCCTCATCCTGAATCATAACTCCTTGTTTATCGTTGTCATCAAGTGCAGGCATCACGCTAAGGCCTATGACTCACACACACTTTTGTGTGCAGCCTGCGGCTGCTGGTTGCATCATCGGTTAGGGACACAGCTGTGCCACTGACGTAATGCCCTATTACCAGTACACTGGTGCTCATTTCGCCAACCTCAGAAGGATGACAGGCTGAGTCAACCCCACCTAGTGTTAATTCAGCGGCAGACAGGGCTCGAACTCAGGACCCTAAGATCCTAAGCCAACCACGCCAACCACCCTCACCACCATGCCAATGCCAGGCTATACCCTATGACTCATGGAGCCCCACTCTGTACCCAAACACCTCACCAACTGGAATAGGAGGGGGGACGGGTCGGGTAAAGTCAGCAAAGCATATTCACAAACCTTTCATTCTAAACCCAGGAATGCACAAACACACCAAAGAGTCTTCCTTTGCTGACTCGCTCAACACCTCCTCACAAGCTCACTCACCGAGTGGATAAAAGTCTGTTCACACAATCGAAAACCTGAGATCATGGTGCCGAGAAATCATTCCATTACCTGCAGGTTTTATTCTCATTGCGTGTGTAGTGACACTAATTTTCTTAATAAATCCATTAATTTTTCTTGATATTGTGAATATTTGTAATAAAGCAAACACGTGATCTCTGGTAGCCAATCAGTTGCATCAATCCAGAGAACCAATCAACGTACGGGATGCCAAAAATGCCGAGGACTCGCAGGAGCTGGTGTTGACGACATGTTGGAAGCTTGCGCGCCTTCACGTACAAGCCTTTCTCATCCCTATTCACGAGTCACTCAACACATCATTATTTCATAGTGACTTTTGGTTCGACTTTATCAAGACTATTGAGCAAAGTGGACTTCGTTTGTTTGGTGAAACAACCACGACTACAACGAACGAGTTTCCTTTCCTGCTCGCCATTTTAGACGCAATTCTAAAGCCGTAGCGGCTCAGCGCCATTAAATCTTTCCTTCTTCACCAACCCCTGGAGAGACGACGACGGAGTAATCATCAGCCGGACTTCATTTACAACATGTCATTACAATGTTGATGTGAGTGAGATTTCTCTTGTTCTGGTTTAAGCATCATCATCTTAACCAGCATACTGAAAGGGAAATAAATCCCCACAAATTGTGACTTGACGTGATCCGACGTGATCAAGATCTGGCAAACGCAACGTGATTCAACGCCGCGTTCTTCATTTCATATTCCGTCATGTCAAATGAAAGTCCTCCTTTCATCGCACCTTCCATCGCACCTGTTAGCTTGAAGCTACCTCCGTTTTTGGCCAAATGACCCCACCATATGGTTCACTCAAGTTGATGCACAGCTTCTGACCTGAGGCATCACAGCACAGGAAACAAACTTTGCATACGTCGTGGCTTCTCTTCAGCCAGAGATAGCACAAGAAGTGTGAGACGTTATCATTGAGCGACCCACTGAAGGGCCGTATGAGTCCCTCAAGGCAGAGCTCGTTCGCCGCACATCCGCCAACTTCTTATTTCTTATTTCGGAAGGATCGTAAGCCTTCTCAATTGTTACAAAGGATGTGACAATTGTTCAGTGAGAATAACCTGGAGGGTAACATACTCGAGCAGCTTTTTCTCCAACGATTGTCAATCAATCTTCAGTGTATCCTTGTTTCAACTAGCAATTCAGTGAATATCGAGCAACTTGCTGATATAGCTGATAAGATCATCGATCGAAGTCGCGACCCCACACACTTCCTCCATCAATGCGGTTACATCCCAGTTAGTCGATGACTTATCTGCCCCAGCTACATCCGACATGCAACGACTTAAAACCCAAATGGACCGGCTAACTGCCCAAATGCAGGCGCTCACATGTCATCTTGAAGAAGAGCGTGGTCGCAATTGGAACCGTGGGAACCAGCAAGGGCATAGGCGACAATCTCCTCAACCTGGCGTGCAGCAACATGCAGGGCGTTGTTGTTGGTATCATTGGCGATTTGGGGAAAATGCACACAAGTGTGTTCAGTCTTGCAATTTCACAAGCCGCCCTGCTTCGCAGTTGGGAAACGCCGCAGCCAGCGATTAGCAGCCACGAGTCAGTCTGGCGAGCATCAACCAAGTCGCTTGGTTTTCATCAATGACAATAACACCTGCACCCCATTTTTAGTTGACACTGGAACTGAGGTCAGCATTTTACCCCCAGCGGTTAGGAACAAATGTAAACCATCTGCATTTACTCTCCAAGCTGTCAACAAATCCACCATTTCCACATGTGGTGAAGTATCGATAATTCTCAATCTTGGCCTGAGGCGAGTTTACCGATGGATATTTATCATTGCTGACGTACCCATCCCTATCATTGGAGCTGATTTCTTGAAGCATTTGGGATTGTTGGTGGATGTGAAAAACCAAAAGCTCCTCGACTCCACCACAAATCTTTGTGTCAAAGGTATCACTGCGCACGTTTCTTCTGTCAGTCCGATGTTTGTCAAGTTCGACCACGTGGCCAGTTATGATGCCATCCTTCAACAGTACCCAGAAATAACTCGGCCCACCTACAGTGAATCAGCGGTTAAACACTCCACTACTCACCACATCGACACACTTGGCTCTCCAGTTGCAGCTCGACCACGTCGACTTGCTCCGGATCGTTATGTAATTGCTAAAGTGGAGTTTGACCGTATGCTTAAGTTGGGTATCATTCGACCTTCAAGCAGCAACTGGTCCTCACCTTTACATATGGTCCAGAAGAAAACATCTGGTGATTGGAGGCCCTGTGGTGACTACCGCGCACTGAACAGGAACACAGTACCAGACTGTTACCCTGCACCACACCTACAGGATTTTAGATCTCGACTCCGGCGAAAGCAAGTTTTTGCCAAGCTTGACTTGGTGAGAGCATATCATCAGATTCCAGTTGAGCCGGCTGATGTACACAAGACAGCCATTACCACTCCTTTAGGCCTTTTCGAGTTTGTGCGCATGCCCTTTGGGTTACGCAATGCAAAACAAACTTTTCAGCGCTTCATCGATGAGGTCATCCGGGGTTTGTCTTTCGTTTATGCCTGCATTGATGATCTGCTCATAGCCAGCGAGACGATCAAGGAGCATGAACAGCATTTGCAGCTCGTATTCACTCACTTATCGCAGTGCGGCGTCATCATTAATCCTGCCAAATATCAGTTTGGGGTGTCCTCGGTACACTTTTTGGGGCACTTGATTGACGAGCATGGCATTCATCCATTGTCTGACAAGGTCAAGGCGATCCAGGATTATTTGCAGCCAACATCAGTGCGCAAGCTACGAGAGTTTCTTGGCATGGTGAATTTTTACAGGAGATTCATCCAAAACTGTGCAGACACTATTCATGCACTAACTGACCACCTCACACGACATGGGAAGGAGCCAAAAAGACTTCTGGTTTGGTCCGACAAATGTGCTGCTGCTTTTACTGCGGTGAAGTCTTCGCTAGCAGAGGCCACAATGCTTGCCCATCCGAAGTCAGATGCACCACTATGTATCGTGGTGGATGTTTCAGATGTGGCAGTTGGTGGTGTATTCCAACAGTATGTGGAAGGGAAGTGTGAGCCCATTTCCTTCTTTTCCAAAAGGTTGCAGCCAGCAGAGACAAGGT
>CM068961.1:93891421-93908921 GCA_035128595.1 Eptatretus atami
TCACGAGTTGCTGGCGGTTTACCTCGCAATCCACAATTTTCGTCATGTGCTTGAGGGTCGGCACTTTTGTGTTTACACAGACCACCAGCCATTATCGCATGCTTTCGAGGCAAAACCTGATCACTATTCACCAAGAGAGGTTCGACACCTTGACTATGTTCTCAATTCACCACCGATATACGTCTTGTGAGCGGTGAGGAGAATACTGCAGCTGATGCTCTTTCACGGCTCAATATCAATGCCCTCGACACAACCACCTCCATCAATTTCAACAGGCTTGCCAAGGAACAGCAGGGAGACGAGGAACTTCAGCATCTCAGAGCAAGGTTCCCATCGCTCAAGTTCAATGAGGTACCTCTCCCTATCTCTGAACAGTATCACCACTGACAGAGCACTATTGTTTGCGACTTATCCACTGGCACTTCTCATCCATATGTTCTTGTTGAGTTCAGATGGGCTGTATTTGATGATCTGCACAATCTATCTCACCCTGGTATCAGGGCAACGCAGCACCTTGTGACTCAACGTTTTGTCTGGTGTGCCATTAATCATGATGTGAGAAATTGGTCCAGAGCCTGATTACAGTGTCAACGAGTGAAAATACTTGGTCACACGGTAACACCATCGGGCATCTTTGCATCTCCTGACGTCCGTTTTGATCACGTGCACATCAATTTAGTCGGTCCTTTTCACCATCTGGCGTAACACATCTGCTCACGTGTGTTGACCATTTCACCGGTGTCCAGAAGCCATTCCAATACCTGACGTATCGGCGGAGACCGTAGCCAAAGCTTTCGTTTCCAGATGGGTTACAGTGTTTGGTGCCCCATCTATTATCACCACTGACAGAGGACGTTGAGTGCACACTTTTCAAAATGCTGACCGAGTGACTTGGAAGCAAATGCACCAGAACTACTTCTTACCACCCCGTTGCAAATGGCCTTGTTGAACAGTTCCATCGACAGATTAAGTCCTCACTCTGAGCACAAGCAGACCCACATCGCTGGATGGAAAACCTTCCGGTAGTGCTTTTGGGCACTCATGCCACAGTAAAAGCTGATATGGGTTGCAGCACTGCCGAGTTAGTTTTTGAATCAACACTTCGCCTTCCTGGGCAATTTGTTGCTCCGACGAACATTCACACCGATTTGGACTCGAGCAATTACGTGGACAGACCACGAAGGACAATGAGTGAGTTGCATTACATCCCCACCAGAGCTCAACAGAGTTCCATGCATCTGCCCAAAGATCTTTCGTCTTGTACCCATGTTTTTGTATGTGACGACACTGTCATAGTTTCTCTGCACCCTCCCTACCGGGGCCCCTTCCGAGTCATTTCGAGGAAGGACAAGTACTTCATCCTTTATTTTAATGGGGAGTCTGAAACTGTCAGTTTAGACAGACTCATGGCTGCCTACCTTCATGGATAAAAAGTCTGATGCATCTTATCCTACTGCTATAGCAGAACAAACGCCAGCTACATCGACTCCCACTGTTCCTGTGAGCCCACACACAAAAGCACCGAGCTCAGCCCCATCAACATCTGCATCAGCCCCTTTGCCACCGACACTACATCAGATGTGAGGAAAACTCGTTCTGGCAGACATGTCCATTGGCCTGAGAGATTTGTGCAAGTATTCAATGAGGGCTGACGTCCATGTCTACATCATGATCGATCGTCTCTCTTTGGTCATCGATCTAACGGGAAGAAAAATGAGGAAGACCTGGACCATCTTCACTGAGATATCTGAGATTTTTCCTCGGAGGGCTAGGGAAGAACAGAGAAAAAAATGGATGTGAGGGTGTGAGAGCTGAGATGGCGAAGAAACAAAGACGTATGAAACTACCGAGGGAGAGGCAGATGTGGGTCAAAGATTTCTTTCATACATAAATATTGAGGGGTCATTGTGTCATGGAGTGCACCTATGCAAACATTGTAGTTGGCATAATTTTAGCTATCTTGTTTTGTAATTCCACTGCAATTTCAACAGTGTTTGGTTCATTTTTACTTTAGCCTATAAATCACGTCCACGGGTCTAGTGCTCATCTGCTAGGTAATGTTTCTCAGAATTGCATGTCAGGAAAAAGAGCTGCCAAATAACTTGGGTTCTCATCCTGTAAGACAGGACTGGCAGGATAGCCTCAAGATTAGGAAGATCAGAGGCCTAGACTCCAAGAGGATAACTCTCCATTGATCTGTCTACCTTGGGTTTGAACCTCAACCCACCTATAAATTATTGTCCTTGTATTTCACAGGGCAGGGCAGGTGTGGGTCAAAACTCATCAATGTGTCCTCCGTCCCTCGGACAGACGTCTGCCAGCATTAGTTGCTGGACGTTAAAGATCCCACGGTGTCCTTCAGGGAGGTCAGCACCCTGAACAAATCACAAATTGCTGCTCTAACGTAGAAATGATGCAAACCAGCAACCTGCATCCAAAAGAAGAATTTTGGTAGACCATTGCAATCTCTGTAACGGAAATCTGAGATGGCCGTCTAAAGTCGCAAAACTACAAGATGGTGCAAACTGCAAAATGCTCAATCTTCCATATCTTCAGGACACCAATAAAGTAGGAATAAACCAAAAACAAGAAAATAGTTGCAGTGCTCCCATTAATGACTGCTCATGAGTACCTTGACAAGTAATACAACTCAAAGTGTAGTTGCTCTCAAATTGATGGGGATCCACTAGGTGTTGTGTGTTGATAATTTATTTCTTCCTTGCAGGTTGTTGCAAGTCCCATTACCAGACCAACTTGAGTTCAAGCTCCGCGGTTCATCACCTGCGTTTGTCTACGCCGTGGCACAAGGTGACTATTACCAGGGTTCCATGTCTATGCGGTGAGAATCTCCTTCTAGAGATGGATGACGTCAGGAGATTATTGAGGGAGGATGTGTGAAGAGGTCCACCCTCCCTTAAATCAAATACATCACCGACCTGGGCCCACTCCTCTGGTGCCTTTCGCCAGCTTTGTCTTCTTGCCTCTACAGGGCAAATGAATTCACTGAGGGTCTTTAAATTATTTTATCAGAGATCGAGGTTCATGGAAGAGCTGAAATCGGTGCATATGCAGTAACTACAGAAGTTGTTCATTTTTTTATTTTTACAACACATGCTGTGAAAATGATTGATCCTTCCAGTAATTCTGGAGATCAGGATACTTTTATAAACAGGCATGTTTTGTGAGTTCTCATGGGATTTGGAGCCACTGCTATAATAAACATTCAGTAGTCCACAGGACTCCAATAGCGAGTACCGGCGTACTTGGCTTCACTGCATATAGAATACATGGGTTTATCAAAAGCAGAGTCACTCAAAAAAAAAAATATCCAGTGTTGAGTCCTCGACTCATAATTGACTCACGGCTCGAAACTGAGACCGACTGTGATCACTGTGACCTTTCATCAGGATCTGAAGCCGCTAATGCTGGCTTATTGCCCGGACAGCGTCTCCTCAAGCTGAACAACGCCAACATCTCCAAGTGTGACCATCGCTCACTCACTTTGGACATCCTTGGCTTGGCGAGACTTACACAGGTGTGACCTTTGTGGCCTGGCTACTTTTCTCTGACCTCACCCTTGCAAAAACCACCTCTGCATCTCATTTGACCTGATTATTTTTTGATGAGCATCCACTGAGGTGCACTGAGTAATCACTGGGGATATTTGAGAGGGATACCTCTGCAGAAGCTTCCAAAATGATTCTGTTTACTCTTCAATTCACAGTAAATTTACTTAACTGTTGGGATTATTCCATCTCCTTCAATTCAAATAATTGATACAACTTGATGGCATTATGGACACAAAATATGGATAATGATGAATGTACTTTCATGTTATCGAGATCCTCCTTGGGTCTTAAAATCCATTCTTTGATAAGTGGTGACTTCCCCCCCCCCCCCCCCACAATGACGGTGACTAGGCCACACAGAGGGAGGCTTCTGACTGGGTTTACAGCAGCACCGAGTTTATGGAGCAGTCACACCGTCGGTCACGCGCTCTGTCCCTCCTCTCCCTTTGCCATGGATCTTCAGAGGAGGGCTTTGATTCATTCCTTCCGACCTTGGAAAATATCACTGATGAGGAGGAAGAAGAAGGTGTGTCGTAGTTTAGCCAAAGTTACGGATCCATTCATTCCATACATGTCTAACAAAATTAACTAGCATCCGTTGAAGACAAAGTCTTCGATATCCCCCGCCATAGTAAATTGAGGATAACAAACTTAATTCCTTATATTAAGCGTGTGCAATATGTATGTGAAGTTTCCCCTTGATCTGACCAGCCATTCTGGAGAAGAAGGTGTTTGGAGGTTTTAGGGTAAATTCATATATGGCCACCAAACCATGTGACCTATCAATTAGAAATTAACAAACTTCTGAAAGGATGTCTTGGGGAAAGTGTGTGTGAAATTTTGCCTCAATCTGTCCAGCCTTCTGGAGAAGAAGATTTTTAAAATTATTAATTTTCAATCCAAGATGGCTGACGAACCATGTGACCGATGACATCATAAATTTACATTCTGCCTCCAATCCTCCAGTGGAATACGTGTGTGAAGTTTCGTGTTAATCGGATGAGGTGTGTTTTTCTATCCAAGATGCCACCAAACCATGTGACTTGTGATGTCATAATTTTTACGATGTATGCAGACATGATGGAAGATGATAGTTGCAATTTTTCGCTTCGTTAGGTTATGTGATTCCAGAGAAAACATTATTTAATATTTTTCTTGAATCCACATGCTGCCAACCATATGACCTATCAATTAGAAAATATCAAAAGGCACCAGTTCACCATTGCTTGATATGTGTACCAAATTTCGTAAATATATCTTGAGGGGATTTGTAGTTAAGCTCCGGAAACGAAATGTGACGACGAACGGACGGAACCCATTTCTATACCCCGCCAACTTCGTTGGTTGGCGGGGGATAACAACTTCGTTGGTTGGCGGGGGATAACAACTTCGTTGGTTGGTGGGGGATAATAAGAATCGATATGGGATTGTGGAATAGTCTTCAATGCAAAACATACAGATGGCTTCACGTCCTCTCTGTTCTGTGGTTAACGATGCAGCCAAACGCAATTTCATAGTCACTGCCGGCCTGGTCCCGAGTGGCCTCGGAGATTGGTGTAAACGAGCCTTTTTAGGTCTCCTTGCACGGATGGGGTCGATGTATGGAAAATGGATTTTAATTTTGTTTTTAATTTGGGCTTTATTTCTTAGTTAGATTGATAGGACAATGATTTATTACCTCCGCCACTCAAGGGTGATGGAGGTTATGTGTTCACCCCTGTCTGTTTGTTTGTCTCTGTTTATCTGTGGGTGAGCAAGATATCTCAAAACGTTCTGGATGGATTCAGACAAAATTTTGGTGAAGATCTTGATCCGGATCCAGATACGAGAATTTTTTTAATTTTTTTTAAGCGATTCTTCACCATTGAGAGATGAGGCCAAAATGATATTTAGCATGATATCTCAACAAGTTGGAGATGAGTTATGACAAAACTTGGTGGATGGGTTTGGTAGGTGACAAGAGCCAGCCAATTAGATTTAGGTTAAGGTCTGGGTCCGGATCTGGCCGATCGGTGCGCTACAAAACGTAAACTGTTCAGCCTGGCGGAGGTATGTGCTCCACCGAGTGCCGTTCTCGTTCCAATATGGAGACGTATTTAAATAATTGAAACTATAACTCAGACCTGGGGGTTGGGAGGTGCCTGTTGAAGGGTGTGGGAGGGGAGGGTGGTGTTATACTTTTATTACAAGTATTCCACATTGTCCAGTCAATGTTAATCACAAAGATCTTCTTTCCTTCCTGGGAGTAGATGAGGAAGGAGCAGATGTAGATGCAACCGAAGAACCAGGTCTGGTTGCAGGAATTTCCTCCTTTTGCATGGACCGGGCTGACGGAATGGTCTCCCTTTCTGTGGAAAACCCATACGTGGAAAGCAGCGTCGCCCATGAGTACGACAGCACAGCGGGAGTCAAGTGCTTTGTGCTGGAGCGGCTTGCTGAGCCCACGCACATGCTGCTGTTCTGTGCCAAGGTGCCACACACATTTGCTTACAGACCCATTCTCATGATCCGGTCAAAGCTGAAGGCATCGGAGGGAATGAGCCATATCAGGCAGGATAAAGTTGTCGTGAGCATTTTCTGCCTTCTTGATACCTATACATCTCCTCCCTGGTGGTGTGCTCTGATAAGGTTATCGAGACCATGGTGATGGAAGACGAGAATTTCCTGAAAGACTGCAAAAACCTCGATGAGCTCTTGGATTCTGTACCAGAAGAACTGCAGGAAGAATTTGAAAAAATGAGAGAGATGAAGAGTGCTGAAATTTCGGAAAGAATTTCCGATTACAAAAAGGTACACGAAGGGAAGGTTTTGGCTTGTTTAGTTTGAACTAGCAATTGTCTAACTCACACTTGGTAACTACTGCATGCATTGGTGTCCTGATGTTGTGTTGTAAGCTAACCACATGCCTTTTGGTCTGTCCAGTTTGCTCAAACCCTAAGGGCCTGCACCCAGCCTCTGTTTCGTCCAGCATCATCCATAGACCGCATTTACTCCGCCATGACCTTTGTCCCAGCAAACTGTCACCTCAATCTGCTGGATGTGTCCTACCCAAGGACCTCATCCTCCTTACGCAGCTCATTTGGAATGCGCACTGAACGGCCCAAAAGTATGATTGACTTGGAAGATGGAAATGGTGGTGCGTATGATGGGACATTCTGCATCTGCTGTTTTACATGGAATGGGATATCTGAGTACCTCATCCAAATCCTTCTTTCTTCCACATCAATCTCAGAATTTCATTTTACTGATTACAATTACATTCAAACATTGTCCGTCTGTTACGGTCAATTGATGGTCATGTTTTGACCACTGAGCTGTCTGCTCTTGACTTTTTTTTTTAACTTTCAGTGAAACTAGCCGTGCCTACCCGTCTGCAAAGCTACGGGTTTAATCAAAAGACAGCAAGTTGCATTTCACAAACGTATTGCATATCTATCGACGAGTCTCATTGAGGATGTAAAATGAAGTGAAACGCCCGAAAAAAAGGATCTTTGTTTTCAAGGGCTCCTGATGTGGTAGCAATCTTCTTTTGTGTGCAGCACAAGGCTGCTGGGTAGCATCATTAGCTGAGGGTGTGGCTGTGCCACTGATGCAATGCCCTCTACTGGTTAGGGCAGGAATTTGTAATTTGTTCATGGTGTCTGCGACAGCTCACCTACTCTTCACAAAGGCCACCGTGGGATTTTTTATGTCCACCAATGGTTAAATGCTGGCAGACAGGACACCCATTTAACATCCATTCAAGGGACAGCATACCCATTGATGAATAACCCTGCCAATGAAGCACTAGGATGACAGGTTGTAGCTGGGTCAGGATTCAAACCCAGGCAAGACAGCTTAGAGGTGAATGTGCATACCTCTAGGCCATCCTGTTAGCCCTATGGTACCAATGGAATTGCTACATTAAAGCTCCAGGTCCTGCTTCTTCCAACCCAGAAAGAAGGGCTTTTTAACCCGGCATTATTATGATTAAACGGAGCGAATTTTTTGTTCCAAGTAAATCTATTATTAACTTTCCAAATAAGGAAATGAATTATTAGCTTTCTAACGGTACCATTTTTATTCCACAACAGCAGGAACTTTTTCTTCTCGTTTTTTTTTTATTTATAATAATGCATGATGGACACATGGCCAGACACTTCTCCTTTTAGTGATAGATGCAGCCTGGTGTTGGCTTAAGATCCTGAGTTTGAGCCCCCCGCGCACCGTTTAATTAACACGAGGTGGGGTTGACTCAGCCTGTTATCCTTCCGAGGTAAGCGAAATGAGTACCAGTGTACTGGTAATAGGGGCACAGCATCAGCGGCACAGCCACGTCCTCAGCCAATGAAGCTACCCACAGTCTTGTGCTGCATACGAAGGAGGGGTAATCGATGCATCTAAGTGGAAGACTCTTGGAGTGCATTGTCCTTTCAAAGTGATGTTAAGTGACCTTCCTTGTGAATATTAAAGAATGCGTGGTATATTTTGCAGGAATGGGTCTTTGGAGCTGTTCTGTGGCCAAATTTCCAATTCCATGCTCGTTTTCTCTTTTAAGCCTCATAAGATCATTTCCTGGTATGCAACCGCTGGTGACTTTATGAATGTTGAGCTTTCAATGAGAGGGCAGATCAGGCTGGTTCAACAAGTGAACTTTCACTTCGTTGCTGAAGTAGCTCTTCCATGAGCCTTGACTTTGTATACAAAAAAGAAGTGTTTCAAATTTGGATTCATCCTCGCAGCATACATGCATAATCAATTTTTCAAAAATTTCCACAAACTCTGAGACGATATTCCAATAGGTTACACCCAATCAGATTGGATCGATGCACCCGTGGTGTCTTCTTTCAGGTCGACTGAAGCCAATGGTTTATACTCACCACGGCATGACGACCCTTGCAGCCCCGGTCTCTCTTAACATCCCAGGGAAGACCAGGAATGTGGAACATCAAGTCCCAAGCAGCAACTTGCACACCCATAACTCATTCCTGCAGATGCTCATTCGTCTTGAGGTCGCCATGTCAGAGATGGAACAGTATGTTCAGCAAATCGACAGGTAAGCTGAGCTCGCACGGTCTGCTTATGCTAAGCCTCACTTCAAGGACACACATTGTTCGCTTACCTGAAGGAGCTAACACCATGAAAGATGCTTTAGCAACAAGTATTCACATAAGCATACTGATGAATTGAACTTCCTTCCTTCCTCAAACCTCTCCTTGATCGTTTCAGCTCCTCCGTGATCTTCAACTCTCTATTTAACAAAACAAATTGCCATAACTTCATGCACAATGTGTTATGCAGTTGCTTCCAAGTCATTCGTCAGTGAGTGTTCCACCACCTTGTTTACGCATCGTCACACAGTCTCCTGGCCTCCATCACGGCACCTGTTTCTCGTGAGGAGGTGGTGCTGGAGCGAGAGCGCAGGAAAGCTGCTTTCGGGACCATCGAGGAACAGGACGATTCGGGCACGGAAACGGCCACAAGCACTCTGGATTCATACGGGTCAGCCTGCTGTGCGGGTCAAGGGTCAAACATTAGTCGGAAATATAATGATGTTTTGAGCCTCAGGTTTTAGGTTAAAATCATAGTCCAAAGTGTTCTTGCAATGACTATTTGATTAGTCATAACAAATTTCTGCTGAAGACCACTGGGTGGTCGAAAATTATCTGAGCCTCACCTGCTGGGTAGCTATACGAGTTGGTGGTACCTTGAGTTTTGAGTATCATAACATCAAGATTTCGCAGAGAATGATTTTTTTTTACCTCCAAACTGATGCTGTGTTCACACAGAAAAGGTAGTTTGGACTAAGTCTGTTACCATTTGCTGGTTTGTCGGTGTGAACTCTGGACTGGCCTCCCAGAGGTTGTGAGTTCAAATCCAGCTGAAAGCTACGGTATTAGGGATTTGGATTCTAAGCTTTCGGGAGTCTAGTTAGTTTCAGGAAAATTGTCACATCACCGCTGGATTGTTGGTAAAAAAATAATAATAATCCCATCCGGCTCATTAATGACCTTCAGGGTGGGATAATCTGCTTGCCCCACCCGAGTCTCGTCTACATGCGATTGACTCCGATTCCATTCCCTTGTTTGTTGGTCAATCATAACGACTAAGGACTTTACCCTTTTCCTATACATTCTACTTCAAAAAATAATGAGAATCCGAAGTATCAACAGCTGAAGTGCATATTGAAGGGCATCTAGTCCGTCTACGTAACAGCTGGAACACTCCGTTGTACTTTCTCATTCTGTCCTTGTCCTTCTCCCCTGGATGGCAGAAGTGACAGCCACAGCAACAGAGATTCAGTTCTGTCCTGCACTAGCGTGTCCAGCAGCCTACGTAGCTCATGTACGTAAAACACTATCGCTTACTGTCCTCAAGTTTTAACTCCATTGTTTTTGGTCCATTCCTGCTGCTGTCAGCACATACTGTACCTCAAAGCACTTTATTACCCTACCTGTATCTTTCTCTGTGTCCACCTCTCTCTACCACGTATCTGTATCTTTGTGACCATGCAGGGGATGAGGTGCCTGGGTGCTGGACAGCCATGCAAGACAAGCAGGATAAGCTGTACGGCTCTCTGGAGCACCTGTTTAACCAGGTATGAGAACCCACCATCACCTCCCTCCATTACTATTGATGTCATAAGATTCTGCTGAACCAGTTTCTTTAGTGAGAGTTACAATCATGGACAGGTCATCAGCCTGACCCAGGATACACACATAAGGATGCTGGAATTTGTAATTTGATCATGATGCTGGCGATAACTCGCCTACTCGTTGCAACCTCTTGACCTCTTGACTACCTCTTGACTATCCTGCCAGCCCAGGTTGATAATTTGGAACTATTATCGGTCAGATCACCTGAATTAGTTCAAGGCCCTACCTCTGGGTCACGTGTGAGAGACGTTTCCCAGTGGTTTGTCGATGAGACTAACGTGATAATTTTTTCCCATCAAAGCGGCTGCAATCGCTTGAATTGTTTACGGAGGAAAGGCACCCCGTATGATGTAAGCCAATTATTTAAAATTTTGGTTGGAGATCATCTTCGGTGGTAAAAAGATGACGCAATGACATTTGAAACGTTAAACTGAATATGTCATCAACAGCATGAAGCTGCAGGGGGCGCAAGTCCCTCAATGCTGGTCATACTTAGGGAGCAATTATTCGCCAAGTCAAGGCGGTGTAAGAAAAACCTTTGAAGAATGGATGAAAACACAATGAGTATGTGTATATTATCATCATGATAATCACGTATCTGTAGTATAAGAGAGATGTCTGTCTGTCTGTTTGTGAGTCACTGATGTTCTCAGAGATGGCCACGTGGATCTTCGTCAAACTTTCAGAGGTTCATAGTGAGTGCTGGGGAGTGATTTCGCCACCAAAAAAAAAATTGAAAATTTTGAAAAGAAAAGTTGGATTGTTTTGGATTTTTTTTAAAAAATCACTCTATAGTGCCTCAACCTTTGTAGCGATGTGAAAGGTAATATGAAATGATACCCTACCCCATTCCTTAGTCTTAGTGGGTGTAGGGGAGTGTTTTAGGCCCCCACATAAAATGTAATTATTTATTTATTTATTATTTTTTCAAAATTCCAAAACGGTTGGAACAGCACCAGGTAACGCTGGGTACCCTTGCTAGTGTTTGATAAAGAAAAGTAGAACAGGAAAAGTAGTAATATGTTTCCAAAATGAATTTGAGTGTTTTCATGCACTGAAAAGCGGTATGTCATTAATTATTTGCACGCAAGTTATTTGGGGGCCACATTTAGAATACTAGAAGGACACTCAGTAGAGCGCATCCCTCCACGCAATGCCTGATCCACGAGAACATATCGGGCCCAATACATTTTTGAAATATCATGCTATACAGACTATATGTTTTTTGGCCCTATCTCTCAATGGTGATGAATCGCTTTTAAAATTAAATAAGTCTCGTATCCAGATCCGGATGCAGATCTTCACCAAAAATTAATCAGTGCGTCCTTGTCACACACTGAACCTGTTCACAAAATTTCATCCAAATCCGTCCACAAACATTTGAGATATCCTGCACACAAACAACAAACAAGCAGTCATAGACTGGTACTTACGAATCATCAACTTGACCTCTGACCTTGTCTAATAAAAGCTGTCTCTAGAGAAGGTAGCGACGCAAACCAGAAGTTTCTACGATGATTCTCGTACAAACCATCAAAAATCGAATGTTTGACCTCACCGTGACCTTGACCTTTGACCTATTTTGACCAAAATCTAATCAGCGCTAGCCGTCACCCTCCTGAATCACGTGGTGTAATTTGACATTGGTAGCTTCTTCCGTTCTCGAGTTATCGTGCCTACAAACAAACAAACACACACACAAACAACCAAACAAACAGATGACGGAAGTCATCAATATACTACGGAAATCTTTAGATTTCGTAAGTAACAAACAGACAGAAAGGGGTGGAAACGTAACCTCCTTCACCTTCGGTGGCGGAGGTAAACAGTCAAAACAATTTTCATCATGATCAAAAATGTTTCATCTTTTATGTTTACTATTGTTTTCCTGCAGTCTCTTAGACCCTTGAGAAATTTGTGGGTGAACTGCACGGACTAGAGCATTGGATATTACGGCATGGTGGACGTATCAAAGAGATGATGTTCACTCTTACAAGAGCACACGCTGGATCTATCTTATTGTCCAGTTGATCGAGTGCAATCAAAACCTGCTGTGTGGTTTATTTAAAGGTCACTGTACTGGAAGAGATGCGACCCTGCCCTTTAGACCATTACCCTATATTTCCCTCTCTCATTCTTCTCTTCCTCAAGGTGACTGTAATTGTCAGTTTGCTGAAAGGACCTTCTGTGCAAGAGGCTTTTGAACTCACACAATCTTTTACTCCCAACAAAAGATTTCAAGGTAAATTGTCTTCTTTTGGCTCATTCCATCCATATATTGGTACTTCATGCATTTGGTGTGTTTACATTTAACTTGCTGGTCAGCGATAAGTGTTTAGCAAGAAATAGGTTGGATTTAAAGATATGAATTTTAACTCGAACAATGGAATTTGCAGCTATTAATATAGCAGTGTTCCTCAATCTCTTCCAATGGGAATTCCACTCTTTCAATGGGACTTCTGAATCTTGTACATTATTCTAGCTTGTTACCCTGTGCATGCTGAGCGAAAAGTGGGGTTAAGCAATTGGTTCCTGTCCGTCCGTCCGTCCGTCTGTCTGTCTGTCTGTCTGTCTGTCTGTCTTGTCAGAATATGATTGTCAGTTTATGATGGAGGAAAAACTTATTTAAATTGAACGTTACATTTTGAACATGAATAGGAGGACAAGATTGCCGTTTTACCGTACTTTGGTTCTGAATTTGTCCCGATCGCACATGCGCTGAGAGGATTGAGATGATATTTTTCCTCTGTTTGCCTGCCTGTCAGTCAAACAAAACTGAAAGTCATTCCAAACAGGAAAGTTTTTTTCAGGATGTTATAAAGGATACAAACAACAGGCACAAATAACTACTGTAACATGTTAGATATGGTGCTGTAATATACACTGGGTTTTACAGCGGTACAACCCAGAATTAATTTATTTATACACCTTTAAACCTCTTTAAACCTTTATTTAAATTGAATTATATACTTTAACACTGTAGAACACAAATTGCCTTCATAATACAAGAAGCAAGATATATATATATATGTATATCGATAGAAAGCATGAGAGGGTGGGGCACGTGAGAGGGTGCAATATCGGGGTGAAGAAGAGGCTGCTTATGTAGCTAATTAACAGTACGATGCCAATTGACCCTGCATTCTATGGTGATCAATAAAGCCTGCCATAAACTGTGACTCAATGTCGCTTATTGCAGTCTATAAGGTGATGTGTAACACTGCTTCAGTAACACTGAACTTCTGGATTTACTTTTTTTCAAACAATCTTTGAAATTATTATTTATTAAAATTGAAATATATGTTACTGGCCGGGGTCAGCCACCAACCGACCGCTCTGAACGGAACCGCAAGTCGAGTCGGCCCGACCGATCGCCCCGAATATAGATTGCCGCCCGGAATACCTCCGAGCGACGGGTCCTTGTACAAGAACCAAATACGCAATCGGCAGATCACGTGGGGTAGGGTCGATTGCCAATCTTCAATGTACCTAATACCCACGTGATCCAACTACCGGGTATTCCCCCCTCGACGGATCTCGTACGGAACAAACCACCGAGGCGAGCTTGTCCGTGCGCGATTCCGAGCGGCGTAATCGCCGAGAACCGTCGTCCAAATGTCCCCCTATTACGGCAAACCAACGGCTTTCTAACTCCCAACACACAAATGTTCAGTCAATGAGGGAATGGACGCAACGAGCAGGTTTACATTCACACAAGGACATTTATTATAGTGAAACACGTATGCAATTAAATAAGGCAAAACACGTATGCAATTATACAAGCAACAAAAGCACGACAAAGAACTACAACCGTCTACTTATTATGTACAGTCATTTACACTTAACAGCAGTTCCTACTTATTAGACGGCCCCGGACACACGTACACACACACACCCACACACACACACAACACGGTGGCTGAGGCCTTTAATCACGAGCTCCAGCTCGGAGGACAGGTGAGCTGAAACTCAGAGCTTGACTCGAACCTTTCCACCTCGTGTGGTCTTCAACTTGTCCGGTCCGGGCTCCAGCGAGAGCGGAGCTGGATCCAAATCGCCGTGAGCCGCGTTCCTTCCCGAGCTCCCGCGAATCCTCCCGCGCTTCTCAACACGTGCCGGTGAGACGAGGCGCCGATCCTTCCTGTCGATGCGTCGCTTCCCCGAGGAACCAACTCCAAGAAGTGGCCGATGCGTCGACCACAGCCGGAAACAAAATGGAGAAGGAAAAGCTCCACGAACCAAGAAGAAGAGGAAGAAGAGGAAGAAGCCTCCACTCGCAGCTCGAGCGCGAACAAGCGGCTCAAGTTCCTTCCAAAACAAAGCAGCAGCCGAAGCTCACTGAGCCAGCCGAAGCAAAAAGCTTACTCCTCCCACGGGACTCAGCACACGAACTCTGCACACGGGACTCAGAACGGGATCTTCACGAACTGCCACGGGACTTTCACGAACTCAGCCCACGAACTCAGCCCTACCACGGGACTCCCACAAACTCTGCCACGGACTTCCACGAACTCAGCCCACGAACTCAGCCCACGAACTCAGCCCTACCACGGGACTCTCACAACTCTTTACACGGGACTTTCACGAACTCAGCCCACGAACTCAGCCCTACCACGGGACTCCCACGAACTCTTTACACGGACTTTCACGAACTCAGCCCACGAACTCAGCCCTACCACGGGACTCCCACACAACAAAGAAAAGATGTCCTCTTATCCTTTGCACCCCCTCCCCCGCACCCGGCGTGACTCATGCCCTCGTGATCCACCCCCCGCTCAACCACGGGTGGGAGGGAGTTGTTGACGTCACCGCAGGTTCTCTTCCTCTTTGCAGAAGAGGGGGGAGGACGTCTCCATTGTTCGCTCCCTAACTATTAAATCGATCCGCAGCGCATCTAATCGATTTCAAAACATTTAAACAATGGAAGTGAGCTATCTAGGAACATGCACTTATCGACAGAGCTGACTAAGGAACCTGTATGTTGTGTGCAATTGAATTCCAAATTCGCAACACTACCCCCTACCCTTTTTACAGACTCGTCCCGAGTCGTCAAATTTTCGTGTGACCAGCATGTGTAAGTTTCCCTAGTACGTTCTACCTTCGGATCCCTGAGTGTGACATTCTTAAAACGTGTCCCAAAAATAAATAACCTATTGCGCTGCGTAACTAACTAAACAAACTGTCACAAACTCATTCGACAACTTAACTAAAATTGCCGGCACTAAAAACAAACATGCAGGCGGGGTTCACGTATTTACAATTTTCACTCAACTTAACCTTAACTTATAAATTTACACTAAACCATGCCCAGGACTTGTAATCTGTGAAAGGGGAAAGGGAAAGGCAAAAGTCGTTGCAAAGTCTTTGGTGCAGGGGATGGATGGAGATGGCGCAAAACAAATGACATGATGGATGCACGGGCTGCCTGCAGGGCAGTCCTTGCAAAACTGGATGTTCCTGGCGCACATGGTGATGGATGGACACAGGCAAACGCAAACAAGGGCTAGCAGGCATGGGGTCATGCAGAGGCAGGCAAACGAGGCATGCAAGGCAAGTCCATGCAGAACAGGCGGCTGCAGCACAACAGGCGACAGGTGAAGCTGGCCGCCTCTGGTGTGGTTCCATCAGGTTTGGAGGGGTGCGGTGGTGCCGGCCGCTTTGAAGGCGGGCTCAGACCTAGCCTACTGTCTCTCCCCCCCTCCCCCCCCACTCTATCGCCTTTGCCTGTCTCTTGTCCATACCCACTCCCTTAATTTGCCCACAAAAAACAACAAAATTTAGCCCCTCTTTATTTTATTATGTTTTTATAATTGTCTCCTCCCTAACCCCCTTTATTGTCTTTGTCCGGCTAGCCTATCATGTCCACCTAGCCACTCCCAAACCCCTACGTCCCCTCTCTGGAGGGGAATAGGAGAGACTAGCGTCCTGTCTCGAGGCCCAACGAAGCCTCAGAATTGCCTCCTCAGAGTTCAGCGATCTACCAAGGTGAGTCCAGCGGCCTACAACGAGCGAAGGGATGGATGGTGCGAAGGTACATCTCCTATCTACCCTAACATTCATTAACCTGAAACTACCCCGGGGCTTTCCAAAAACGCCTCACACTTTAAAACTATCGTTCTAAGAACCATGATTCCGTCGCCTGTGTTGGTGTCCATTATATAAATTTGGGCCTTGCCCTCAAATTTTCATACGTGCCTCGCACAATTTCCTGGCTGGGCAGCGTGGCTCAACTGGCAGAACTCCCCCTCTGCCGAACTCTAACCATGGACCCCCAGGCCCGCAGCTGCCTCCGAGCCTAGCTGCTCCTATAAATGTGGGGGGTTGCCCCTCTCTGGCATTGCCCCCCTTCGATGCCCACGTGGCGTGTTGATGCCCCGGGTCCCTTCCGAGGTCGCCGTGCCACTACACTGCCCCCGTGCATTCTGGCGCTACGGGTCCCGTTCCGACGGGTCGCCCGTGCCCACTACTCTATCCCGGCCCCTCTTGGCCCTTGGCCTACTCTGGCCGACTAGTCCGGTGCCTGGGGTGCCCATTAAACAAAACTCAACTTTCCACAGCCACACTCCAGCCGGTCCATTAACTCCTGCACCCCTCCAAACGGGTTTCGTGCCTTCTCTCGACACCAACAAAACGACCTCCTGTTAGTAAATTTGAATAACCCACTAGCTAACATTAAACTGACCACGGGGTCACTTGGTGGAATCACTCCTCCCCCAACCAGTCATTCGCACCATGCATACCACATTCGCTCCACTCGCACACTTGGCCCACTGTCCCACACTCATTCCTCACACACTTTCCATTTCGCAACTCACACCAACACTCCACACTGCCATCCTTCTAACTAAATCCCCTGACTAACTCGTGCTCCCTCATCATCCCTTTATTCTCATGCACGTTCCATTTACTCTATGTAGCTAAGCTACGTCTCCACTACACATTTCCAGTCTGTCCATGTCTCCGAAAATCCCCAAAAATTCCCATTTCCTAAATCTGAACTAAATCCCTCTAACTAATCCATTCCACGGGCTCCATGAGGAACAATTCACATCCCCATGAAGCGCGGTCTAACACTATCGCTAACCCATCCCCCTAACTAGTACTTTCCTGTGCCCCCAAACAAGGGGGTTTTCCACCCCTTGCCTGGGAATCCTGTTCACCCGAAGCGAGGCTTGCTTTTCAACTCTTTTTTTTTTCATAATGCGCACCACCACAGCGCGGAAGTTCACAGCCGCGCTCTTTTTCCGTGACGTTATGGCAGCTGCTTGCGCCCCGCGCACCTCATCCCTCTGGACG
>CM068961.1:93914080-93930090 GCA_035128595.1 Eptatretus atami
CCAGTTTCCACCTTGTTCTGCTATGTTCTTGTCTGTTCTGTATTCTAACTCTTCCATGAGCCTCGACTTTGTATGCAGAAGGAAACAACAGAAGGTAATGGGAAAATGACATCAGAACGTGCAGCGAGCTGTTACAGGAATATCATGCAGGAAAGCGTCAACAGCAAACTCATGCAGGAAAAAACCGCCTCATGCTCCGTGGTGAAGCAATTTGTTTTTTGCTTCACTTCACCCTCCTGTATCTCTCTCATATTCTCTGCTCCTTTCCAAATGCAACTCTCGCTCCACTTTGTTCATCCTTATGTTACCTGTACCACATATTCTTATATATGGCATGTCCACATACCACATATAATGGCATGTCCACATGCCATATAAAAGAATCCCAGCCAATATTGTGCTGGCTCAACCAGGATCAAGGTGCATGGTGAGGTGGGGGTCAAATATCATAAAAGGATGGGGGTAGATTAGTAAACACAGACTTACAGGAGTCCTTGCAGTTCTAATTGATTGACATGTGGCCTCACATGTATATCCAGCCACAGTCCTGCCCTACCAAGGCTAAGCTTACAGCACAAATTGGCATTTCCTATAACATTCATACACTACCACACAACTCCCCTCCCCTGCACTCCTTCCTTTTTTAATGTATGCAGAGTCGAGGCTGTCGGAGGAGCGAGAACACATAGTGGACCAGGACGTAGCAAAATGAAAAGACCAGTTGGAAGAGGAGGCGGGGGAACACACCAACAGCAGGGTTGAGGGACAAAATCGAGGAAACTTGGAAGGATAAGGGACACAGAAGGATAAGGGAATAAGGAATGAGGGCAACACGGGGAAGAACACAGGAGGTGAACAAGATGGATACAGCCACAAATTCCCAATCACAGAAGTGGAAGAAAAAAGAAACTGGCAATTTGGACGTAACAGTGGATTTCTTGTTGTCTTATCATTTTCAGAAAATAAAATCAGGTTTGAATGCTTTTGTGACCTTCTGGTCTGGTCTGTTTCATCTCGTTCACCTTTTCACTGGTCTCACTTGAATATAGTTTTATTTTAAGGATGGCCCTAGAATGTGGTCGAACAACAAAGGCGTTCCTCGTTCACATCACGATCATCATGTGATACATCAAGACCACACCCATCGAGCCCACCATACTAATGCCGGAACTTTCTAACAAAACCTGCTATCATTGGCTGATAAATAGACGGTACAAATGAACATAGTGACATTGATCGACAATTGTAATCTTGATTCAGAATGATGCAGTGAAGCCATCATATCGTCCATCCTGCTCCCAGTCTATATCCTGTTTTGGACTAGTGGTGAAGCTTTGTAGATACTATACATCACATGTGTGACACAGAGATTAGGGGTCTCAACTTGAAATGGATTACAAGGCATTAGGAGACCGTGGACTATATATGGCATTTCAACCTGGTATCTCAACAAGATGAGCTGTGTACTCAGATGGGAATATCAAGCAAGCCAACCCAAATAAGCTTCCTGAAAGTGTATGTTAACCTTTAGTTAATTAATTTATGCTTTAGACCAGCTCAGTGGTGTAAGGGTTAAAGCGTCTGCTCTGAGTCTGGGAGAATAGTGGTTCAAACTCCTGCCGAGTCATACCAAAGACTTTAAAAATGGTACGTGCTGTTTCCTTCCTTGATGCTCAGCATATAAAAAGAATAGAGCACGGACAAACAATCATAAGTTGTGCAGGCATTTATGAGCCTAATGCCCTCCTCCTGCATAGAAATTTCTTGTAATGGAACTCGTATTATTATTATTGTTATTAAATGTCTGATACACATTGTAGATGTTCATAATTTTGTGTGGAATAACTTTTGCTCTGCACTGTCTTCGATGTGGGATTCACATTACCATCATATATCAGTTTTGGGAACTCTCAATTTTCTGTTCATGCAGATGGGCAAGCTCAGCGTAAGGCTGATGTCACTTTATGCCAGCTGCTGGGGGCCATGGCTGCAGCGTTCTCTGACCAGCTGCTTGCAGCCACCGCAGATATATTCAACCCAATGCGCGAATATGGTGTTGACGGGTCGGAGGCGAGCCGCAAGTGGCTGGAACACATAGCGAGCATTGGCTTGATCTTCAATCTGCAGTCAATGCTTTCTCCAGCAATGGTGAGTTTATCTGTTCGGTATCTTGTTACAAGCAGTGGATTGTCTCAGGCTCATGTGGGAGTTTGTACATGTGGTATGTTACATGTCAGACAAAGAAATTCATGCACTGTAATGCTTAAATCGACATGACACATGGGATTTGAAACTGTGGTCACATAATCAGGAGGCATTTCTCAGAGATGGGTTTTCAGCTTCTTCGTTCATATGCAGCACAAGCATCATTGGCTGAGAGCATGGCTGTGCTGCTGATGCAATGCCCTCTGCTGATTCGGGCAGGAATTTTTAATTTGTTCAGGTTGCCGGCAATAGCTCGCCTACTCTTTGCGAAGGATAGCACGGAATCTTTAACATAAAACAAAGAATGCTAGCATACAGGACACCTGTTTGACATCCATCCGATGGACGGCACACACATTGATGAATTGCTATGGCTGTGAAACACCAGGATGACAGTTTATAATTGGTCTGGATTCAAACCCAGCCTAGACAGCTTAGAGGCAAGTGTGCGTACCTACAGGCCATCCTGTCAGCCCCGATGGGTTTTCATGAACAATTTACAAATTGTACAGAAATTTCTTCAATCCTCCATAAACATGTCAGTCCTGTGAATGTTGTTCACCTGCTCATAAACCATCATTTTATCGGTTATGTTGCAACACTTTTTTGCTCTCTGTTAATATTATTGTTGTTATTATAAAACAATGAAGTAGTCCTATAACTTGTCTCTTGCAGCCAAATGAGAAACACAGTATTGAAAGCATCAATGCTACTCTACCTGACCTGGAGAAGGTGACCTTTCAACTTTTACAAGCCCCAGAGGATGCCCCATTAGCGAGTAAGCATTGAAAAGTTGAAGTTTTTTTAGTTTTTTTTTGTTCCTCATCAAATTGATTAGTTTTGCAGGAAAAGACGCAAGTAGATCCTACAAATGAACTGTCTTGTATTTTGCAGTACCTTGCAGATAACACTTACAACTTAATCCTCAAGCAGGACCTTTCGCACGTGTCTTATTTGCGTGCAGTGGACTCTGCCTTGACGAGCAATGTGCATGGAACCAGACAGGCTCTACACGTGACCTTTTCTTTGGAAAATGACGCCTTTCTCAAGCTCCCAGAGCGGCTGCGATCTGTCCGTGGAATCAAGGTTAACACGGTGTTCTTCACGCAAGGTTGGACAATTCTCAATCCTCAATGAAACCGACGTAATAACAAAAAATAAAATGTATATAGCTCACTCTAACCACTGACTCACTGACTCGTATTAAAGATCGGTACCTTCCAGGTGACTTGGAAAGTTGAAATTTTGCATGCCGACAGATATCAAAGCCGATACACCGGGGGGAAAAAAATCACAGAACCATCAGAAAGCATCGAGAAATTAATATATAAAAATGAATGAAAAAAAAATGAAAACAAATGCGGGTGAGCGACCCGAGACAATGGGGAAGTACGGTTCGTTCTTGCTTACAGTTAGCATACTCCATGAGTAACAATATAAAACCCTTTAATTTTGGTGATGTCCAAGGTCATTTTGGGTCTGTGGAGCCGATATTTTGAAATGATGAGGTTCCCTCGATCAATGTGTGGTTCCTGTTGGATTCAGATTCAATGGATCACAGTCCAACAAACTCTAGTGTCTCTGAATTTGTACTTTTATGAAGACCTTGGGGAAAGGGGGCGTGGAGGTAAGTGAAAAGCACACGTAATTATCAAGAAAAGTTGGATATTTAACCAGAAATGAGAGAATCAGGCCCCCCTAACAAACGGACGCCAACGTTGTCAGACGGAATGAAAACCCGTCATTCTTGTAAAAACAGCTAAAATTGATGAAAAAGCGGCCGAAATTGAAACCAACACAGTAATTACGGTCGCAATAGCAGATATAATGGAAACCAACAGTTTATTCTACACACAAGAACGGTCGTGACGGAAACAAGAACGGACAATCCCGAAATAGATTGGTGGGGAACGGAAGCAAGATTGGTTATTTCCGTCGCGAAACATCTGAGAGCGAAACAAAAGCGGTTCATTCCGGTTACTGTAGTGCGAACAAGATGGCGGATGCAGTAGAACGACCTGTTACGGAATGTAAATTTTTAGTGCTTGTGCCTCGAACATAAATGTAATATAGATAATATATAGTGGGTAGTACCTGATGTAGTTTTCACAATTATTAAACCGAATTTTGTTGTGATGATAATGTTTGGTTTGCCTGTTTCAAGCCCCCGAGTGAAGGATCGCTAGTTGTGTATGCCCAGTTCAACATAGGGGATCGTTTATGGGATCTTTTTACAGTTTTTCTTCATATTAACTTTGTTATTTTATTGGAATTTGCAATTTATTATTACTATCAAATTTTACCTCTTGCAAATATAAACGATCAATCGTCACTGATCGCTGCAGCACGGGGCCACGAATTACACGAAATGTCAGCCACACATTAAGTCAAGAGGGCGCATTTATCGCTGCTTGTATAATATCCCGTACCAAAACGGGTTTTCATTAACAGACATGATATATTCAAGGCAGACTACGTTAAAGTTAACTTACATAACTTCAAGAACTTTTCAAGCCGCCATGTTTTCACGTTATGGTAACCGGAATGAATCGCTTTCGCTTCGTTCTCCGCCATTTCGTGACGGAAATAACCGATGTTGCTTCCATTCCCACCGTTCTATTTCGGGATTGACCGTTCTTGTGTCCCTCACGACCGTTCTTGCGTGTAGAATAAACGTGTTGGTTTCGGTTATATTTGCTATTGCGACCGTAATTACTGTGTTGGTTTCAATTTCGGCCGCTTTTTCATCAATTTTAGCTGTTTTTGTAATAACAAGAATGACGGGTTTTCATTCCGTCTGACAACGTTGGCGTCCGTTTGTTAGGGGGGCCTGAGAATGTCTTTGTATAATCTCCTTGAGCTGGGGTTAAAGTATGTTTCTTTTCCATCTTGGTGAGTCAAGCTAAGGCCCAATACTTCATCTGGAGCACTTCTTTGCTATCATATCCTCCTTGTAGGAATTTTAGTTTGCTATCGCATTCTTCAACTTATTGTATTATTACAGCTCTTCATCCATTGGAAGATTGGTCTTCAGTCGAACAACAATCGCCACCCGATGAGTTCCAATCCAATGTCAACCTTCAGTCATTCAAGAAACTCCAGGCATACTACAGAAAGTTCCGGTAAATACTAAACTTCACTTCCCGACTCATGCAATAACGATCTCGAATTCTGCTACAATATGACAGGATAGTTCAGGTGCTATACTAACCATTGAACTATCTCATCTGTGTTTGATTCCTGTCTTCCTGGTGCTTCCTCGGCAAGGTGTGATATCCCATCAAAGAGGAAGGGATGTTAAGGCAGCTGTTATTCTCTGCTACAATTAGCTTGTGAACATTATAGATGGCACAGGACCTTTATAAAAATAAAATAATAAAAAGCATTGGGTCGGTACCCGTAGACTATTGTGTGTAGGTACCCATATACTGTTGTGTGTGTGTGTGTACTCATAGAGCGTTATGTGTGGGTACCCATAGACCATTGTGCGTTCGTACCTGTAGAGCATTATGTATGGGGATCCATAGAGTGCTGTTTGTTGGTACCCAAGTTCTAAGTTTAGAATTGCAAGTTCTCTTTGCCCGAGGGCAGCACCCTACGATGGTGCAACCTGTCCGTGGTTAATTCTCAACAATGCAAGTGTTCACATCTGGTTATGGGTGCCCTGATACCCCCAGAGGGGTACCTGAATAAAAACAATAACAGCAACAAAACTTCTGCACATATTCAAGAAGAAGAGCACCCAGGTACGTGAAATAAAAAGGTCCAGTTAAATTCAGACCTCTCAGTTAAGATAGTGACGTGTTGTCCAACGTCTACTTTGCTGTAAGGACGTTTCCACTCTCAACCGTGATAGTTTGCCAAGGTGATTAAAATGGAGATGATATACAGGTAAAGTTCTGTAAGAACATGAAATGTTTGTGTAATTCTTTAAAAAAAAAATTTTTTAAATCAATTTTATGAAAGTCCTCATTTAAGGATTAGTCTGTTATAAGGTTGGCCTGAAAATCCATTTCAAAGTAGTGAACTGGAATTGGTGGACGCATGAACAGCTTTACCATCCTACCTCACAGTTACCTTTCTGCAATCCCCTTCTGAAAGCCATACGAGCATCAGATGTTTGTTCACATTTGTTTCAGAAATTTCTACATGGAGAAAGCACGTAATCCCTCAAACTCCGGGTCCAAGACTAACCGCATCAACAAGGTATTACTACCCACCAGACATGACATCAATGCAGTATACTTTCTTGATAATCATCTATTTAACAGCACAAGTGATGAAAACTAGAGGAGCAGCATTGCCAGATGCAAAAAGAAAACAGAGGGGAGAGTTATCCCAACAATCCCAGTACCTCCAGTATAAACAGGGAACTTGGCCACCATACCAAATTTAAACAAATTAATCAGCAGCCTAATCGGCAGCCTTCCAACACTGTTACTAAAGATCAAGTATCTCCTTTAAGGTGGTGGATGTTAATGATCCCATGGTATTCCTCATAAAGTGTAGGCCATTCTATACCCTAGTTATTTCAATACCCAGTACCCTATCTGTCACCTGCTTGCAGATTCTGTTCCCAGTACCCTGGTTATGTTGCCTGATTGCAGATTTGATACCCAGTGCACTGGTTATCTCACTGACTTGCAGATTATACACCCACTATTCTGGTTATGTCACCTGATTGCAGATTCAATACACAGTACCCTGGTTATTTCACCTACTTGCAGATTATATACCCACTATTCTGGTTATGTCACCGACTAGCAGATTATACACCCACTATTCTGGTTATGTCACCTGATTGCAGATTCAATACACAGTACCCTGGTTATGTTGCCTGATTGCAGATTTGATACACAGTACCCTGGTTATCTCACCTACTTGCAGATTATATACCCACTATTCTGGTTATGTCACCTACTAGCAGATTATATACCCAGTACTCTGGTTATGTCACTTCATTGCAGATTATATACCCACTATTCTGGTTATCTCACCTACTTGCAGATTATATACCCACTATCCTGGTTATGTCGCCTGCTTGCAGATTATATACCCACTATCCTGGTTATGTCACCTACTTGCAGTTTATATACCCACTATCCTGGTTATGTCACCTGATTGCAGATTCGATACACAGTACACTGGTTATCTCACCTGCTTGCAGATTATATACCCACTATCCTGGTTATGTCACCTGCTAGCAGATTATATACCCACTAACCTGGTTATGTCACCTGATTGCAGGTTCGATACACAGTACACTGGTTATGTCACCTGCTTGCAGATTCTGTACCCAGTACTCTGATTACCCAGTACCCTGGCTATGTCACATTCTTGCAGTTTAAAGGGAGGTTTGGATACAAGAGGATTGGATACACCAAGGCGTGATGTTGAACTATGGTTATTTTTACTGCCTAAAACCTTCCCAGGCAAACCCTGAGTACAACGACCAGTTTTAAACTCATTCCATCCAGTGATTCACGAGTGCATAGAAGTCAAACAAACAAACAAACTCATAGACACTTCTGGAATTATAGTATGATTTGGCGGTGTCCAGGTTTCACGTCACTAACAGAAAATTGGGATGATCAGTGCACGAAACAGCCATATATTCAGGCATTGGTTCACCGGAGACCTCCATGTTGTAGAAAGTGAAACGAATGTTGACTGTACGACAGCAGAATAGCAATGCACTTCTAGCATACAGTCTCTCGAAAATGTTATTGTGGGGCCGAAGTGTTCAAACTCTGTTGCTATATCTCCATAGTGCACCTCATCAATGGCTATTGTAGGTTAGGGTTTCACGACTGAGTGAATGGATCTTCATCTTGGGCCAGCTAACTTCCAGACATCGAGTGACTGCACGTCTGCTGGACTTGTTACTTGTATTTTGAGATCCATGTATCTTTTATCTGGGATTTCCAGGTCACAGTATTGCTCCACCATGTATCTGAGATGTCACGCATGATCACTGGGCCCTACAAGTCTTCTTCTTCCATATCCAGCACAAGGCTGCAGAGTAGCATCATTGGTGAAGGGTGTGGCTGTGCTGCTCATGCAGTGCCTGCTGTAGGTTAGGGCAGATATCTGGAATTTTGCCAGGGTGCCAGCGATAGCTCACCCACTCTTCATGAACAATGCTGTAGGATCTTTAACGACCACCAACTAATGTCGGCAGATGGGACGCCCAGTTGAACGCCCATCCGAGGGACGTGAAACATATCACTCTGCCTGTGAAACACCGGGTTGACAGTTTATAGCTGGGCCAAGATTTGAACCCAGGCTAGATGGCTTTAGAGGTAGGTGTGCATACTTCTAGGCCATCCTACCAGCCCAGCCCTATAAGTGATGTCAGGTGGTTATTTGTTTTGGTAATTTGATAGATTGTTGGGATATTTATTTGATGAACACAATTTTAATCATCATCTTTAGAGTATACTGTAAATACTGTAGTACAAATTCCTGCAAGATGTTTAGTAAACAGTTTACACAAGTTCTGAAAACATCATATTGATTTCAAACCAACACATGCTGTGCAGTTACTCAGACCACTGCAAGCTATGGACGATCTGCACAGACTTCTAGAACTGCAGTTATCAAAGGGGATGGGAACACCTTCAGGGACTCAGCACTCCGGTGTGTCTCTCCTTCCTCTGTCGTGGGAGTTGTGCGATCGCTTGAGTTCGTGCCATATTCTCCTCTGTGACAACGGCGTCCACAGGTAGGATCATGGAATGCATCCAGGTGTGCACATTTTTCCCCAATTTGATTCCCAACTATACTAGTCATTCGTGGTTAATTGCATGAAGAATACAAATAACAAAGTTATCTTTTAGAACTTGATTTGTGTATAATGGGTGCCCTATTTGGAGCGCTGAATCCGATAATGCAAAGCGGTGATGAGAATGAAAATGCTCAACTGTTGATATTGTTCCACCAACTAAATTGCTGCTCACTCATGCTTCTCTCTTCCTTTTTGGCCTTATCTTTTCCCTCTCCTCATTCTCCTCCTCGACATGACATGGGCGACACTTTGTCCAAGTCCAATGGCAATGGGGCTGGAAATTTACCTCGTTCTTTTCCTTTTCTACACCTACTCCCCGCTCTATCAACCTCTACCGTGCATACCTACCCAATTCACCTGACAACGTTTAGCTCAGGCTATTTGATGAATATCTGGTGCTTACTTGTCTCCCCTCTACCTCTGAGACTGTCTTTCCCTCCTATCTTTGAGCACCCTTGTGTGCAGATGTAATCGACTTTTCTGCAGCCTTTTCATTTTGATAACTCGAAGCTAATCACTGAGCTTGGACAGGTAAATGGGCATGATGCTACATGAAAAACACAGACACTTTCCTCCCCTTCCCTTCATCCACAACCACAAACTCACAAATCTATTACGGCCCTAATTTAGATACTAATGGTCAAAAAAACAGGTGAGTAACCACACTCATGACATTGTGTTAAAAAGCAGGAATGTCCATAAATCCCCCAAAAAGGCGAATTTTTATTAGTTTTACGACAGTCTGATGATTGGCAGGTGAGTTATAGAACAACTCGTAGATTAATTATTGATCTATTCCTTTGGTTTCACTACCATTCTCTTCTTCGCAATCTCAACTACCTGCCCCCGCAGCCCTCCTTGTATTGTATGAGTGCACCGTGAAACCGGTGTTTATAGACTGAAGCTAGCATGCTGTAAGTGCACAAGTGTGCTCCGACATTTCATACCCTACTTTACCTTAACCTGCCTTACCCTGCATCCAATAACTGCCGACCTCTCGTTGCCACCTTTCCCTTGCTCCATCCAACCCTCACGGTGTGGTCTTTTAACACCAGGAGCCTTCCTTCTAACCTTACTGATCTAGCCATTCGTACTGACGTGGAATTCCAAAATCATGTATTATGTACCAATTCCAATTCTGTATTCCTTTGATTTTTAAATATCATTGTCTGGATATCACAGCCTGCCTGTTCTCCAACACTCATCAGTGTTCAACTTCCTTTATCTGTAAGTTTGTTGTTCCATGAGCCTTGGTGTCTGTAAAAAACAAAACCCCCAAAACATCATGTGTTGCATACGTTTTCCTATGATGCAAAGAAAATGCTAAAAGAACATATAATTTATCATATAGCTGAACGGGCGGAGGTTCCAGCTGTACTCTGTATCAGTGCGAGAGCAAACTATTTATGTATTTTCAGGCAGATGACACAAGCATGTATGAACACACGTCTCATTGTTTCCTTCCTGCCGTTGCCAATGTGTAAGCCCCCAGGCCTCGTTGTCCCGAGGGACGTGACGGCAGGGTTGATGCCCCACAACCACCTCCAGGTGCTGCCTAACCATTTACTTTAGATCGATTTGAACTACGGTCGATGCCGAGTTACCGCATCCATCCCTTTCCATCGCGTGAAATTATCCGGCTTTATTTGGGCCCAAGCGGTGCTTTTTGGACCTCCTTTTTTCATCGGTAAGCCCTTTGGGTCTTGCTCTGCCTGGATTCCTGAGAACAGGTGCTCATGTCAACAGCAGCCAAATCCATGACATCCGTGTGTGTAATGTTACTGAGTCATGTCCTGTCCTTGATAGCAGGAGGTCAGGGCTCAGGCCTGCCCTGGAGGTGCCTATCTCTCTTCTTTTGAGTGTAACAACAACTTACACAGCAATCTGCACTTGGCAGGGGGGAAGAAAAAAAAAGTTTGACAAAACTTGGTTGGATTTAAATGAAGCGTTTTTAACTTTTTAAAACTTCCTTACGATTAATCTGCCGCATTATTCTTGCGCACAAGAGTAGGCCCTTCTTGATTCTCGACACTCGTAGATCTAAAAAAAAAAAATATATATTTTTTTTTCTTTTCACTTTGATACAACAAAAGATGTTTCCAGAAACTCTGCCATTTCATGGTTTGTTTCTGGTTTTTTTAAATCAGTTTTGCAAGCTCTTCCCATTAATTGAGAAAGAAACCTTCTGCTGGTTGTTCATTTGCTTGGAAGTGATGATAAAACAATGTCCAGGCCCCTTGAAGCGGCGGTGAGTAAATCATGGTTAATACCCCATGTGTAGATAATGATCCCCACACTTGTTCAACACAAAACAGGTTAAAATGTAACTTAACAGAGCACCATTAGATTAATTATTTAAGGGAGTGTTGGGCTTTTTAAACTTTAATAAGCAAAGAGGATACTGTGATTGTATGTACTTCATCTGGTGATTTCATACAATGTGCACTTAATTTAGGACAAGGGTGGTGGGGGGGGGCTCGTGGAGAGAGGGTTGTACTATACAAGGCATTGGGGTGTGGTCAAATAAATTCCACCATATTTGCAGACGTAATAAATAGATAGGCTCCAATTGATATGTCAGGGCTATAAAATGTGTTTACCTTTCTGTTAACACTTTTTAGTTATTCCTGTTTTTTGTTTGCCAACTCGTGACTTGGTGGCTCCGCTGTTTCCGATTCCATTGGAATCTAAGAGTTGACACTGCTTTGTATTAGGAAGGGAGACCTCCATTAAAGGCCATGTGTTGAAGGCTGAGGGATGGCAGGAGAGTTCAGTTGGTAACGAGCTTGCCTCTGAGCTGTCTGACAATGAATTTGATCCCCTGGACCAAAACTGCTGCCCTAGTTCAGCATATTGAGGAGGTGCTGCAACTCAGAGGACGTCAAGTCCAAAAGAGCATCATCCAGAACTGGTCTTTATGAGCAAAAATAATAATTCAATGTGAGCTCTTCCAGTTTTGCTGTTGGTTGGTTGGTGGTAGTTTCCTGAGATTTCTTTCTTCAGTTTCATTGAATGTGTTCAAAAGCAAAATAAACTCAAAGAACCAATAAAATCGGCTCTGCAGCCAAAAGTTCCTTCATCGTAATTAGGCCTTGTGAACCACGTGATCAAATCGCTTTTAGTTAAACAGTTCACAGCAGATGTTGCCAAATAATTCACTGCACAAATAATTCACAAATAATTCTACCTGTGGAGGTAGCACCTTCGACCCACCACAACTCAACTCCCCCCCCCTACCTCACCTCAACACCACCACCACTCCTCAACCCTCCCCAACCACCACTCCTCAACCCCCCTTCCCCACCACAACTCCTACCTACCACTACACCTCAACCCCCCCACCCCACAACTCAAGTCTCACCTTTTGAACACCTCCCCCCCCCCCCCACAGCATTGTGCTCCACACTCTTCCAGGCAGATGGTATTGCCCATCACACCAGTTGTGCACATCCGATGGCTTGGATCTGGTTGCTGGTCAGCATTCGTCACGGGACCACAAATGAACCAATATTGGAATGGTTCACGGTCCTAAACTGCTACGGACCTCCACTCCGGTGGTCTAGAGCTCCAGTCGATCTCCTCTGCACCATGGTGGTTTAAATTTAAAAAAAAATCAGGAAACCCAGGAACAACTATTGGAAATACAAGAAATCACAGTAGACAAGACGCTCAATAAATAACGGGACACATCTGGCAGTCGACAGTCACAAACAGGGATGATGGGACATGCAATCTTATACACAACAGAAATAAGGCCTAACCCAAACTAATGGCGCCAAATACCAGACTCTGAATGAAGGGGAAAGGAACAGGCGAGGACTTGTGATGGGCAGAGTTGGTCTCTGGGTCCAACAAAATGGTAGCTTGAGCAGGCTGGTGGTGTAGGATGTCAGGTAGCGATGAGGGGAGCTGAGGAGCAATGATGGTGGAGGCAGCTTTTGCGGCTCCTTGTTTGGGTGATGAAAAAGAGAGAGAAGAAGAAGAAGAAGACATGTTGTTTTCTCATGGTCCAAGGTCCAACTGATATGCCATGTGCTTGTACAGACACAGGGACCGCCTTTTCAGCACATGTGGCTGGTCCCTCATTGGCCGCTTGCTGGTGTGGGTGTCACCTTCGTTTGGGTGGTCCCTCCCTGTGGGGTGAACTCTTGAAAAAGTGTCACGCTTCTCTCCAGGGCTCTACAGCCCACTATGCCACCATGGCTTGTGGTCTGCCGGCCAAACAACCCGTGATATGTCCTTCTTGTCGTGCTTTCCAAATCCCTTTGTGCCCAAGTCCTCCACCTGGCCTCACCTGTTGCAAGAGATTTTACGTAACAATCTTACCAAACCTACTCGATAAAGGACACTCACTGCCTCCTCATTGCACGTATGACAAGACGACTTACCTCGCCAGTAAATTTAACCTCCTCGATCACACAGTGCATACTAAAGTCTTCCACAAATCTATGCATTGATCCCTCCCTTTCATGCAAAAGTATATACATATATAGATATATATATATATATATATATATATACATATATATATATATGACATCAGATAAAT
This sequence comes from Eptatretus atami, assembly GCA_035128595.1. Taxonomy (NCBI): domain Eukaryota; kingdom Metazoa; phylum Chordata; class Myxini; order Myxiniformes; family Myxinidae; genus Eptatretus; species Eptatretus atami. Next base: position 93,927,622 of record CM068961.1, read on the forward strand.
ATGGACACACACACACCACACAACACACACACCTCATACATTTTTGGGCCTGCATGGACTACTGTATTCGTGTTTGTCATTCGTAAAGGTTTTTGAATGTCTCACCTATGCTCCTATATCCCCCTTCTCTCTTCCCTCTGCTCCTCTTTCTCTCCTTTCCTCCCCATTATCTTCCATTTTTATAATCTATTTTTCTCAACCACACACTCCTGGAAATACAATCCCACGGCCTGTCCTTGGCCCTGCATCTCGCTCTGGCCCGGTGGGTATTCCTGATCTCATCAACAGAAACTTTAAAAGCGTAAAAACTACAAGGTGACATTTGCTCTTCAGTGAAGTCCAAATATGGAGAAACTCTATAATTGGGCCTGAAATACATCATCCTTGGTTTGTGGGCTTCCTCAGGAAGGATGTTTAAAATGAATTCAAAATTCCATCTGAAGCCCAGACACTTCTCAGAGGACTCTTTTTTTTTTCCAGTCCAGCAGCAAACGCGGTAACATTTCAGCCATCATAAACCTTACTGCTTGGTTTCCGCCTGCGTCGGGGCCTCCACGTTATCGCAACTGCAAGTGTCTTCCGCTTCGTGCTCGCATTTTCTGGCCCATCCATCTCCATGTCTGTTAAAGTGTGTAACTGTTTCCAACCACGTGACGTCCCCCGTTCCTTCCTCTGCCCGTGTGTACCACACAGGTGTACCCTGGCGGTGACTTTATACCAGGCTCTAATACTCGCACGCTGCCATGGTCTACCTCCCTGCTCGGTCTTCCAGGCCATGGATAAGATGCGCAAAGAGGTGAGCTCCTCATTCCTCACGTGACTTGCATTTTCAATATACTATCGAGGGTCGATTTGCACATTTCCTTCCTGAGTCACAAGAACGTTGTTTTTTTTTTAATCCAAATTTATATTATGACTACTCAGCCCTTCTTGGGCTGGGTGTTGGCAGTGATGATTACACATGTGCACAAGTCCTATAGTATGATACATTTGTTCCTGTCAACACCGTTCTCACAAGAGTGGGAACTAAAAAATGCCCTTCATTACCGTCTCAAAGTCTTTTATGAGCCTCACTCCTGAAAAGAAAAAAGAAAAAAACATCCTTCAAGCAAATGTCTCTTTTTGAGATACGAGCTGAGAGGGTTTCCTGCAATTTTGGAACTCTACAATGATGTAATCCATATAAACAATCAAACATGATGTTTTGATCTGCTGGTTTGGGTTTAATTCCCACGGCTTTTCAGTGGAGGTTCCAGTACGTCACATATCTACCCTTATCGTGGTACCCCGGATAATCTCCAGATTTTTTGGCATGGGTTGACCACCTAACCTCGTTTGGATCCTGACAGTCTAACCACTCCAAATCTAATCTCCCCTGTGCTATTGTTGAGTATGCACTCACCCTCGCCAACAACATGACTTTGTGTGACTCTCAAATGGAAATGCAGCACCGGTTTCCTCCTTGGATTACTGTAGACACATCTAAACATGATTTGTTTGTACACTCAGGGTACCCGTGTTGAGAATGATAAAAAGAACCATGGTGTGCGGAATCAAACCCCTTCTGCTGTGCCAAGGTGAGGTCATCAGCATTGGTTATATTGATCACCATAGCCATCGATTGGTCGAGCGGTTACCCTTTCAGATCAAACTTTCTTTAATTAATGGACTTTTTGAAAATATGAAATTGTTTGATGAAGAGTTTGAGAGTTGTGATGTGAGATGTGTCTCAAACTGGAAATAACGTTTTAACGATAATCCCAGACAATCGTGGAGTTTTTCATTTTAAAATAAGAATTGGGAATAAATATCCGGCAACATCGTATTCCCATTCTAACACAACAATTCTTTCTCACCGTGACATCATAATGTCACCCTTGAATATTGGAGGCAGCACCAATGTCATTACTTTGGCCGGTAGGTCAAATGCCACCAGTTATTTCATCACAGCCAACGTTGTCCTTCATAGGAAACCTTGAGGTGGTTGTTCGTGTGCTCGCAACTCCCTTGTGTCCTTTAATGGTCAGGTGGTATATTTTTCAAAAGGCTAAACCATTGCGTACCTGTATCCAGATCCGATTTCCAATTCCTACCACCCACCTGATTCTCTGGAAACAATCAGCTGTAGCGGAACTTTAAAATGGCTCCGACGGCGCCAACTTCGAAACGATGAATGTCACGACGAGCGCGTCAATGCAGTCATTCCCTCCGAGATCATAATGTCTCAGCAGGCGGAGCAAAAACAACTGATTTTGTTTGATTGTGAAACGTCACTTTCTTTTTTCATTCTCGTCTGGTCACTGAACTCTTCTCACCATTCAATTTCAGGTTATTCCAGTTGTTCTCCCACCAAGATACTCCATGAACGAGCTGATTTTCATGAAGACACGGCGATCTACTTGAAACACCACCCCGCGAGGGTGGACATCTCTAAGCACAATGTTCCGAATCCCCAAGCTAGTCTCCAAC
>CM068961.1:93938189-93954366 GCA_035128595.1 Eptatretus atami
CGTGCTACATATCGTTTTTTGAAATATCGCGCTATATATCGTTTTTGAAATATCGTGCTATAATATCATTTTTGAAATGTTCGTGCTTTATATCGTTTTAAAATATCGTGCTATATATCGTTTTTGAAATATCATGCTATAACAGTACTATATCGTTTTTGAAATATCATGCAATATATCGTTTTTTGAAATATCGTGCTTTATATTGTTTTTTTTAAATATCGTGTTATATATCGTTTTTGAAATATTGTGCCCTATATCGTTTTTGAAATATTGTGCTCATATCGTTTTTTGAAATATCACGCTGAATATCGTTTTTGAAATATCGCGCTATATATCGTTTTTGAAATATCGCGCTATATATCGTTTTTGAAATATCGTGCTATATATCGTTTTTGAAATGTCGTGCTTTATATCGTTTTTAAAATATCGTGCTATATATCGTTTTTGAAATATCATGCTATACAGTACTATATTGTTTTTTGAAATATCATGCAGTATATCGTTTTTGAAATATCGTGCTATATATCGTTTTTGAAACATGCGCTATATATCATTTTTGAAATATCGTGCTTCATATCGTTTTTGAAATTTCGTGCTCTTATATAGTTTTTGAAATATCGTGCTATCTATCGTTTTTGAAATATCGTGCTATCTGTCGTTTTTGAAATATCGTGCTGCATATCATTTTTGAAATATCGTGCTATAATATCGTTTTTGAAATATCGTGCTATATATCATTTTTGAAATACCGTGCTGCATATCGTTTTTTGAAATATCGTGCTATATATCGTGCTATATATCGTTTTTTGAAATATGTGCTGCATATCGTTTTTGAAATATCGCACTATATATAGTTTTTGAAATATTGTGTGATGTATCGATTCTGAATATCGTGCTACATATCGTTTTTGAAATATCGGCTATATATCTTTTTGAACTATCGCGTATATATCGTTTTTGAAATATCGTGCTATATATCGTTTTTGAAATGTCGTGCTTTAATAGTTTTTTAAATATCGTGCTATATATCATTTTTGAAATATCATGCAATACACTATATCGTTTTTCAAATATCATGCAATATATCGTTTTTGAAATATCACGCTATATATCGTTTTTGAAATATCGTGCTATATATTGTTTTTGAAATATCGTGCTATATATCGTTTTTGAAATATCGTGCGATATATCATTTTTGAAATATCGTGCTCAATATCCGTTTTTGAATATGATGTCTCAATATCGTTTTTGAAATATCGCGCAATATAATCATTTTTGAAAAAATATCGCGGCTATATATCGTTTTTTTGAAATATCGGGCTATATATCTTTTAAATGTCGTGCTTTATATCGTTTTTTAAGTATCGTGCTATATATCATTTTGAATATCATGCTATACAGTCCTATATCGTTTTTTGAAACATCATGCAATATATCGTTTTTTGAAATATCGTGCTTTATATCGTTTTTGAAATATTGTGCTCTATATCGTTTTTGAAATATTGTGCTATTATCGTTTTGGAAATTCGTGCTATCTATCGTTTTTGAAAATATCGCACTATAATATAGTTTTTGAATATTGTGTGATGTATCGGTTCTGAAATATCGTGTTACATATCATTTTTGAAATATCATGCTATACAGCACTATATTCGTTTTTCAAATATCATGCAATATATCGTTTTTGAAATATCACGCTATATATCGTTTTGAACTATCGCGCTATATATAGTTTTTGAAATATTGTGCGATGTATAGTTTCAGAAATATCGTGCTACACATCGTTTTTGAAATATCGTGCTACGTATCGTTTTTGAAATACGTGCTATATATCGTTTTTGAAATGTCGTGCTCGATTTCGTTTTTGAAATATCATGCTATACAGTACTATATTGTTGTTGAAAATATCATGCAATATATCGTTTTTGAAATGTCGTGCTATATATTCGTTTTGAAACATCGCGCTATAAATATCGTTTTTTGAAATATCGTATAATATATCATTTTTGAAATATCGTGCTATAAATCCGTTTTGAAATATTGTTCTATAAATGTTTTGAAATATTGTGCTATATATCGTTTTGAATATCGTGTCTTTATATCATTTTTGAAATATCGCGCTATATTATCATTTTTGAAATTTATCGTGCTATGTATCCTTTTTTGAAATACCGTGCAACATATCGTGTTTGAAATATAGTGCTCGATATCGTTTTTGAAATATCGCAGTATATATCATTTTTTTAAATATCGTGCTACATATCGTTTTGAAATATCGTGCTCTACATCGTTTTTGAAAATACCGTGCTCGACATCGTTTTTGAAAATATCGTGCTCAATATCGTTTTGAAATATCGTGCTCTATATCGTTTTGAAATATTGTGCTATATATCCTTTTTGAAATATCGCGCTACATATCGTTTTTGAAATATCGCACTAGGTATCATTTTTGAAACATCGCGCTATATATCGTTTTTGAAATATCGTGCTACATATCGTTTTTGAAATATCGTGCTATCTATCGTTTTTGAAATATCATGCTATATATCGTTTTTGAAAATATCGTATAATATATCATTTTTTGAAATATCGTGCTATAAATTGTTTTGAAAATATTGTTCTATACAACATTTTTGAAATATCGCGCTATATATCGTTTTTTAAACATTGTTCTATACAACGTTTTTGAAATATTGCGCTATATATCGTTTCTGAAATATCGTGCTATATATCGTTTTTGAAATATCGTGCTCAATTCGTTTTGAAATATCGTGCTCAATATCGTTTTTGAAATATCGCGCAATATATCATTTTTGAAATATCGCGCTATATATCGTTTTTGAAATATCGCGCTATATATCGTTTTTGAAATGTCGTGCTTTATATCGTTTTTAAAATACCGTGCTATATATTGTTTTTGAAATATCATGCTATATACAGTACTATATCGTTTTTGAAATATCATGCAATATATCGTTTTCAAATATCGTGCTTTATATCGTTTTTGAAATATCATATTAGATATTGTTTTTGAAATATCGTGCTATATATCGTTTTTGAATATCGTGCTATATATCGTTTTTTGAAATATTGTGCTCAATATCGTTTTTGAAATATTGTGCTCCATATCGTTTTTGAAGTATCGCGCTGTATATCGTTTTTGAAATATCGTGCTATATATCATTTCTCTGAATATCGTGCTTCATATCGTTTTTGAAATATCGCGCTATATATCGTTTTTGAAATATCGTGCTATATATCGTTTTTTGAAATGTCGTGCTTTATATCGTTTTAAAAACGTGCTATTATCGTTTTTGAAATATCATGTATAAGTACTATATTTGTTTTTGAAATATCATGCAATATATCGTTTTTGAAATATCGTGCTATATATCGTTTTTGAAACATCGCGCTATATATCGTTTTTGAAATATCGGTATAATATATCGTTTTTGAAATATCGTGCTATAAATCGTTTTTGAAATGTTGTTCTATAGAACGGTTTGAATATTGTGCTATATATCGTTTTGAAATATCGCTGTTTATATCATTTTTGAAATATCGCGCTATATATCATTTTTGAAATATCGTGCTATATATCTTTTTTGAAATATCGTGCAACATATCGTTTTTGAAATATTGTGCTATATATCCTTTTTGAAATATCGCGCTATATATCGTTTTTTGAAATATCGTGCTATATTCGTTTTTGAAATATCGCGCTATATATCGTTTTCAAATATCGTGCTTCATATCGTTTTTTGAAATATCGTGCTATGTATCTTTTTGAAAATATTGTGCTATCTATCGTTTTGAAATATCATGCTATATATGTTTTTCAAATATCGTATATATATAGTTTTTGAAATTTCGTGCTATAATCGTTTTTGAAATATTGTTCTAATACAACGTTTTTGAAATATTGCGCTATATATCGTTTTTTAAATATCGTGCTCTATATCGTTTTGAAATATCGTGCTACAATATCGTATTTGAAATATCGCACTATATATAGTTTTTGAAAAATTGTGGGATGTATAGTTTCTGAAATATCGTGCTACATATGTTTTTGAAAATATCGCGCTATATTCGTTTTTGAATTATTGTATAAATATATCATTTTTGAAATACCGTGCTATATATCGTTTTTGAAATATTGTGCTCTATATCGTTTTTGAAATATTGTGCTCCATATCGTTTTGAAATATCACGCCGTATATCGTTTTTGAATATCGTGCTATAATATCATTTCTGAAATATATGCCCGGGTGTATTCCCCTGTTAGAATAGGTGTACCATATCCTGTGTCGTAAGTGGCGACCAAGTTGCGTCAGGAAGGGCATCCGGCGTAAAACCTGTGCCAAATCATAATGCGGATCATAACGGATGATCCGCTGTGGGAGACCCTAATGGGAGCAGCCGAAAGAAGAAGAAGAATATTATTTCTGAAATATCGTGCTACATATCGTTTTTGGAAATATCACGCTATATATCGTTTTTTGAAATATGCGCTATATATGTTTTTGAAATATCGTGCTATATATCGTTTTTGAAATATCATGCTATACTATATCAGTACTATATTGTTTTTGAAATATCATGCAATGTATCGTTTTTGAAATATCGTGCTCTATATCGTTTTTGAAACATCACGGCTATATATACGTTTTTGAAATATTGTATAATATATCGTTTTTGAAATATCGTGCTATAAATTGTTTTTGAAATATTGTGCGTATACAACGTTTTTGAAATATTGTGCTATATATCGTTTTTGAAATATCGTGCTTTAATATCGTTTTTTGAAATATCGTGCTCATATCGTTTTTGAAATATCGGTGCTATATATCGTTTTGAAATATCGTGCTGCATATCGTTTTTGAAATATCGTGCTATAATATCGTTTTTGAAATATTGTGCTATATATCCTTTTTGAAATATCGCGCTATATATCGTTTTTGAAATATCGTGCTATAATATCGTTTTTGAAATATCGCGCTATATATCATTTTTCAAATAACGTGCTTCATATCGTTTTTGAAATATCGTGCTATGTATCATTTTTGAATATTGTGCTATCTATCGTTTTTGAAATATCATGCTATATATCGTTTTCAAATATCGTATAATATATAGTTTTTTGAAATATCGTGCTATAAATCGTTTTTGAAATATTGTTCTATACAACGTTTTTGAAATATTGCGCTATATATCGTTTTTTAAATATCGTGCTCTATAATCGTTTTTTGAAATATCGTGCTACATATCGTATTTGAAATATCGCACTATATATAGTTTTGAAAATTGTGGGATGTATAGTTTCTGAAATATCGTGCTACATATAGTTTTTGAATATCGCGCTATATATCGTTTTTGAATATTGTATATATATCATTTTTGAAATACCGTGCTATATATCGTTTTTTGAAATATTGTGCTCTATATCGTTTTTGAAATATTGTGCTCCATATCGTTTTTTGAAATATCACGTCCGTATATCGTTTTTGAAATATCGTGCTATATATCATTTCTGAAATATATGCCGGTGTATTCCCTGTTAGAATAGGTTACCATATCCTGTGTCGATAGTGGCGACCAAGGTTGCGTCAGGAAGGGATCCGGCTAAACCTGTGCAAATCATATGCGGATCATAACGGATATCCGCTGTGGCGACCCCTAATGGAGCACCAAGAAGAAGAAGAATATTATTTCTGAAATATCGTGCTACATATCGTTTTTGAAATATCACGTATATATCGTTTTTGAAATATCGCGCTATATAATTCGTTTTTGAAATATCGTGCTTATATATCGTTTTTGAAATAATCATGTGCTATACTATACAGTACTTATTGTTTTGAAATATCATGCAATGTATCGTTTTTGAAATATCGTGCTCTATATCGTTTTTGAAACATCACGCTATATAATCGTTTTTGAAATATTGTATAATATATCGTTTTTGAAAATATCGTGGCTATAAATTGTTTTGAAATATTGTGCTATACACTTTTTGAAATATCTGTGCTATATATCACGTTTCTGAAATATCGTGCTTCTATATCGTTTTTGAAATTCGTGCTCAATATCGTTTTTTTGAAATATCGTGGCTATAATACGTTTTTGAAATATCGTGCTGCATATCGTTTTTGAAATATCGTGCTATATATCGTTTTTGAAATAATCGTGCTATATTCGTTTTTGAAATATCGTGCTGCATATCGTTTTGAAATATCGCACTATATATAGTTTTTGAAATATTGTGTGATGCATTCGTTTTTGAAATATCGCCGCTATATATCGTTTTTGAACTCCGCCTATATATGTTTTGAAATATCGTGCTATATATCGTTTTTGAAATGTCGTGCTTTATAGTCGTTTTGAAATATCGTGCTATATATCATTTTTGAAATATCATGCTATACAGCATATATCGTTTTTCAAAATATCATGCAATATATCGTTTTTTGAAATATCACCTATATATCGTTTTTGAAATATCGCGCGATATATTGTTTTTGAAATATCGTGCTATATATCATTTTGAAATGTCGTGCTATATATCGTTTTTGAAATATCATGCTATACAGTACTATATTGTTTTTGAAATATCATGCAATGTAATTGTTTTTGAAATATCGTGCTCTATATCGTTTTTGAAACATCACGCTATATATCGTTTTTGAAATATTGTATAATATATCGTTTTTGAAATATCGTGCTATAAATCGTTTTTTGAAATATATGTGCTATACAAAATTTTTGAAATATTGTGCTATATATCGTTTTGAAAATATCGTGCTATATATCGTTTTTGAAACATGTGCACTATATCGTTTTTGAAATATCGTATAATATATCATTTTGAAATATCGTGCTATAAATCGTTTTTGAAATATCTGTTTATCAACGTTTTTGAAATATTGTGCTATATATCGTTTTGAAATATCGTGCTTTAAATATCGTTTTTTGAAATATCGCGCTATATATCATTTTTGAAATATACGCTATATATCGTTTTTGAAAATATCGGCGCTATATATTGTTTTTGAAATATCGTGCTATAAATCGTTTTTGAAATATCATGCTATACTATACAGTACTATATTGTTTTGAAATATCATGCAATGTATCGTTTTGAAATATCGTGCTCTATATCGTTTTGAAACATCCGCTATATATCGTTTTTGAAATATTGTATAATATATCGTTTTTGAAATATCGTGCTATAAATTGTTTTGAAAATATGTGCTATATCAACATTTTTTGAAAATATTGTGCTATATATCGTTTTGAAATATCGTGGCTTTATATCGTTTTTGAAATATCGTGCTCAATATCGTTTTTGAAATATCGTGCTCTAATATCTGTTTTTGAAATATCGCACTATATATCATTTTTGAAATATCGTGCTACATATCGTTTTTGAATATCATGCTCTACTCGTTTTTGAAATATCGTGCTCTACATCGTTTTTGAAATATCGTGCTCGACATCGTTTTTGAAAATATCGTGCTCTATATCCTTTTTGAAATATCGCCTATTATCTTTTTGAATATGCGTGCTATATATCGTTTTTGAAATATCGTGCTATATATCGTTTTGAAATATCGGCTACATATCGTTTTTTGAAATATCGCGCTATATATCATTTTTGAAATATCGCGCTATATATCGTTTTTGAAATATCGTGCTACATATCATTTTGAAATATCGCGCATAATATCGTTTTTGAAATATCGTGCTATATATCGTTTTTGAAATATCGTATAATATATCATTTTTGAAATATCGTGCTATAAATCCTTTTTGAAATATTGTTCTATACAACGTTTTGAAATATCGCGCTATATATAGTTTTTTGAAACATTGTTCTATACAACATTTTAGAAAAAATGTGCGCTATATATCGTTTTTGAAATATCGTGCTGTCTATCGTTTTTGAAATATCGTGCTCAATATCGTTTTTGAAAATATCATGCAATATATCATTTTTAAATATCGCGCAATATATCGTTTTTGAAATATCGTGCTATATAATCGTTTTGAAATATCGTGCTATATATCGTTTTTGAAATATGTGCTCATATTTCGTTTTTGAAATATTGTGCTCCATATCGTTTTTGAAATATCGCGCTGTAATATCGTTTTTGAAATATCGTGCTATATATCATTTCTGAATATCGTGCTACATATCGTTTTTGAAATATCGCGCTATCTATATTTTTGAATATCGCGCTTAATATCGTTTTTGAAAATCGTGTTGCTATATATCGTTTTGAAATGTGTGCTTTATATCGTTTTTAAAATATCGTGCTATATATCGTTTTTGAAATATCATGCTATACAGTACTATATTGTTTTTGAAATATCATGCAATATATCGTTTTTGAAATATCGTGCTATATATCGTTTTTGAAACATCGCGCTATATATCGTTTTTTGAATAATCGTATAATATATGTTTTTGAAATATCGTGCTATAAATCGTTTTTGAAATATTGTTCTATACAACGTTTTTGAATATTGTGCTATATATCGTTTTTAATATCGTGCTTTATATCATTTTTAAATATTGCCGCTATAATATTTTGAATATCGTGCTATATATCCTTTTTGAAATATCGTGCAACATATCGTTTTTGAAATTATCGTGCTCTGTATCGTTTTTGAAATAATGTGCTTTATATCCTTTTTGAAATATCGTGCTACTATATCGTTTTTGAAATATCGTGCTATATATCGTTTTGAATATATGCGATATATCGTTTTTGAAATATGTGCAACATATCGTTTTTGAAATATCGCGCTATATGTCGTTTTGAAATATCGCGCTATATATCGTTTTTGAAATATCGCGCTATATATCATTTTTTTGAAATATTGTGCTATCTATCGTTTTTGAAATAGCATGCTATATATGGTTTTGAAATATCGTATAATATATCGTTTTTGAAATATCGTGCTATAAATCGTTTTTTGAAATATTGTTCTATACAACGTTTTTGAAATATTGCGCGATATATCGTTTTTTAAATATCGTGCTATGTATCGTTTTTTGAAATCTCGTGCGAGCATATCGTTTTTGAAAATATCGCCATATATATAGTTTTTGAAATATTGCAGGGATGTATAGTTTCTGAAATATCGTGCTACATATCGTTTTTTGAAATATCGTGCTATATATCGTTTTTGAAATATCGTGCTATATATCATTTTTGAAATGTCGTGCTTTATATCGTTTTAAAATATCGTGCTATATATCGTTTTTGAAATATCATGCTTACAGTACTATATGTCGTTTTTGAAATATCATGCAATATATCGTTTTTGAAATATAGTGCGTGTTATATCGTTTTTTAAAATATCGTGTTGAATCATTTTGATAATATGTGCCATATCGTTTTTGAAATATTGTGCTCTCTATCGTTTTTGAAATATTGTGCTCCATATCGTTTTTGAAATATCACGCTGTATTCGTTTTGAAATAATCGTGGCTATATATCAATTTCTGAAATATTGCCCCGGTGTATGCCCGCGTTAGAATAGTGTCCATATCCCTGTTCGTAAGAGGCGACCAGGTTGCGTCCAGGAAGGGCATCCGGTAACCCTGTGCAATCTTTGCGGATCATAACGATGATCAGCTGTGGCGACCCCTAACGGAGCATGCGAAAGAAGAAGAAGAATATTATTTCTGAAATATCGTGCAACATATCGCTTTTGAAATATCGCGCTATATATCGTTTTTGAAATATCGCGCTATATATTGTTTTTGAATATCGTGCTATATATCGTTGAAATGTCGTGCTTTATATCGTTTTTAACATATCGTGCAATATATCGTTTTTAAATATCATGCTATACAGTACTATATCGTTTTGAAATATATCATTGCAATATATTGTTTTTGAAATATCGTGCATATATCGTTTTTGAAACATCGCGCTATATATCGTTTTTTGAAATATTGTATAATATATCGTTTTGAAATATCGTGCTATTAAATCAATTTTTGAAATATTGTTCTACCACAACGTTTTTGAAATATTGTGCTATATATCGTTTGAAATATCGTGCTTTATATCATTTTGAAATATTGCGCTATATATTTTTGAAAATTCTGCTATAATCCTTTTTGAAATATCGTGCAACATATCATTTTGTAAATAGTCGTGCTCTGTATCGTTTTTGAAATATTGTGCTTTATATTCGCTTTTTGAAATATCGCGCTATATATCGTTTTTTGAAAAATATCCGTGCTATATATCGTTTTGAAATATGGTGCTATATATCGTTTTTGAAATATCCGCTAATATCATTTTAAATATCGTGCTATCTATCGTTTTTGAAATATCATGCTATATATCGTTTTTGAAATATCGTATAATATATCGTTTTTTGAAATATCGTGCTATAAATCGTTTTTGAAATTTGTTCTATACAACTTTTTGAAATATTGCTCAAATATCGTTTTTAAATATCAATGCTATATATCGTTTTTGAAAATTTTATGCGGCACTATATATAGTTTTATAAATATTGTAGGATGTATAGTTTCTGAAAATATCGTGCTACATATCGTTTTTGAATATCGTGCTATAATATCGTTTTTGAAATATCGTGCTAATATCATTTTGAATGTCGTGCTTTATATCGTTTTTAAAATATCGTGCTATATATCGTTTTTGAAATATCATGCTATAGACAGTACTATATCGTTTTGAAATATCATGCAATATATCGTTTTGAAATATCGTGCTTATATCTTTTTTAAATATCGTTATATATCATTTTGAAATATCGTGCTCATATCGTTTTGAATATTTCTCTATATCGTTTTTGAAATATTGTGCTCCATATCGTTTTGAAATATCAAGCTGTATATCGTTTTGAAATATCGTGCTATATAGTCATTTCTGAAATATATGCCCGGTGTATGCCCGGTTAGAATAGGTGTACATATCCCTGTGCCGTAAGAGGCGACAGGGTTGGCGTCAGGAGGGCATACGCGTAAACCTGTGCCAAATCATTATGCGGATCAAACGGAGATCAGCTGTGGCGACCCCTAACGGGAGCAGCCGAAAGAAGAGAAGAAATTATTAGAAATATCGTGCAACATAATCGTTTTTGAAATATCGCGCTACATATCGTTTTGAAATATCGCGCTATATATTGTTTGAAATATCGTGCTTATTTCGTTTTTGAAATGTCGTGCTTTATATCGTTTTTAAAATATCGTGCATATATCGTTTTTGAAATATCATGCTATAAGTACTATATTGTTTTGAAATATCATGCATATATCGTTTTTGAAATAATCGTGCATATATCGTTTTTTTGAAACATCGCGCTAATATATCGTTTTTGAAATATTTGTATAGACTAATATCGTTGTTGAAATATCGTGCGATAAATCGTTTTTGAAATTATTGTTCTATACATACGTTTTTGAAATATTGTGCTATATATCGTTTTGAAATATCGTGTTTATATTCGTTTTGAAATATCGTGCTCAATATGTTTTTGAAATATCGTGCTATATTCGTTTTTGAAATATCGTGCTGCATATCGTTTTTGAAATATTGTGCTATCTATCGTTTTTGAATATCGCACTATATATAGTTTTTGAAATATTGTGTGATGCATCGTTCTGAAATATCGTGCATCCATATCATTTTTGAATATCGCGCTATAATATCGTTTTTGAACTATCGGTATAATGTTTTTGAAATATCCGTGCCTATATATCGTTTTTGAAATGTCAGTGCTTATATCGTTTTTAAAATATCGTGCGATATATCATTTTTGAAATATCATGCCATACAGCACTATATCGTTTTTTCAAATATCATGCAATATACTGTTTTTGAAATATCACGCTATATATCGTTTTTGAAATATCGTGCTATATATGTTTTGAAATATCGTGCTATATATCGTTTTTGAAAATATCTATGCGTATCTATCGTTTTTGAAATATCGCACTATAATAGTTTTTTGAAATATTGTGTGATATTCGTCTACATATCGTTTTTGAATATCGCGCAATATATCAGTTTTTGAATTATCGCGCTATATATCATTTTGAAAATCGGCCTATATATCGTTTTTGAAATGTCGTGCTTTATATCGTTTTAAAATATCGTGCTGTATATAATTTTGAAATATCATGCTATATATCATTTTTGAAATTCATGCTATACAGCACTATATCCGTTTTTTTCAAAATATCATTGCAATATACGTGTTTTGAAATATCAATACGCTATAATCGTTTTGAAATACGTGCTATATATTGTTTTGAAATATCGTGCTATATATCGTTTTTTTGAACTATCGTGCTATTATCGTTTTTTGGAAATATCCACTATATATAGTTTTTGAAATATTGTGGTGATAATATCGTCTTCGAAATAAATCGTGCTAACATTATCGGTTTTTGAAATATCGCGCAATATATGTGTTTTTGAACTATCGCGCTTATAATCATTTTGAATATCGTGCTATAATATCGTTTTTGAAGGTCGTGCTTATATGTTTTATAAATATCGTGCTGTATATAATTTTTGAGAAAATCTTGCCATATAATCATTTTTGAAATATCATGTAATAATCAGCACTAATCGTTTTCAAAAAAAAAAAAAATAAAAATAAAAAAAAAAAATCATGCATATATCGTATTTTTTGAAATACTCACGCATATATCGTTTTTTGAACGATCGCGCCTAATATATGTTTTTGAAATATGTGCAATGTATATTTCAGAAATATTCGGCTACATATCGTTTTTGAAAATATCGTGCTACGTATCATTTTGAAATATGTCTATATCGCGTTTTTGAAATGAACGGTGCTATATATCGTTTTTTGAAATACAGTATTGCTAAACAGTACTAATAATTGTTTTTGAAATATCATGCAATAATATCGTTTTTGAAATATCGTGCTCATATACCCTTATTTTGAAATAGTCGTGGCATACAAGTATCGTTTTTGAAAGATTGTGCTGTATAATATAAGGTTTTTGAAATATCGCACTATATATCATTTTTTGAAATACGTGCTACATATTCGTTTTTGAAATATCGTGCTCTATCAACGTTTTTTGAAATATCGTGCTCTAACACGTTTTTGAAATATCGTGCGTCAATTGTTTTGAAATATTGTGCGATATATCCTTTTTGAAATATCGCGCTATTTATGTTTTGAAAATATCGTGCCTATATACGTTTTTTGAACATCTATGTAGCTATATATCGTTTTGAAATATCGTATAATATATCATTTTTTGAAATATCGTGCTTAAATCGTTTTTGAAAAACTGTTCTATACAACGTTTTTGAAATATGCGCTATATATCGTTTAATATCGTGCTATATTTGTTTTGAAATATCAGTGTTACATATCGTTTTTGAAAATATCCGGCACTTATATAATTTTTGAAATACTGTGGCGATGTATAGTTCTGA
Organism: Eptatretus atami; assembly: GCA_035128595.1. NCBI lineage: Eukaryota > Metazoa > Chordata > Myxini > Myxiniformes > Myxinidae > Eptatretus > Eptatretus atami. The sequence continues at coordinate 93,951,662 of CM068961.1, forward strand.
AATATGTCGGCTTCATATCGTTTTTGAATATTCGCGCTATATATCGTTTTTGAATATTGTGGCTATATATCGTTTTTGAAAATATCCGTGCTTTATAGCGTTTTTGAATATCGACTAGATATCATTTTTGAAATATGTGTTATATATCCTTTTTGAAATATCGTGAACATATCGTTTTGAAATACGTTGCCTATATCGTTTTTGAAAATGCACTATATATCATTTTTGAAAAATATCGTGCTACATATTGTTTTTTGAAAATTAATCCCGTGCTCTACAATCGTTTTTGAATTCGGCTCTACATAGTTTTTGAATATTGTCTATATTCCTTTTTTAAATACCGCGCATATATCTTTTTGAAATATCGTGCTATATTATCGTTTTTTGAATAGATCGTGCATATATCGTTTTTGAAAATATCGTGCTCATATCGTTTTTGAAATCTCTCGCTATATATGCATTTTTGAAATATCAGTGCTATCTATCGTTTTTGAATATCATGCTATAAATCGTTTTTGAAATATCGTATAATATCATCGTTTTGGAATATCGTGCTATAAATCGTTTTTTGAAATATTGTTCTATACAGACGTTTTTGAAATATTGCGGCGAAATATACGTTTTAAATATCATGCTATATATCGTTTTTGAAATATGCACTATAGTATACGTTTTGAAATATTGTTAGGATGTATGTTTCTGAAATATCGTGCTACACTATCGTTTTTGAAATATCGTGCTATATACATCGTTTTTGAAATATCGTGCGCTATATATCAATTTTTGAAATGTCGTGCTTTATATCGTTTTTTAAAATAATCGTTGCTATATATGTTTTTGAAAATATCATGTCTATACAGTACTATATTGCGTTTTGGAAATATCATGCAATATATCGTTTTGAAATATCGTGCGTTTATACTTTTTTTAAATATCGTGTTTATATCATTTTTTATATGTTTTTTTTTTAATGTAAAATCATTTGAAATACGTGCTAGCATACGTTTTGAAATATGTGCTCTATATCGTTTTTGAAAATATTGGCATCCATATCGTTTTGAATATCACGCTGTATATTCGGTTTTTGAAATATCGTGCTATATATCCAATTTCTGAAATATTGCCCGGGTGTATGCCCCGGTTAAGAATAGGTGTAACCATATCCCTGTGCCGTAAGAGGCGACCAGGGTTGCGTCAGGAAGGGCATCCGGCGAAAACCTGTGCCAAATCATTAATGCGGGATCAATAGGGATGATCCAGTCTGTGCGACCCCCATAACGGGAGCAGCCGAAAGAAGAAGAAGAATATTATTTCCTGAATATCGTGCAACATATCCGTTTTTGAAATATCGCGCTACATATCGTTTTAGAAATATCGCGCTATATATTGTTTTTGAAATATCCGTGCTTATAATTTCGTTTTTTGAAATGTCGTGCTTTATATCGTTTTTAAAATATCGTGCAATATATCGTTTTGAAATATCATGCATAGAAAGTACTATATTGTTTTTGAAATATCATGCATATGATCGTTTTTGAAAATATCGTGCCGATAGTAACGTTTTTGAAAGCATCGCGCTAAATATCGTTTTGAAATATTGTAAATAATTATCGTTTTTGAAATATCGTGCGATAAATCGTTTTTGAAATATTGTTCTATACAACGTTTTATTGAATATATTGTGCTATATATCGTTTTGAAAATATCGTGCTTTATATCGTTTTTGAAATATCGTGCTCAATATCGTTTTTGGAAATATCGTGCTATAATATTCGTTTTGTTGAAAATCGTGCGCATATCGTTTTTGAAATATTGTGCTTATCTATCGTTTTTGAAATAATCGCACTATATATAGTTTTTGAATATGTGTGATGCATCGTTTTCTGAATATCGTGCCTCCATATCAAATTTTGAAATATCGCGCTATATATCGTTTTTGAACTATCGCGCTATAAGATTGTTTTTTGAAATATCGTGCTATATATCGTTTTTGAAATGTCGTGCCTTTATATCGTTTTAAAAAATATCGTGCGATATTCATTTTGAAATATCATGCCATACAGCACTATATATCGTTTTTTCAAATATCAATGCAATATAGTCGTTTTTGAATATCACGCTAATTATATCGTTTTTGAAATATCGTGCTATATATTGTTTTTGAAATATCGTGCTATATATCGTTTTTGAAAATATCGTGCTATTCATCGTTTTTGAAATATCGCACTATATTCTTTTTGAAATATTGTGTGATATATCGTTTCTGAAATATCGTGCTACATATCGGTTTTGAAATATCGCGCAATATAAGTTTTTGAACTATCGCCGCTATATATCATTTTTGAAATATCGTGCTATATTCGTTTTGAAATGTCGTGCTTATATCGTTTTAAGAATATCGTGCTGTTATAATTTTTGAAATCTCATGCTATTATATCATTTTTGAAATATCATGCTATATGCAGCAAACTATATCGTTTTCAACATATCATTGCAATATAATCGTTTTTTGAATATCACGCTATATATCGTTTTTGAAATATCGTGCTAATAAGTACTATATCGTTTTTGAAATATCATGCAATATATCGTTTTTGAAATATCGTGCTTTATATCGTTTTTTTAAATATCGTGTTATATATCGTTTTTGAAATATTGTGCCCTATATCGTTTTTGAAATATTGTGCTCCATATCGTTTTTGAAA
>CM068961.1:93954391-93970271 GCA_035128595.1 Eptatretus atami
TGAAATATTGGACCCAACGTTCTGATATCGTTTTTTGAAATATCGCGCTATATATCGTTTTTGAAATATCGCGCTATATATCGTTTTTGAAATATCGTGCTATATATCGTTTTTGAAATTGTCGTGCTTTATATCGTTTTTAAAAATATCGTGCTATATATCGTTTTTGAAATATCATGCTATACAGTACTATATTGTTTTTGAAATATCATGCAGTATATCGTTTTTGAAATATCGTGCTATATATCGTTTTTGAAACATCGCGCTATATATCATTTTTGAAATATCGTGCTTCATATCGTTTTTGAAATTTCGTGCTCTTATATAGTTTTTGAAATTCGTGCTATCTATCGTTTTTGAAATATCGTGCTATCTGTCGTTTTTGAAAATATCGTGCTGCATATCATTTTTGAAATATCGTGCTATATATCGTTTTTGAAATATCGTGCTATATATCATTTTTGAAATACCGTGCTGCATATCGTTTTTTGAAATATCGTGCTATATATGCGTGCTATATATCGTTTTTTGAAATATGTGCTGCATATCGTTTTTGAAATATCGCACTATATATAGTTTTTGAAATATTGTGTGATGTAATCGATTCTGAATATCGTGCTAACATATCGTTTTTGAAATATCGCGCTATATATCGTTTTTGAACTATCGCGCTATATAATCGTTTTTGAAATATCGTGCTATATATCGTTTTTGAAATGTCGTGCTTTATATAGTTTAAATATCGTGCTATATATCATTTTTGAAATATCATGCAATACACTATATCGTTTTTCAAATATCAGCAATATATCGTTTTTGAAATATCACGCTATATATCGTTTTTGAAATATCGTGCTATATATTGTTTTTGAAATATCCGTGCTATATATCGTTTTTGAAATATCGTGCGATATATCATTTTTGAAATATCGTGCTCAATATCGTTTTTGAATATCGTGCTCAATATCGTTTTTGAAATATCGCGCAATATAATCATTTTTGAAAAATATCGCGGCTATATATCGTTTTTTGAAATATCGGGCTATATATCGTTTTAAATGTCGTGCTTTATATCGTTTTTTAAGTATCGTGCTATATATCATTTTGAATATCATGCTATACAGTCCTATATCGTTTTTTGAAACATCATGCAATATATCGTTTTTTGAAATATCGTGCTTTATATCGTTTTTGAAATATTGTGCTCTATATCGTTTTTGAAATATTGTGCTATTATCGTTTTGGAAATTCGTGCTATCTATCGTTTTTGAAAATATCGCACTATAATATAGTTTTTGAATATTGTGTGATGTATCGGTTCTGAAATATCGTGTTACATATCATTTTTGAAATATCATGCTATACAGCACTATATTCGTTTTTCAAATATCATGCAATATATCGTTTTTGAAATATCACGCTATATATCGTTTTGAACTATCGCGCTATATATAGTTTTTGAAATATTGTGCGATGTATAGTTTCAGAAATATCGTGCTACACATCGTTTTTGAAATATCGTGCTACGTATCGTTTTTGAAATACGTGCTATATATCGTTTTTGAAATGTCGTGCTCGATTTCGTTTTTGAAATATCATGCTATACAGTACTATATTGTTGTTGAAAATATCATGCAATATATCGTTTTTGAAATGTCGTGCTATATATTCGTTTTGAAACATCGCGCTATAAATATCGTTTTTTGAAATATCGTATAATATATCATTTTTGAAATATCGTGCTATAAATCCGTTTTGAAATATTGTTCTATAAATGTTTTGAAATATTGTGCTATATATCGTTTTGAATATCGTGTCTTTATATCATTTTTGAAATATCGCGCTATATTATCATTTTTGAAATTTATCGTGCTATGTATCCTTTTTTGAAATACCGTGCAACATATCGTGTTTGAAATATAGTGCTCGATATCGTTTTTGAAATATCGCAGTATATATCATTTTTTTAAATATCGTGCTACATATCGTTTTGAAATATCGTGCTCTACATCGTTTTTGAAAATACCGTGCTCGACATCGTTTTTGAAAATATCGTGCTCAATATCGTTTTGAAATATCGTGCTCTATATCGTTTTGAAATATTGTGCTATATATCCTTTTTGAAATATCGCGCTACATATCGTTTTTGAAATATCGCACTAGGTATCATTTTTGAAACATCGCGCTATATATCGTTTTTGAAATATCGTGCTACATATCGTTTTTGAAATATCGTGCTATCTATCGTTTTTGAAATATCATGCTATATATCGTTTTTGAAAATATCGTATAATATATCATTTTTTGAAATATCGTGCTATAAATTGTTTTGAAAATATTGTTCTATACAACATTTTTGAAATATCGCGCTATATATCGTTTTTTAAACATTGTTCTATACAACGTTTTTGAAATATTGCGCTATATATCGTTTCTGAAATATCGTGCTATATATCGTTTTTGAAATATCGTGCTCAATTACGTTTTGAAATATCGTGGTCAATATCGTTTTTGAAATATCGCGCAATATATCATTTTTGAAATATCGCGCTATATATCGTTTTTGAAATATCGCGCTATATATCGTTTTTGAAATGTCGTGCTTTATATCGTTTTTAAAATACCGTGCTATATATTGTTTTTGAAATATCATGCTATATACAGTACTATATCGTTTTTGAAATATCATGCAATATATCGTTTTCAAATATCGTGCTTTATATCGTTTTTGAAATATCATATTAGATATTGTTTTTGAAATATCGTGCTATATATCGTTTTTGAATATCGTGCTATATATCGTTTTTTGAAATATTGTGCTCAATATCGTTTTTGAAATATTGTGCTCCATATCGTTTTTGAAGTATCGCGCTGTATATCGTTTTTGAAATATCGTGCTATATATCATTTCTCTGAATATCGTGCTTCATATCGTTTTTGAAATATCGCGCTATATATCGTTTTTGAAATATCGTGCTATATATCGTTTTTTGAAATGTCGTGCTTTATATCGTTTTAAAAACGTGCTATTATCGTTTTTGAAATATCATGTATAAGTACTATATTTGTTTTTGAAATATCATGCAATATATCGTTTTTGAAATATCGTGCTATATATCGTTTTTGAAACATCGCGCTATATATCGTTTTTGAAATATCGGTATAATATATCGTTTTTGAAATATCGTGCTATAAATCGTTTTTGAAATGTTGTTCTATAGAACGGTTTGAATATTGTGCTATATATCGTTTTGAAATATCGCTGTTTATATCATTTTTGAAATATCGCGCTATATATCATTTTTGAAATATCGTGCTATATATCTTTTTTGAAATATCGTGCAACATATCGTTTTTGAAATATTGTGCTATATATCCTTTTTGAAATATCGCGCTATATATCGTTTTTTGAAATATCGTGCTATATTCGTTTTTGAAATATCGCGCTATATATCGTTTTCAAATATCGTGCTTCATATCGTTTTTTGAAATATCGTGCTATGTATCTTTTTGAAAATATTGTGCTATCTATCGTTTTGAAATATCATGCTATATATGTTTTTCAAATATCGTATATATATAGTTTTTGAAATTTCGTGCTATAATCGTTTTTGAAATATTGTTCTAATACAACGTTTTTGAAATATTGCGCTATATATCGTTTTTTAAATATCGTGCTCTATATCGTTTTGAAATATCGTGCTACAATATCGTATTTGAAATATCGCACTATATATAGTTTTTGAAAAATTGTGGGATGTATAGTTTCTGAAATATCGTGCTACATATGTTTTTGAAAATATCGCGCTATATTCGTTTTTGAATTATTGTATAAATATATCATTTTTGAAATACCGTGCTATATATCGTTTTTGAAATATTGTGCTCTATATCGTTTTTGAAATATTGTGCTCCATATCGTTTTGAAATATCACGCCGTATATCGTTTTTGAATATCGTGCTATAATATCATTTCTGAAATATATGCCCGGGTGTATTCCCCTGTTAGAATAGGTGTACCATATCCTGTGTCGTAAGTGGCGACCAAGTTGCGTCAGGAAGGGCATCCGGCGTAAAACCTGTGCCAAATCATAATGCGGATCATAACGGATGATCCGCTGTGGGAGACCCTAATGGGAGCAGCCGAAAGAAGAAGAAGAATATTATTTCTGAAATATCGTGCTACATATCGTTTTTGGAAATATCACGCGGCTATATATCGTTTTTTGAAATATGCGCTATATATGTTTTTGAAATATCGTGCTATATATCGTTTTTGAAATATCATGCTATACTATATCAGTACTATATTGTTTTTGAAATATCATGCAATGTATCGTTTTTGAAATATCGTGCTCTATATCGTTTTTGAAACATCACGGCTATATATACGTTTTGAAATATTGTATAATATATCGTTTTTGAAATATCGTGCTATAAATTGTTTTTGAAATATTGTGCGTATACAACTTTTTGAAATATTGTGCTATATATCGTTTTTGAAATATCGTGCTTTAATATCGTTTTTTGAAATATCGTGCTCATATCGTTTTTGAAATATCGGTGCTATATATCGTTTTGAAATATCGTGCTGCATATCGTTTTTGAAATATCGTGCTATAATATCGTTTTTGAAATATTGTGCTATATATCCTTTTTGAAATATCGCGCTATATATCGTTTTTGAAATATCGTGCTATAATATCGTTTTTGAAATATCGCGCTATATATCATTTTTCAAATAACGTGCTTCATATCGTTTTTGAAATATCGTGCTATGTATCATTTTTGAATATTGTGCTATCTATCGTTTTTGAAATATCATGCTATATATCGTTTTCAAATATCGTATAATATATAGTTTTTTGAAATATCGTGCTATAAATCGTTTTTGAAATATTGTTCTATACAACGTTTTTGAAATATTGCGCTATATATCGTTTTTTAAATATCGTGCTCTATAATCGTTTTTTGAAATATCGTGCTACATATCGTATTTGAAATATCGCACTATATATAGTTTTGAAAATTGTGGGATGTATAGTTTCTGAAATATCGTGCTACATATAGTTTTTGAATATCGCGCTATATATCGTTTTTGAATATTGTATATATATCATTTTTGAAATACCGTGCTATATATCGTTTTTTGAAATATTGTGCTCTATATCGTTTTTGAAATATTGTGCTCCATATCGTTTTTTGAAATATCACGTCCGTATATCGTTTTTGAAATATCGTGCTATATATCATTTCTGAAATATATGCCGGTGTATTCCCTGTTAGAATAGGTTACCATATCCTGTGTCGATAGTGGCGACCAAGGTTGCGTCAGGAAGGGATCGGCTAAACCTGTGCAAATCATATGCGGATCATAAGGTATCCGTGGGCGACCCCTAATGGAGCACCAAGAAGAAGAAGAATATTATTTCTGAAATATCGTGCTACATATCGTTTTTGAAATATCACGTATATATCGTTTTTGAAATATCGCGCTATATATTGTTTTTTGAAATATCGTGCTTATATATCGTTTTTGAAATAATCATGTGCTATACTATCAGTACTTATTGTTTGAAAATATCATGCAATGTATCGTTTTTTGAAATATCGTGCTCTATATCGTTTTTAAACATCGTACGCTATATAATATCGTTTTTGAAATATTGTATATATATCGTTTTTGAAAATATCGTGCTATAATTTTTTTGAAATATTGGCTTAACAAATTTTTGAAATATTGCTGCTATATATCACGTTTTAAATATCGTGCTTCTAATATGTTTTTGAAATTCGTGCTCATATCGTTTTTTGAAATATCGTGGCTATAATACGTTTTTGAAAATATCGTGCTGCATATCGTTTTTGAAATATCGTGCTATATATCGTTTTTGAAATAATCGTGCTATATATCGTTTTTGAAATATCGTGCTGCATATCGTTTTGAAATATCGCACTATAATATAGTTTTTGAAATATTGTGTGATGCATTCGTTCTATTGAAATATCGCCGCCTAATATATCGTTTTTGAACTTCCCTATATATGTTTTGAATATCGTGCTATATATCGTTTTTGAAATGTCGTCTTTATAGTGTTTGAAATATCGTGCTATATATCATTTTTGAAATATCATGCTATACAGCATATATCGTTTTTCAAAATCATGCAATATATCGTTTTTTGAAATAATCACGCTATATATCGTTTTTGAAATATCGCGCGATATATTGTTTTTGAAATATCGTGGCATATATCAGTTTTGAAATTCGTGCTATATATCGTTTTTGAAATATCATGCTATACATACTTGTTTTTGAAATATCCTGCAATTAATTGTTTTTGAAATATCGTGCTCTATATCTTTTTGAAACATCAGCTATATATCGTTTTTGAAATATTGTATATATATCGTTTTTGAAATATCGTGCTATTAATATCGTTTTTGAAATAATATGTGCTATACCAAATTTTTGAAATATTGTGCTATATATCGTTTTGAAAATATCGTGCTATATATCGTTTTTGAAAATGGACTATATCGTTTTGAAATATCGTATAATATATCATTTTGAAATATCGTGCTATAAATCGTTTTTGAAATATTGTTTATCACGTTTTGAAATATTGTGCATATATATCGTGTTTGAAATATCTGCTTTTAAATATCGTTTTTTCGAAATATCGCGCTATATATCATTTTTGAAATATACGCTAATATCGTTTTTGAAAATATCGTGCGCTATATATTGTTTTTGAAATATCGTGCTATAATCGTTTTTGAAATACTCATGCTATACTATACAGTACTATATTGTTTTTGAAATATCATGCAATGTATCGTTTTGAAATTCGTGCTATATATCGTTTTGAAACATCGCGCTATATATCGTTTTTTGAAATATTGTATAATATATCGTTTTTGAAATATCGTGCTATAATTGTTTTGAAAATTGTCTATATCAACATTTTTTGAAAATATTGTGCTATATATCGTTTTGAAATATCGTGCTTTATATCGTTTTTGAAATATCGTGCTCAATATCCGTTTTGAAATATCGTGCTCTAATATCTGTTTTTGAAATATCGCATATATATCATTTTTAAATATCGTGCTACATATCGTTTTTAAATATCTGCTCACTCGTTTTGAAATATCGTGCTCTACATCGTTTTTGAAATATCGTCTCGACATCGTTTTTGAAAATATCGTGCTCTATATCCTTTTGAATATCGCCTATTTGAATATGCGTGTATATATCGTTTTTGAAATATCGTGCTATATATCGTTTGAAATATCGTACATATCGTTTTTTGAAATATCGCGCATATATCATTTTTGAAACATCGCGCTATATATCGTTTTTGAAATATCGTGCTACATATCATTTTGAAATATCGCGTATCTATCGTTTTTGAAATATCGTGCTATATATCGTTTTTGAAATATCGTATAATATATCATTTTGAATATCGTGCTATAAATCCTTTTTGAAATATTGTTCTATACAACTTTTGAAATATCGCGCTAATATATAGTTTTTTAAACATTGTTCTATACAACGTTTTTAGAAAAATGTGCGCTATATATCGTTTTTGAAATATCGTGCTTCTATCGTTTTTGAAATATCGTGCTCAATATCGTTTTGAAATATCATGCAATATATCATTTTTAAATATCGCGCAATATATCAGTTTTTGAAATATCGTGCTATATAATCCGTTTTGAAATATCGTGCTATATATCGTTTTTGAAATATTGTGCTCTATTTCGTTTTTGAAATATTGTGGCTCCATATCGTTTTGAAATATCGCGCTGTAATATCGTTTTTGAAATATCGTGCTATATATCATTTTGAAATATCGTGCTACATATCGTTTTTGAAATATCGCCTATTATGTTTTGTAAATATGCGCTCTAATATAGTTTTTGAAAATGTCGTTGCTATATATCGTTTTGAAATGTTGTCTTTATATCGTTTTAAAATATCGTGCTATATATCGTTTTTGAAGTATCATGCTATACAGTACTATATTGTTTTGAATATCATTGCAATATATCGTTTTTGAAATATCGTGCTATATATGTTTTTGAAACATCGCGCTATATATCGTTTTTGAAAATCGTATAATATATTGTTTTTGAAATATCGTGCTATAAATCGTTTTTGAAATATTGTTCTATAGCAACGTTTTTGAATATTGTGCTATATATTCGTTTTTAATATCGTGCTTTATATCATTTTTGAAATATTGCCGCTATATATCATTTTTGAAATATCGTGCTATATATCCTTTTTGAAATATCGTGCCACATATTCGTTTTTGAAATTATCGTGCTCTGTATCGTTTTTGAAATAATGTGCTTTAAATCCTTTTTGAAATATCGTGCTAATAATTATCGTTTTATGAATGATTATATCGTTTTATGAAATCGTAATGATATATCGTTATATGTTAAATATGTGCAACAAATATTCGTTTTGAAATATCGCGGCTATATGTCGTTTTGAAATATCGCGCTATATATCGTTTTTGAAATATCGCGCTATAAGATCATTTTTTTGAAATATTTGTGCTATCTATCGTTATTGAAATAGCATGCTATATATGGTTTTTGAAATATCGTATAATATATCGTTTTTGGAAATATCGTGCTATAAAATCGTTTTTTGAAATATGTTCCTATAACAACGTTTTTTGAAGTATTGCGCGAATATCGTTTTTAAAATATCGTGCTATGTATCGTTTTGAAATCTCGTGCGACATATCGTTTTTGAAAATATCGCACTATATATATTTTTGAAATATTGAGGGATGTATAGTTTCTGAAATATCGTGCTACATATCGTTTTTGAAATATCGTGCTATATATCGTTTTTGAAATACGTGCTATATATGCATTTTTGAAAATGTCCGTGCTTTATTAATCGTTTTAAAATATCGTGCTATGATATCGTTTTTGAAAATATCATGCTTAACGTACTATATGCGTTTTTGAAATATCATGCCAATATATCGTTTTTGAAATATAGTGCTGTTATAATCGTTTTTTAAATATCGGTGGTTGTAATGATCATTTTGATAATATCGTGCTACATATCGTTTTTTTGAAATATTGTGCTCTCTATCGTTTTTGAAATATTGTGCTCCATATCGTTTTTGAAATATCACGCTGGTATATCGTTTTGAAAATAATCGGCTAATATATCAATTTCTGAAATACTATGCCCCGGGTGATGCCCCGGTTTAGAATAGGTGTACCATATCCCTGTGGTCGTAAGAGGCGACCAGGGTTCGTCAGGAAGGGCATCCGCGTAAAACCTGTGGCCAAATCATTATGCGGATCATAACGGATGATCAGCTGGGCGACCCCCTAACGGGAGCATGCCGAAAGAAGAAAAGAAATTATTTCTGAAAATATCGTGCAACATATCGTTTTGAAATATCGCGCTATATATCGTTTTTGAAATATCGCGCTATATATTGTTTTTGAATATCGTGCTATATATCGTTTTTTGAAATGTCGTGCTTTATATCGTTTTTAAATATCGTGCTATATATCGTTTTTAAATATCATGCAAAACAGTACTATATTGTTTTTGAAAATATCATCAATATATCGTTTTTGAAATATCGTGCTATATATCGTTTTTGAAACCGCGCTATATATCGTTTTTTAAATATTTATAATATATCGTTTTGAAATATCGTGCTATAAATCGTTTTTGAAATATTGTTCTACACAACGTTTTTGAAATATTGTGCTATATATCGTTTTGAAATTTCGTGCTTTATATCATTTTGAAATATTGCGCTATATATATTTTGAAAATCGTGCTATAAATCCTTTTTGAAATATCGTGCAACATATCATTTTGTAAATGTCGTGCTCTGTAATCGTTTTTGAAATATTGTCTTTATATTCCTTTTTGAAATATCGCGCTATATATCGTTTTTTGAAAAATATCGTGCTATATATCGTTTTGAAATATGTGTGCTATATATCATTTTTGAAATATCGCGCTATATATCATTTTTGAAAAATATGTGCTATCTATCGTTTTTGAAATTCGCTATATATCGTTTTTGAAATATCGTATAATATATCGTTTTTTGAAATATCGTGCTATAAATCGTTTTTGAAATATTTTCTATACAACGTTTTTGAAATATTGCGCGAAATATCGTTTTTAAATATCAATGTATATATCGTTTTTGAAATATCGCACTATATATAGTTTTTGAAATATTGTGGATGTATAGTTTCTGAAATATCGTGCTACATATCGTTTTTGAAATATCGCGCTATATATCGTTTTTGAAATATCGTGCTAATATCATTTTGAATGTCGTGCTTTATATCGTTTTTAAAATATCGTGCTATATATCGTTTTTGAAATATCATGCTATACAGTACTATATCGTTTTTGAAATATCATGCAATATATCGTTTTTGAAATATCGTGCTTTATATCGTTTTTTAAATATCTGTTATATATCGATTTTTGAAATATTGCACTTCGTGATATCCTATATCGTTTTTGAAATATTGTGCTCCATATCGTTTTGAAATATAAGCTTATAATCTTAAATATCGCTAAGTCATTCGAATACCCGGTGTATGCGTTAGAATAGTGTACATATCTGTGCCGTAAGGCAGTTTAGGAAGGCATAGTACTGTCCATTTTGCGATCTAAGATGATACTGTGGCGACCCCTAACACCCGAAAGAAAGATATTATTAGAAATATCGTGACATAATCGTTTTGAAATATCGCTACATATCGTTTTGAATATCGCTATATATTGTTTGAAATATCGTGCTATATATTTCGTTTTTGAAATGTCGTGCTTTATATCGTTTTTAAAATATCGTGCATATATCGTTTTTGAAATATCATGCTATAAGTACTATATTGTTTTTGAAATATCATGCATTATCGTTTTTGAAATATCGTGCATATATCGTTTTTTGAAACATCGCGCTATATATCGTTTTTGAAATATTTGTATATATATCGTTTGAAATATCGTGCGATAATCGTTTTTGAAATTATTGTTCTATACATACGTTTTTGAAATATTGTGCTATATATCGTTTTGAAATATCGTGTTTATATATCGTTTTTGAAATATCGTGCTCAATATGTTTTTGAAATATCGTGCTATATATCGTTTTTGAAATATCGTGCTGCATATCGTTTTGAAATATTGTGCTATCTATGTTTTTGAATATGCACTATATTAGTTTTGAAATATTGTGTGATGCATCGTTCTGAAATATCGTGCTATCATATCATTTTTGAATATCGCGCTATAATATCGTTTTTGAACTATCGGTATAATTTGTTTTGAAATATCGTGCTATATATCGTTTTTGAAATGTCGTGCTTTATATCGTTTTAAAATATCGTGCGATATATCATTTTGAAATATCATGCATACAGCACTATATCGTTTTTTCAAATATCATGCAATATATCGTTTTTGAAATATCACGCTATATATCGTTTTTGAAATATCGTGCTATATATTGTTTTGAAATATCGTGCTATATATCGTTTTTGAAAATTCTGCGTATCTATCGTTTTTGAAATATCGCACTATATAGTTTTTTGAAATATTGTGTGATATCGTTACATATCGTTTTGAATATCGCGCAATATATCATTTTTGAATATCGCGCTATATATCATTTTGAAAATCGGCCTATATATCGTTTTTGAATGTCGTGCTTTATATCGTTTTAAAATATCGTGCTGTATATATTTTTGAAATATCATGCTATACTATCATTTTGAATATCATGCTATACAGCACTATATCGTTTTTCAAAATATCATGCAATATATCGTTTTTGAAATATCAACGCTATATATCGTTTTGAAATATCGTGCTTATATTAATTGTTTTGAAATATCGTGCTATATATCGTTTTTTTGAATATCGTGCTATTATCTTTTTTGGAAAATATCGCACTATAATATAGTTTTTGAAATATGTGGTGATAATATCGTTTGAAATATCGTGCTAAGCATTATCGTTTTTGAAATATCGCGCAATATATGTATTTTTGAACTATCGCGCTATATAATCATTTTTGAAATATCGTGCTATATATCGTTTTGAAAGGTCGTGCTTTATATCGTTTTAAAATATCGTGCTGTATAATATTTTTGAAAAAAATCTTGCCATATATCAATTTTTGAAATATCATGTATACAGCACTATATCGTTTTTCAAAAAAAAAAAAAAATAAAAATAAAAAAAAAATCATGCATATATCGTATTTTTTGAAATATCACGCTATATATCGTTTTTGAACGATCGGCTAATATACGTTTTTGAAATATGTGCAATGTTATATTTCGAGAAATACGTGCTACATATCGTTTTTGAAATATCGTGCTACGTATCATTTTGAAATATCGTGCTTATATCGACGTTTTTGAATGTACGGTGCTATATATCGTTTTTGAAATACAGTATTGCTAACAGTACTATATTGTTTTTGAATATCATGCCAATAATATCGTTTTTTGAAATATCGTGCTATATATCCCTTTTGAAATATCGTGCAACAGTATCGTTTTTGAAAGATTGTGCTGTATAATATAAGTTTTTGAAATATCGCACTATATATATTTTTGAAATACGTGCACATATCGTTTTTGAAATATCGTGCTCTAATCAACGTTTTTGAAATATCGGCTCTACACATCGTTTTGTGAAATATCGTGCGCTCTAATTGTTGTTTGAAATATTGTGCGATATTATCCTTTTTGAAATATCGCGCTATTTATCGTTTTTTGAAAATATCGGTGCCTATATACGTTTTTTGAACATCTACGTGCTATTATCGTTTGAAATATCGTATAAATATATCATTTTTGAAATATCGTGCTTAAATCGTTTTTGAAAAACTGTTCTATACAAACGTTTTTAAATATGCGCTATATATGTTTAATATCGTGCTATATATGTTTTGAATATCAGTGTTACATATCGTTTTTGAAAATATCCGCACTATATATAATTTTTGAAATACTGTGCGATGTATAGTTCTGAAATTTGTCGGCTTCATATCGTTTTTGAAATATCGCGCTATATATCGTTTTTGAAATATTGTGCTATATATCGTTTTGAAATATCCGTGGCTTTATAGCTCTTTGAAATATCGATAGATATCATTTTGAAATATGTGTTATATATTCCTTTTTGAAATATCGTGACAACATATCGTTTTTGAAAATATCGTGCCTATATGTTTTGAAATATCGCACTATATATCATTTTTTGAAAATATCGTGCTACCATATTGTTTTTTGAAATAATCCGTGCTCTACAACTCGTTTTTGAATATCGTGCTCTACATAGTTTTTGAATATTGTCTATATCCTTTTTTAAATACCGCGCTATATATCTTTTTGAAATTCGTGCTATATTATCGTTTTTGAAAGATCGTCTATATATCGTTTTTGAAATATCGTGCTCATATCGTTTTTGATAATCTCGCTATAGTAATCATTTTTGAAATATGTGCTATCTATCGTTTTTGAATATCATGCTATAAATCGTTTTTGAAATATCGTATAATATCATCGTTTTTGAATATCGTGCTATAAATCGTTTTTGAAATATTGTTCTTATACAACGTTTTTGAAATATTGCGGCGAAATATACGTTTTTTAACATATCATGCTATACATCGTTTTTGAAAATATGCACTATATATAGTTTTGAAATATTGTTAGGATGTATTGTTTCTGAAATATCGTGCTACATATCGTTTTTGAAATATCGTGCCTATATACATCGTTTTTTGAAATATCGTGCGCTATATATCAATTTTTGAAATGTCGTGGCTTTATATCGTTTTTAAATAATCGTTGCTATATATGGTTTTTGAAATATTCATGTCTATACAGTACTATAATTCGTTTTTGGAAATATCATTGCAAATATCGTTTTTGAAATATCGTGCGTTTTATACTTTTTTTAAATATCGTGTTATATATCATTTTAATATCTGTTTTTTTTAAACGTTATAATATATTTTGATACGTGCAGCATACGTTTTGAAATATGTGCTCTATATCGTTTTTGAAATATTGTGCATCCATATCGGTTTTTGAATATCACGCTGTATATTCGGTTTTTTGAAATTCGTGCTATATATCCAATTTTCTGAATATATTGCCCGGGTGTATGCCCCGGTTAGAATAGGTGTAAGCCATTCCCTGTGCGCGTAAGAGGCGACCAGGTTGCGTCAGGAAGGGCATCCGCGTAAAACCTGTGCCAAATCATTAATGCGGATCATAGCGGATGATCGAGTCTGTGCGACCCCATAACGGGAGCAGCCGAAAGAGAAGAAGAATATTATTGTCCTGAATATACGTGCAACATATCGTTTTTGAATATCGCGCTACATATCGTTTTTTGAAATATCGCGCTATATATTGTTTTTGAAATATCGTGCTTATATTTCGTTTTTTGAAATGTCGTGCTTTATATCGTTTTTAAAATATCGTGCAATATATCGTTTTGAAATATCATGCTATAAAAGTACTATATTGTTTTTTGAAATATCATCAATATGATCGTTTATTTGAAATATCGTGCCGATATACGTTTTGAAAGACATCGCGCTATAATATCGTTTTTTGAAATATTGTAAATAATATCGTTTTTGAAATACTCGTGGCGATAAATCGTTTTTGAAATATTGTTCTATACAACGTTTTATGAAATAATTGTGCTATATATCGTTTTGAAAATATCTGCTTTATATCGTTTTTGAAATATCGTGCTCAATATCGTTTTTGAAATATACGTGCTATATATCGTTTTTTGAAAATCGTGCGCATATCGTTTTTGAAATATTGTGCTTAATCTATGTTTTTGAAATATCGCACTATATATAGTTTTTGAATATGTGTGATGCATCGTTTCTGAAATATCGTGCCCTCCATAATCAAATTTTTGAAATATCTGCGCTAATATAATCGTTTTTGAACTTCGCGCTATAAGATTGTTTTTTTGAAATTCGTGCTATATATCGTTTTTGAAAATGTCCGTGCCTTTTATCGTTTTAAAAAATATCGTGCGAATATTCATTTGAAATATCATGCATACAGCACTATATATCGTTTTTCAAATATCAATGCAATATAATCGTTTTTGAAATATCAACGAATATATCGTTTTTGAAATATCGTGCTTATATTTGTTTTTGAATATCGTGCTATAATATCGTTTTTGAAAATATCGTGCGTATTCATGCCGTTTTTGAAATATCGCACTATATTCTTTTTGAAATATTGTGTGATATATCGTTTCTGAAATATCGTGCTACATTATGTGTTTTGAAATATCGCGCATATATCAGTTTTTGAACTATCGCCGCTATATATCATTTTTGAAATATCGTGCTATATTATCGTTTTGAAAATGGTCGTGCTTTATATCGTTTTTAAGAATATCGTGCTGTTATAATTTTGAAATCTCATGCTTATATATGCATTTTTGAAATATCATGCTATATCAAGCAACTATATCGTTTTCAACATATCATTGCAATATATCGTTTTTTGAATATCACGCTATATATCGTTTTGAAATATCGTGCTAATATGCTTTATATCGTTTTTAAAATATCGTGCTATATATCGTTTTTGAAATATCATGCTATACAGTACTATATTGTTTTTGAAATATCATGCAGTATATCGTTTTTGAAATATCGTGCTATATATCGTTTTTGAAACATCGCGCTATATATCATTTTTGAAATATCGTGCTTCATATCGTTTTTGAAATTTCGTGCTCTATATAGTTTTTGAAATATCGTGCTATCTATCGTTTTTGAAATATCGTGCT
>CM068961.1:93991757-94011391 GCA_035128595.1 Eptatretus atami
TTTTTGAAATATCGCACTATATATAGTTTTTGAAATATTGTGTGATGCATCGTTTCTGAAATATCGTGCTTTATATCGTTTTTGAAATATCGTGCTTTATATCGTTTTTGAAATACCGTGTTATATATAGTTTTTGAAATATCCTGTTATATATCATTTTTGAAATATCATGCTATACAGCACTATATCGTTTTTGGCCGTATCTCTCAATTGGAAAGAATCATTTTTAAAATTAAATAACTCTCTTATCCAGATTCGGATTCAAATCTTCACCAAAATCTACTCAATTCTTCCTTATCATACACCTAACATGTCCACCAAGTTTCATCCGAATCCGTCCACAACCTTTTCAGATATCGTGCTATATATCGTTTTTGGTCCTGTCTCTCAATGATGAAGAATCACTTAACAAATTATAGTAGTCGGATCCGAATCCAGATCTTCACCAAAATCGAATCAACTCGTTCTTGTCACACACCCAAACGTCCCACCAAATTTCATCCGGATCCGTTCTCAACTTTTTGAGATATCCTGCACACAGACAAACAAACAGACAGAAAGGGGTGAAAACTTAACCTCCTTCACCTTCGTTGGTGGAGGTAATGATGTTTTTTTTAATGAAGAAATGTTTATATTTAATGTAAATTCGTTTGGAGAGAAAAAGGGGGGGGGGGGTTGAAGGGGAATGTAGAACCAGTAACAGAAAGAAATTCAATGGAAATGAGAATCGTTAATCGGGTGAAATTAAATATCAAGTTTTGTTTGTTTGTTTGTTCCAATTATTTGAAACAAGGAAAGGAAATAGGAAAAGATAGTCTTGAGGATATAGAGGCAGAATCCATGCAGGACTAATTTGTTAAAGTCGACTTTCTATCTGAGGAAGGCCTTGAATCGCCGTGTTCTTTAAATAATTGTCCTTACAGCCGACTCCCTAAAACCAAATTCACACAGCGATGGCACCAACACCTGACACCATCTGCTTCAACACTCTCAATTTCAGCTCAAGCCTTCCAGCACAATTACCAATATGGCGGCGCACATAGCAGGAAGACAACAACACGTGCGCTGATTGGTTGAGAGCAGATGCGCTCAGATACATGCTCTGATTGGCCAGCAATGTCAAACGAGTGGTCACGTTTTTGGACGAGGTGATGCGTTTAAACTTGTAACTTTTGACTCGCTTGATGAATTTAAATAACTTATTATTAATGAAAAATTTAGGCAATTAAAAACTGAATATTTCGTTTGCGCAAAAGCGAATACACACAAAGCGGGGACGTGCAGTGTAGGGATTCACCGCCATTTAGTAGATTGTACATTGTAGTCATGCCTGGTGTTGGCTTAATGGTTAGGGTGGTGGGCTTGGGATCCTAGGATCTAGAGTTCAAATCCCACTTGGCTGTTGAATTAATACCAGGTGGGGTTGACTCGGCCTGTCATCCTTCCGAGGTTGGCAAAATGAGTGCCAGCATGCTGGTATCCTGTGTCGGAGTGACGACCCATCCAGGATTGTGCCCAAGAGCCAAGGAGACTGCTTAGGCAGCACCAACACTCTGCACAGTCTGGTCCCGATGGATGGACGAACATCATAGTATTATCAGACCAAACACAACGGAAGGGGAAAAAGAAAGTGGAAACTGCGTGAGCAATTGGCGTTCTCAGGTGACGTCATGTCCTTAACCATACATCATCATCATCAGCATCATCATCCATACTGGCGTACCACATTCTTTAAATAAACCATTTTAATTGCAAGAAACGTTTCCCGCCTTTCGCCTTCCCCATGCATTCCACCGAGTACGCATTCGGCTACGTTTGAGCAATCCTTGTAAAATCTCAGTTTAAATTAATATCGTTTTTAATTAGCGCAGTGAGAATTTAGCTCAGTGATTTAGCGCAGTATCGTAAATTAATTAGCGCAGTGAGAATTTGGTAAACTCGGCGATCTTCAGGTGAAGCAAAAACTCCTGATGTGACAACTGCGCCATTATCTATGCATGGCCCGCGGTGGGGCGGGATTCCCGCCGTGCCGGGTACCGTGTTCCGGTGGCTCTTCTCGTGTGCTGTGCTCGTTACATTAAATACTCCGCGTCGTGTCATCACCGTGGTCGTGTGATTCATTTCTTCGTGCAAACGTAAAACCGTTACCTTCCCATTGGTGCTGTTGTCAGGTCGTCGGACATACAAACTCAATTTAATTTCCCCAAGGAAGGTTTGAAAATTCAAATTTAAGCACAAAGGCGCAATTGGCGTTTTCAAATAAAAAATAGATTCTTATTTTCAAACTTTCGTGCGTGGGAACATGGACAAATTGGCAGACGTCCACGTAATGACGGATGATGGGCACCACGTGGTTGGAGGCGACACCGAGGGGGGGTGATTAGTGGGGAGGAGAACAGGAGAGGAACCTCCCCCACCTGAGGCGTGTGAACTGTTGTCGGCGATGGTCGCGCCTGGACCGGGGCTTGTCAAGATGGACCGTGTGGGCGATGACTCGGCGCTCATAGTCGTCAACCCGCCACGTATGGGATGTTTGTTCATGGCCGCTCTGCAGGGTAGAAAGAAGAGGTTTAGCGCCATTACAAAGGAAAGACAGGCCATTATGAAACAAGGACAAATGTGTCCAAGAGCCGCGTCATTCCACCAGTCAAGAAGAAGAAGAACAACAACGCGGAGCTCTCTTAGAGCCAGCGTTCGCAACGCGACGCGGAAAGGTTTTGGCTTCACCAGAAGAAGAAGAAGAACAACAAGAAGAAGAAGAACAACGCGGAGCTCTCTTGGAGCCAGCGTTCGCTACGCGAGACGTGGCTAAAAATGTCAGTTTGAGCCCCCAACTGGTTTTGAAATGTGTTTTTACCTGCAACAAGAGCCCTGCGTGCTTTTGGTGCCATTATGGTTGTTGTTGGGGTCGATTTTTGAAATGAAGTGTGCACCCATTGGTCATTCAGCCCCACCCACATTTGTCGCTTGACTCCGCCCACCATGGCATCCAGACTCAATAATATGGCCGCCATCTTGGTTTTCTGGTGGGCCTAAACCATTAGGCATATAGGCCTCTGCTGATGATGCACTACACTGCCCGGGTTTCCATTAGCTTTGTTTGGGTCGAGTGTTACGATGAGGGACCCGGAAAAATGTAATTACATGTCGAATACAAATTATTAGTAAGGTTTAATCAAGCCCGTCAGCACACAGTACGCACCTACCTAATGCTGGTTCTGTGCTAATTTTGTGAAACGTTATCCGATTTCCATCGGCTTTTGATATTCATGATGCGGTCCACATACATATTTTGTTACCTCTTCCATAACTGAGTAAAATTTGCTTCACTCGTGATTAAAAACTGTACCACCACTTGGCGAAAGTCATACCCCCAATTGACGTGTTCTTTTTGAAAGTTTTCCCCATCAACTTTGTGTACAATTTATTTATTCTATGTAAAATAAATGTACAGTAAAGTAAAAGCGTGAACAAGGTCACCACGTCCACCTGTAATCGGGGGCGGTTCTAAAATCACATAACTTCAGGGGTGAGAGGGAGTGGATTGGGGGCCAAACGTTACGGGGGGGAGAGGGGGTGTTTCCAGTGGCGTTACGTAACGCTATTAACCAATGACTATTTTGTTTACCTCTCTAACAGTCACAGCTTTTGCACCTTACATAAAAAAATTAAAACAATGTAAAATAAATTGGGGGAAATTGTAGCGTGTGCTACTGTATTGCATTTATGTCACAGGTTGTGACCGCAGTGCGGTCATTCATGTTTGTATGAAAGTAGAAGCTGTGAGTCATGGGCAGCTGGCCTCCCATGGCAATGGGGAAGGGTTGGAGGAGCAGGAGGCTCAAGGCCATCAATGGCTGTAGGGAGTGACAAGATCCGAGAGACCTCGGGTCTTTGTGCACAGCCGGATTTGGGTACCCGATTGTGCAGCCATGGAGGGACCTGGTCCCCAGGCTGCAAAATTTTGCTAAGGATGGCGGTTAAGATGCTCGGCCTCTTTGTAGATGATGATAAACTGTGATGTGATGAAGACAAAATTGATGATCATTGTATATTATGATGATAATAATGATGACGATCAGGATAGCTATCAGGGTGCAGCCTGTGGCTGCTGCTTGCATAAATTTCTGGCAGCACAGCTGTGCCACTGATGCAGTGCCTTCGATTACCTGTACACTGGTACTCATTTCACCAACATTGAAAGGATGACAGGGCTGAGTCAACCCCACCTGGTGTTAATTCAACAGCAAACGGGGCTCAAACTCAAGAGCTCCTCAACCGTTAAGATCTTAAGCCAGCCATCTTAACTTTTAAGCCAAAATCAGGCTTGTGGTCAGGATAAAGTATTGTATTCATGATTCCCGTGGAGTAGTCTGATGTCATTGACTCAGTATCATGACAAACTTTGATGTATGGTGTTGAGTACAGTGTTGCCACAATGATGATGATGATGATGATGACGACGACATGGGTTGGACCTTTTCTGTCTGAAAATATAACACTTGATATAAGTATTGTTATGACCACGTCCCTATGCCATTTCCGTTACTTGAAGTATGACCCCCATCACAAACAATAGTCAAGGGGAAAAAAATGTTACCATCATGCGACCTTACACCCCTCTTGGCATGTTCAGAGGAGGCAATGCTGAAGCTTGAGCGAGACCATTTTCAGCCTGGACCCTGTTCTTCGTCGGTTAGGTCACTGCCGTTAAAGGACCTCAAAGGTTGTACGATCTGGTCTGGCAAGGTCGAAGGGGATGTAACACCCTTATTGGTGTATCTTGCTAGCTCATCTTATCTGTCCTTTGTCTTCGCGTTGGTAAACAAAGAAAAGGGAATTTGGCCCATCACGCCTGCATCGCATCCAAGTTCTGTGCATGGAGGCAGCGGAGGAACTTAATCAAAATGCGAGTCTATCTGTTCGATCATTCACATTGAGTTTACACACCGAGGCTCCGCTTCCCGTTTGATCTCCACGATCGGAGTTTACACGCCAATTGTTTGACATCAAGGATTCCAGGGATCATTGGCGTCCACCTGATTTGCGGACTAGATATAGCTCGCTGAGCGTCTCCTAATGATGACACCCATCGGTGATGTTGCCCCAAGATTGGGGGGATTTCAAGGAGTCGAAGGAAGACGGTCTTCAAGCTGAGTTTGCAACAAACCGAGCGATCGTGTCGCCTCCAAGCAAATATCGTTTTGAGATATCAGCTCGGACTGATTCGATGCATTTTATTGGCTTTTGAACTTCAAAACCCCTTTTGCCGCGTGTTTTCATTTGTGGTGAAGGGGGCGGGTCACGTGGGGAGGGTGGTACTGCAGGAGCCATCCACAACCAACCTGCCGAGAACACCTGTTTCCACACGTTGTTTTCAGCACCATCCATGAACAGGTGACCACGTTTCAGATCCCAGCAAGATTTGGTTCCCCAGAAACATCAGCACGATCTCAATCGACTCACAATATAAACTTATAAAGGGTCTATATTCGAATTGTCCTTTTATGTTGATCACCCTCCACTACTCTACTTGCCACTTTCATTCCTTAACAATTCTCTTGAAGAAGTTCAGTCACTCAAACCTTTGGGCCTTACTATCAACCATGATCTTTCTTGGGCAAACCGCATATCCGAGATGGCCTCCAAAGCCAGCCACTGACTTAAAGATTATTGGAATCTCTAAAGATGAAGCTGATTCGATGGGCCTATCAATTCCCCATTGCAGATAGGTCACTGGTCTCTCTGTCTTCTACCGCTTCCTTTCTGGTCTTGCACTCTCTGCCCTTTCCATGCTTTATCTCCCTTCGGTATATGCAGGGTACACGCGGTCCACCATCAACCCTCTTCTGGTTAAACTACCTAAATCCAGGATCACTGCTCACCTCCACTAATTTGTTCCTCTGTTTTTTTTCCCACCTGTGGAACCAATTTCTACATTCTCTTCAATCTCATTTTTACCTCTAGGTATTGAAGACACCTGTTCACCACCATCTCAGGTCATCCCCTATCCAAAACGATATTTTATTTCCACATTAAACTCTCCCCAAGCCCCCCTCTTTCCGTGCGAACAGGTCTCCCCCTGCTCCCTCACCCTCCACTCTATTTTTTTTTTAATTGTATTCAAAAATATTATTATTACGTTTTTTTTCGATGCAGATCTCACCCCCCCCCCCCCCCCCACCCTCCAACGCACATGCACACAGCACACACACCACCACACACACAACACACACACACACACACACACACTGTGTGCATTCCATATTCAAATTATCTCTTGGTTATGTCAAATGTAGAAAGTTAAAGTTGGCCCTCAACATAATTTGTTGTTTCCTTTTTGATTGAATAATTATATAATGTTTCGATGACTGGAAATCGACTTCACATATGAAACAAACATCAGTAATTTCAATTCAAGAACTCATTGACCATTAAACCAGAGCGAGAAATGCTTTGAAATACACGTCCCCTACCGGTCCCGATGAATGTTCGGGAGATAAAAATTTGTTTGCATTTAACGCACGCTCGAGCCGAGACAGGAACCAAAATGAGGAAGAAGAAACTCTATTTATGATGTCACTAGCAACACACGATGTTAGTGTTAGTGTTTTGGTCTTTTCGGCAAAATAAAAGGAAAAGCAATTTTCATTTTCTGATGTCTTTTTTAGACTGGAAACCAATAAACACAACTCGGATAACAAACCAGAGATAAAAATTTGTTTCCTTTCACGCACACTCAAGCCAATACCGGAACCAAAATAAAGAAGAACCTCTCTAACCCACCGTGTTTAATTCATTTCCAGGCTTTGCCTATTTCATATTAAAACTAACACGTTGTACATACATGAAGCAAGAACATGCTTACAGCTTATGTGCATAAATAATACATCGTGGTTATATACCTGGGATCATTCCAATTGCACTGAGCCATGGACTAACACCCAGGCCTGAGGCCTGCCAATCTGTGCTGCTTCAAGCAATGGTGGTGCATGATTTTAATTGGGGTGAAGTCAGGCCAGCTGCCCAGCCAATGGGTATAAAGCAGTGGTGTGGAGTCAGGACAGCTGAACACTGACCCATGTATAATGTG
Organism: Eptatretus atami; assembly: GCA_035128595.1. NCBI lineage: Eukaryota > Metazoa > Chordata > Myxini > Myxiniformes > Myxinidae > Eptatretus > Eptatretus atami. The sequence continues at coordinate 93,998,851 of CM068961.1, forward strand.
CGATATTTTACAAGTTTTTAAAAGGGCAGAACTGTGAAAAATTTGACTAAACGCCCAGAAACTCGAACTTGTTCTGCAACTTATCATAATAAAGCCATGTACCTTGTTTCAGTTCAATATGTTAAAGGATATGGGGGAAAAGTCTGAAAAACCACATGTGAGACGGATGGTAAGATAGAGATAAAACCTATCGTCCTCTCCACCCCCGGTGAAAACTAATAACCAAAATTTAACATTGAATTGACATTGCATCATACATGACAAGATGACATCATCGTTGCCTCATTTGTTAAGGGGGAGAAAGAACAATTATTCAAAGAGGAACAAAATTAGAAAGTTGTGCCACAACTGTAAGTTAGTCTTGGATTAATGATTGACTTCATTTTCAATTATATGACATCATAACCCACAAACAAAAACTTTCATTATGACGTCATGAACAACGCACGATGTTAGCGAATTCTCACCAATGGGATTAGATTTATTTTGAATGAGTTGAGAAATACTGTATTTTAATAACGTACAGGAAGTACGTTTTTTAAAAAAAAAAAAACACTTTTTCTCTTCAAAATTCTTGGCTCATTCAAGAATTATGTGACAGAAGAGCAATGGGATAACCTTCTTCGTTCTCATGCAGCACAAGGCTGCGGGGGAGCATCATTGGCTGAGCCCAGGGCTATGCCACTGATGCAATACCCTCTGTATGTTAGTGCAGGAATTTGGAATCTGTTCAGGATGCCAGCAATAGCTTGCCTACTCTTCATGAAGGACACCAGGGTATCTTTTAATGTCCATCAAGTAATACTGGCAGACAGGACACCCAGTTTAATGTCCATCCAAAGCACAGCACACACATTGATGAATCACCCTGCCTGTGAAACACCAGGATGACAGTTTATAGCTGGGTCAGGATTCGAACCTTTGTGGGAGATGCTAATGACATTGAGAGTTTTGGATTCCACAGTGTCCAGGATTGACAGGTGTGAAGAGGGTCACCAGCCCATTGGAGAGAGTACTCCATTGAGCTACTGACAAGGAGATAGCTCGTGAGCTGTTAAAAATACACATTTACCAAGGGAGGACAGCACAACAGAGGATGTTCAGTTTGCATTTGGCTTTGTCAACCATCTTAGATGTGTGGTCTGCCTTGGAGCGAGCAAAACACGTGATATAATATGGGTTCCCTGAGTATGAACTTCAATACAGGAGACCATTAGGTCCATCAAGCCTATGCAATGGTTGCCAACCTATCATAATTTGTCCATGCTTTATCCCTTTATACGCTGAGCGCCAAGCAAGGAAGCAGCACATATCATTTTTAAAGTCTTTGATATGACTTAAGCTGGAGTTTGAAGCATCAACCTCCCTGATTCAGAGTGGACCCTCTAACCATGACACCACCTTGTCTGATTGAAGACACAGACTAGAAGTTAATCCTTTCCACACAGAGGGAGAAGCTGATGTCACCTGTGGTATGGACGTAGAAGTGTTTGGGACGATGTTGAATCACCTGCAAAGAGAAGAGGGCTTTCAAGAACATTGGAGATGTCATTGATGTGTGTGAGGAACAGGACCAGGTGCAAGATGATGCCTCCACTGGGAGAGAAGAAAGTTAAAAAAAATCTAGATTGAATCAAAATATCTCCGTCTGTCTTTCATCAACTTGCATTCTTTCCTTGAGTGTGTTTAAATATGTACATCACGTTTACCTAATTTTTATATTTTTAAGAACAGTTTCATAACCAACTTGTAGGATGTTTCATCACAGTTGGTTTCAGGTAAAGAAGAGGGACAAGAGAGATCTCACAACACCCCATAATAAAACACCCCAAAAATTGCCCCCACTGAACTGTAAGACACTGTTGAAGGATATCAGAGCATGATAGGAAAGAAAGAAAGAAACACTTTTCAAGTGTATCATGATAGACCCCACATGTCCTTTTTAATGTAAAGGGTCTGAAAGGCTTTGGTACGGTACACGAGGAACATGCGAGCATAGACCTGGTACGTACCTAGATTGGCCCCCTCCAAATGCCCAGTCATACCTGTTATAGCTGGAGAGGTCACAGTAAAAATAGAATGTTGGTAACTGGGAACAAAACTGCACTGGGCAGGGCTGGTCCCGTGGCACCCGCCGGTACCGGTGAGAGGGAATGCAACCTCATTGTCCCCTATAAATATATAAACCGATTGTGACATTGAGTATGATAGAGGGGGGAGGCAGCTCACTTTCCTGTGATAACGGACGGTAGGACCTACCCCCTGGTACAATGTGGCGGCCATGGAGGAGAGGACGTGTTTATCTTGGCAAGCCTTCTATCCCAGGTTATCAGATTTTCAGGGCAAAAGCGCCAAGGGGGATCGTTCAGGCTGGGGTAGGCTCAGCGCTCTGGCCTGGAGCCCGGAAAGCCTGCGGGCCTCAAGGGTCTTGACCCAGGAGACCTATAGCTGCTGATGTCACCCTATCGCATTGTGTGGGCAAGAGTGCATGAAAGGGGGGCGCATGGGATGGGAGGGGGTGCATTGTAAATTAGCCGCCATAAACGTGCCTCTCGATGGCGCACACAATGCCTGCAGCCAGAAAAGAAAACAAAATTTTCTTTGTATTCAAACACGTCCTTGAAATTTCAGGCACAGTTCGTGCAGAACAGCCTTGGTGGAGGCGTTATGTAGATATCTGGTTCCAGGTTTTTGATGTAAAAAGGGCCCTGGACCTGCCCTGTGACCAGAGATCTCCTGAGTCCAGTAGCTTTAGCCGTCTATATTGAGATTGGAAGGTCATGATCCTTACCAAGATATCCCACTGGTGGAAAAATTGTACGAAGCGAAAAACGAGAGCTTGCTGTGATTTTCGTTCAAGAGGTTGTCCACATCGCCTCAGTAATTGAGTGGCCGTGCTGGGGTTGCTACACTAAACGCAAGACACCAATTTGTCTTTTTATATCCTGAACACACCCTTCCATTATGGAGTGTTGTACTCCCTGGGATGGTCAAAATTGATATTTGGAGATCGGGTGCAGCGCATTAAGAACACTCCAATCAAAGGTTAGCTATTGAATGAATGATTTGATCATACAATTCGTCAACTCATTCTTTCCTCTCATGTACTTTGTACGAATCTTATGTACTTTGTGTATAGTCCTCATAAGACTACAGAGACGATGGGACGGGTCAGTCACTTCTCTAAACTGAACCCTCCTGACAGACAGGAGGCAAGAACCCAGCCAATCAGTTCTTAGGTCTTGTCTCCAATAAGACCTGCTGGGGCACATATCTCATAAGTATGATACAGAAACGGCTGAGATATGAGAAAGGACGCATCATAAAAAAGACAAGACAAAAACATGAACTTTCAGAGAAGTTGATCAAGCATCTGAAATAAACTGTTCACTTAAATTGAGTTGAAATAACTCATCTCCAGAGTGTCACATTGATGAGAAGTTCTCGGATAGTATTAGATGACAATAGAATGGCAGATATTACCAAGCGAATGCAAATGTCTCCCCTAATGTGCACTCACCAGGAAATATAACGAAAAACTAACAGCTCGATTCTGATAACCCTAGATTCTCATTACTATGTTGACGGACTTTGACCATTAACCCGTGGATGATAGAAATCGCCCTCTTTGAAAGCATGACACATCGGAGCTGGGAAAAAAAAACCGCATCGAAATTGATATTACACAATGCTGGTCAATGCAAACAGCATTGCTGAGATTGGCCAGATAAAACAGGTGGCCACATAATCAAGGTTATTAAGCATTGCAAAATGCTGACCTAAGCAAACCTGAATGCTGAGTACTTTGGCGACATAAGACGGTTGATCACGCAATCAAGGTTAGTTAATTAATGAAAATAGTTCAAAGGTCAGATCGGTCAATAAGTAGGTCAGCATGACATCGTTTGTAAAAAGGCTTGTAGTGGACCCCAACATGTGTCGTCATCAAGTTGTGAACCTTGTGCGTCCACATAAATATGTGAACACATGAACCTTTGTCAAATTAAGACGTAGAACCAATGTCTACGGAACCTACCTACCTGTTTTATACTGTGCAGGTTGTGGTAAATCTACCTTGTAATTATTCGGATCGGTTCAAATATAGATGTAGCGAAGGCCAAAAACCTTAATTTTTTTGACCGATTCTGACTGATGAATGCGGAAAATCCTGATAAGGACTCTAATCCGGTGTTTCTCCGGATACCTATTGGGGTTGTTTGAAAGGGCTTTTTGTCGCAAATATCATCTCTCAACTTCACATCGATTCAAATAAAAGGGAATGGCCAAGTGTATATATTTTTAGTGTGCACTAAAAAATTATTCACCTGGCCATTCTCTTTTATTTAGATTTGGTTGAGACATGAAGGAATTGTGTGCAGTTGTAATTGTTAGAAAGAAAGAAGAGAAGAGAAAGAGGGAAAAATGATATGTCTCCCCTTCCTGTGACTTGGTCATCCTGAGCTACGTGTGTGTGAATGATGGTTTCTCATTTGGAAGTATACGAATATTCCCCTGTCTGTCTCTGCTGTACAACAAATATTTAATGAAATAGAGACAGTCAAGGGCCAAAACAATACACAATGTGCCTCATAACACCAAAATTGAACTGAATGATGACACTCATAACAACTACAGATTTCATTGAACACCTTACCCTGCATGGTCTTGAGAAAAAGGACATGGGAAGGGTCGTTTCAACTCTTGCTTTGTGTTTCTGCACACAATCGATATTTACTACGAGCCACAATTTTGTCTGAATCTTAATATTCTCCCAAAGCTAAGAACGTGAGTGGTAAATTTGATTGGTCGAGATTGCGTAAAATGGCATAATATTATTTCAAGTCCTGCTAAATGGAAGGTTTTTAGATGATGTAACGAGGTGATTTGTGTTCTGCAGTGTTCAAATGAATAAGTCGATTGAAATAAAATAAAAGTTTTAAAGGTTTTAGGAAAAAAACTTTTCTTGGAAGTTTCAAAGAACCACACCCAGATTCAAAGAACCACAGTTGATGTGCTTTCTTTTACACCACCTCATTGAACACATTACATAAGTTATGTGTGCCTGTTGTTTGTGTTCTTTATGATGTCCCTAAAAACAGTAAGTTTCCTATTTGGAATGATTATCTATTTTCTTTGACTGCCAGACAAGCAGACGCACTAAAAAAAAAACCTCACTACAGAACTCTTAGTCTCTCATTACCTCAATATGTAACTTTGGAACTCTCAGTCTCACACTTTTTTAAAACCCTGCACTGAATGGTCATTCACCGATTTTAAATCTTTTATAATCTTATATTTTTATGGTTGATTTCTCTTAATCTCTACCCTTGTTAGAGCCATTGTTAGTTCTCTACTCATCCTTCATGCTTACTCTTCATCTTTGTAAAGCACTTTGAGATTTAATTTAAAGTGAAAAGTGCTTTCTAAGAAAGAAATGGATTGATAGATTGACTGGCTCAAGAAGCATAAAAAACCAGAAGGGCACTCTTGGACATCATGACATCAACAGATATGCCTCCACCCACATTATTACATCATCATACATACTTCTACCAAGTTTGATTTAAATCCCTTGAGCTGTCCTCAAATATCACATTTTTACCTGACATGACCTTTGACCTTTTACCTTTTGACCCTATAATATAATCAGTTTATGGATACATAATTTAACATGCTGAACTTGTACCAAGTTTGACTTAGATCGCGGTAACAAAAACCTATCACGGACTCTGACCTTTGACCTCTTGATGCCACCATCTAATTGGTTCATCTTTGCATCATTCTATATACTTATCCAAGTTTGGTCAAAATCCCATCACTGGTTCACAAGTTACCACGGTAACATAATTTATACATAACATGACCTCTGACCCTTGAGCTTTGACTCCAAAATCTAATCGGTTCATCTTTATGTCATTATACGCACTTGTACCAAGTTTGACTTAGATGCCTTCAGCCGTTTTTAAGTTATCGTGGTACAAAAACCTATCACGGACGCATAGACGGACGAACCGACAGCCGGACAGACAACCTGAAAACATAATGCCTCTAGTGATTTCGTCAATGTAGGTATAACTAGAAAACATCCCAAAATGCAAAGCCCATCCACGTCCACTTTGTACTCAAACTAAATTTGACAAAAACAGCAGCTAACAATTTTTTTAAATTATTTTATTTTTTTGTTTTCTCCATATAGTCTGACAATCAAGGTTTGTTGAAAATTTTATGACAAAAGCTCAAATTGTAATTTAAAGGTTTTGGGCTGGACAGGCACACTGAAGCTCAAATGGTAAATAAATAATGAAACACGGAAGCTATTTTAAAAGCTGGCGGACTCATGCTGCGCAGCATTGGATGAGTTAATAAGGTGTATTTGTACTTCCTGTGACTTACCTTTATTTATTTGTTCTTTCCTTTGACATTTTAACCCAATTATTAATTCTTCTTCTCCATATTCTCATAATAAAGCTTTGTTGAAAATTTGATGACAAAAGCTCAAATGGTAAAAAAGTTTTGGCCTGGACAGACAGTTATTTTCCATTGTAAACATGCTGATGTGGAGGAAGTAGTGGTACACATAAGATATACTGATGTTCTGGTGCTTCTTGTTTGTCACTTTGTAAAAATGTCACATTAAGAAACGAACTCTTGCTATCACTTATCGTAAAAAGTAAATGAAATGGATGAAGACTAGCACAACCAAACCCAAATAACTACCTGTTCATGACTTGTATAACAACATTCCAGAGCCTCAAATACACATTAATTTCCCTTCATTCTGTAACACGTGTGATAGTTTGTCGTAATTTGGAAGGCAATGTCAAAAGGGTGCATAGAAAGCATTTGAGATTAATTTTGAAATCCTTCAACTTGTCGGTAAATGGTGAGCTTTCTTACAAGACTCTAAAATGTGCAGAGAAGTTTGTTTGCAGGCTATGTAACATGGCTGAATAAAAAGCATGTAACGAGGCACTTGTTGAGCTCTTCAAAAAGTGTCACAAACAAGAACCTCTGTCCCCAACCAGTGATGCCGTCCAGTTTCACATTAAAAGAGTTCATTTACCAAGGTCTAGTTTGGCAAAATTCAAATGTTCCAGATCCCCAACAACCGAATGCCATCAAAATGGGGTAGATGTTGATCGATGAAGATCTAGTGGTACTCAAACTGAAAGACTGTTAGCGAGTTTGCAGAGGGTTTCTTACTCGTATAAGAAAGGATGTCTCTCAACGAGATATCAATGTAGGAAAATGAATTTACTAGATGGAGTAACCTGCATTTTCAATGACAATGACATTCAATGTAGAAATGTAATAAATGAATGAACATTTCCCACCATCTCTATTTTCCCCGTAAAGTGAAAATGTTAATATTGTGGAAGACTATTTGTAAAACCCATACACCGATGGTAGTGGTTGTAGTTTTAATTTCCACATCCATGTAGAATGTTAAAGTAATCATCGGACATACGTAACTTTAAATACATGTTTTTTAACAAACGTCTCAATGCTTGTTTGAATTAAACAACTGTCTTTATCTATCTGTATATCTATCTATATAAAAATGCAAGTTGCCCAATTGTGTCTGAATGGGGTAAACATTGCAACCAAAGCATGTAAAATGTTGAATGATGCCTCATTTAAGAGTTCTTGTGTCCAGACAGTGCATGCATAGGTGTACAAATATTGATATTCATGCAACTTTGAGTTATATTCATTTTTGTTGCGCCCGTGGTGTATATGCTCAGTGTCATTGGTTTGCACATCTACCAGGAGCAAGAAAAAAAACAACTAATTTACAGTGGCCTGCAAAAGTATTATCCCCACTCCAAATTTTTCACATTTTGATGCCACCTCAACTTATTTCATGATGTTTTCAAATCAAACTTAAAATATGGAGTCTTCACAAACTACTCCAAAGTGATAAAGCGAAACAATGCAGATAAAGTGTGAATAAATTAGATTAACAGAGAAAATCAGATGATTCTCAGTTGCAGAAGTGTTCAACCCCTTTTCCTAATAAGCTCTAAATCACTTCAGGAGCGAATTCTTTGCTTAAAAAGTTATAAAATAAGTGTAATAGCTTTCACCTGTAGACCGTGGGCTGAACTTTTAAAAAGTGCTGAGTTTTTTTTTGTTTTTTACTTCTGTGACCCACCTCTTGTATCTAGCTGAAATTTTTCACAAACGTAGTTTAAAATTACTGACAAATAATTCATAACTCATCAGTGCAAATAGTTGCACATTAATTAGTTATGCTAATTCGAAAAAAAATATTCCAAAATATAGTGTCACCTTGTGTTCATTATTGTAAAGCTGTGTATTACTCTATGGGAATTCTACAACTAGAATTTTTCATCTGCAGTTTATTTATAGATAAGGAGATTGATAGAGGTTACACACACACACACACACACACACACACACACACACACACACAATAAAAAGAAAATAATAAATAAATAAACTGACAATGTAAATATTTCAGATCAATTTATTTAGCCGTGTCATTCCAATGTTGACCAAGGTTATAAGAGTGTAGGTTTTTTTTGTTGTTTGTTTTGGGGTTTTTTGTCATAACTCGTTTTTGTTTTGTCATAACTCGTCCACAACTTTTTGAGATATAGTGATATATGTAGTTTTTTGGCCCGATCTGTCAATTTTAGAAATTCGGCCTGTGTTGACCTTTTGACCTTAAAATTAATTGGTAGTTGAATTCAGCGACCTGAAAATGAAAATGCTCTTCAAATTTCAAGTCAATCGGATGAAAATTGAGGATTTTAGAAAATTTGGCCCAAATTAGCCTTTTTTGACCTTTTGGCTGATGTTGACCTCAAAATTAATAGGTGGTTGAATTCAGTGATCTGATCTGCAAATGCTCTTCAAATTTCAAGTTAATTCGATTAAAATTGATGATTTTAGAAATTTGGCCTATGTTGACCTTTTGGTCTATGTTGACCTTTTCACCTATGTTTATCTAAAAATCAACAGGTGGTTGAATTCAGTGACCGGATATGTAAATCCTTTTCAAATTTCACCTCAATTGGATGAAAATTGAGGATTTCGAAAATTTGGCCCAAATTGGCCTTTTTGGTCTATGTTTACCTCAAAATTAGTAGGTGGTTGAATTCAGTGACCTGATATGCAAATGGTCATCAAATTTCAAGCCACTCAGATGACAATTGACAATTTTAGAAACAATATTAAAATAAACCTATTTTGGGTTGACCTTTTGACTTATAATAACCTCAAAAGTAATAGGTGGTTGAATTAATTGACCTGATGTGCAAATCTTGTTCAAACTTCGGTTTGATGTTCAAACCTGATGAGCTGTTTGGGCTGGAGGCAAACAAACACACAAACACACACATAAAGAATGGAGGCAATCAACATACATGTCAATTTTTTTTTTCCCCCCCAAGTGACAAACACCCCAAATGCAATACCCTCTCTGAATCCTTCGGTGAGGGTAAAGAGCTGGGGTGTAACCAATCACCTTCAAAATCACACACCAAGTTAATTGGCCTCCACCTGTGTAAAAGTGATTCTGATTATATCAGAATAAAACCAGCTGTTCCTGTAGGTTTCCTCTGCTGGGTAGTGCATTTCACAGCAGACTCAACTGAGCACCAATGAGCTTTCAAAAGACCCCCAGGATAAATTTGTTGAAATACACAGATCAGGAGATGGGTGTAAAAGTATTTCAAAGGCCTTGAATATCCCTTGGAGCACATTCAAGACAATCATGAAAAGGAGGGAGGCGTATGGTCCTACCAAGACCCTGCCTTGATCAGGCAGTCCCTCCAAACTTGATGACCACGTAAGGAGGAGATTGATCAGAGAGGCCACTGGCAACTTTGAAAGAGCTACTTGCCTTTATGGCAAAGACTGGTCACTTTGTGCATGTGACAACAATATCCCAAGCACTCCACAAGCCTGGCCTGTAACCTCGGGTGCCAAGAAGCATCGATGCCATTACTCAAAAAAGCTCACCTTGAGTCCCATTTGAGGTATGCAAAAAACCACTCCGGAGATTCTGAGGCCATGTGGCAAAAAGTTTTGCAGACTAATGAAACCAAGATGGAACTCTTTGGCCTAAATTCAAAACGTTACTTTTGGTGCAAACCCAACACAGCACATCACCCAAAGAACACCATCCCTACTGTGAAGCATGGTGGTGGCAGCATCATGTTTGGGGACTGCTTTTCATTAACAGGTACTGTCAAGCTTGTCAGAATAGAAGGGACAATGAATCGTGCAAAGTACAGGAGAATCCTTGATGAAAACCTGCTTGAGTCAGCTATGAATCTGAATCTGGCTAGAAGAGTCACATTTCAGCAGCACAATAATCTGAAGCACAAAGCTAAAGCCACACTGGTGTGGCTGAATAAGAAGAAAATAAATGTTCTTGAGTAGACCAGTCAAAGTCCTGACTTGGACCCAATTGAACATTTATGGCGAGACTTGAAGACTGTAGCGCATGGACGATCCCCATCAAACTTTGCAGAATTAGAGCAATTTTCACATGAAGATTGGGCAAAGATTTCACCATCTCACTGTGCAAAGCTGGTAGACACATCACAAAAAGACTTATAGCAGTCATTGCCGCAAAAGGTGCTTCCATGAAGTACTGACCTAAGGGGCTGAATACTTTTGCAACCAGTTAATTTTGATTTGTACATGTTTTTTGAAGTTATTCCTGACATGCAACCTCCTTCAACTATGAGTGTTTGATTTGATCTCTTTAGTTATGAACAAAAAAAGTTCATCCAGAAAAATTGTTTCCATATAATCCGTAATTCATCAAAACGTGGCTTTATCGGTAGGGGGTGAATACTTTTGCAGGCCACTGTAACCACAAACTATTCAGTCAATTATGTCACTGTATTATTAGCTTTCCATCGATTTACTTTTCCAAGAAACCTCACCAGTCCAATAACAGTTAGTGATGATTATGCTGTCAAAGGAAAATCATAGCAAAAAAAAAAAGTGAATTTTCTTCGCAATGAATTCCCTTACAAATGGAAATTGGAACACCTTACTAATGCTTCCACTTTCTTTTCATGCACATGTGAATAGTATGTGTATCTATCGATCTGTTTGTCTGCCTGTCTGTTGTAAGAATGCCCTTATGTAATGTCTGTGTAATGCAGTTTTGTATTGTCTGTCTGTCTATCTACAGCAGTGTTTCTCAAAGGTGGGGCGTGGCAATATTTTGGTGGAGCATGAGGATTCAGAATTAATGAATCAATATATGATCGCTTTCATAGCTTTGCACTTTCAAATTTTCCCTTTGGCAAGGGAAGTATTGATAAATTTTCCATCATCTTATTTAGTCGAATGTGGATTTAGTGTTGTTACCGATTTGCTGCAAGCTAAGAGAAATCGACTGGAAATCACGAAACGTGTGATTTAAGGCTGAAACTGACAAAATTGGTTCCTCGAATCAAACAAATCTGCAGCCAGCATCAAAGGCAGGGCTCCAATTGAAGAGAGTAGAAATTGAATAAAATTTGCAATAAAGTTTTAATTAAGCCTTTTGAATACATATGTAGTATATACTGTCGTGTCTCCAATTATGGTGGAGCGTACGATATTTTTGAAAATCAAAGTGGGGCGTGGGACAAAAAAGGTTGAGAAACACTGATCTACAGTGTATATCTGACGTACGATTGTGTGATTGACGTAAGAATGCGGTATCACTTTTGTAAGTGGGATTGGGGTGGGGGGGAGAGGACAGGGATTTGGGATCTCAAAGGGGTGGGGAGAGCAAAGATATGACAAAGTTGGCAAGGGGAGGTTAAGACTTTGGCAGACAGGAGGGGGGAGGGATATTTCGGGAGTTTGACAGAAATGTCAAACTTCCTCAATATTCCACTAAGAACTAATTCCCTTACAACAGCGTGGTGGAACCGGGTTATCTGCTAGTGTAATAATAAAATTATGTATTTTGTCAAAATGTTGTTTCCAATTTGATTGTCATTCATTATCAGCTGATGATTCGATCCTTTAAAACTCTGAAAGTTTAGATTAAATGTATTAAAACTCTGTAAGTTTAGATTAAATTTATTAAAACCCTGTAAGTTTATATTAAATGCATTAAAACACTGTAAGTTTAGATTAAATTTATTGAAACTCTGCAAGTTTAAAATAAATTTATTAAAATTCTGTAAGTTTAGAATTAATTTATTAAAACTTGAAAATTTAGATTAAATTTATTCAAACTGAAAGTTTCTTTTAAATTCATGAAAACTCTGAAAGTTTAGTTAAAATTTATTAAAACTCTGAAAGTTTAGCTTATATTTATTAAAACTCTGAAAGTTTAGATTAAATTTATTAAAACTCTGAAAGTTTAGATTAAATTTATTTGCCCAAAAAGCAAGTTTTATGCTGTTGGAGTGTTAAATATTCAATATGCCAGCTTGGCATCCGATTGTTTTGGGATTCAGCCACCCCAAAAAAGGATATATGGCATTTTATGGATGGTGAATTTTAACAAAATTAGCCTACAGTGCTTATATAGATATAGATATATATTATATAT
>CM068961.1:94019455-94052469 GCA_035128595.1 Eptatretus atami
TGCGTGTGTTTGTATGTGCGCGTGTGTTTACGTACACATGTTTTTGTGTACGTGTGCCATGTTTGTGTGTGCGTGCATGTTTTTGTGTACGTGCGCCATGTTTGTCTGTGTGCACGTTTTTATGCACGTGCGGCATGTTTGTGTGTGCGCGCGTGTGTCCGTGCGTGTGTTTACGTACGCATGTTTTTGTGTACGTGTGCCATGTTTGTGTGTGTGCGCATGTTTTTGTGTACGTTTGTGCGTGTGTGCACCCACTCACGTGAACATTAAATAATGAGTCACATCCAAATGGCCAGAAATGACGTACTCTCTTGAACCGGTGTGTTCTGTGACCCTTTCTGCACATCTATCCAATAGGGAGAAACAGTTTAAAAATCCGCGTTAAAATGGCACGAAAGGTGGAGGTCATTGTGATGTCGTGGAAGGAACTCAAGACAAAAGCTTATCATTACCACAAGATTCTGTCCATTTCCGAAGGTGCCGCATTTGCTTGTAGTGCGATTTCCTACACAATCTCTGCTCCTTGCCAGCTGTCAGACGACAAAACATGCAGGTGGTTCGAGTTGTTCAGAAGGCCAAGATGATGTTCCATACAAGCGACCAAGACTTAAACAAATTTCTGGCCCCTGGACGACACGGGCCTTTGACGACAACCCCAGGAATTTTGCCTTTGAACTTGCTTGTTTCAATTAGCTTTCGAGTATATTTACCTTTCTGGGGAGACAATAGGTGGGAGAGTAGTGTGTACAGGGCCTAACAGCTCACCGACCCCAGTTTCTCAGACTGATAGTCGTGATAAAGCTACCAGGCCAGATAGAGAGTAAACGGATTTCAAATCTTATTCCAAGCTTGCACCTGTCATGCCATTCCTTATCTTCCTGGTGGTTCAGTGTTGAGGCTAATCAGAGATGGTAAGATTTCCGGTGTGAATCTCGGTATTTTCCTTCACTGCCCTTGGTGGTGATGCCTCGCCAGGTAGTAACGCTTTGATAGATACCATATTACCAAAAGGTTGTCATATCAGTTCACCAGTGGGACGGCCATCGTGTTATGTCATTGCAAACGGAAGAGCCCCACAAGGCTGAGCTGTCTGGCTGCACGTTTTCCGTTTCCCTCGAACCAACCTGTGAGAGACCAGCAGGCTTCATGTCCACTTACAGCACCGACAGCTTTTCCTCTTCCTGCTTTTCAACATGAATCACCGTCCTCAGGGAAAAAAGCAGCAACTCCAAACATCTCGACCACAAACACCTCTGCGTCGACTGCGAGACGAAGCACGTAGTGACCGTTGAGTGGGCCTCAAGTGTGCCATAGATTGTTGAGCCACAAATCAAACTCAGCTGGGCCCCAAGTTGGGCCATACTGTATATTACTGGGAGAGAAAATGTCACATGATTAGACCATTTTGGCCCCGAACTGACGGCACAGCTCACTTTCCTTCCTGAGGGCAGAGCCACTCATTGCCAACTCAGACCAGGTTTCTGGGCAGTGATGTCACTCGGTTGAGAGAGTGTCTGTGCAGAGCCCTTGGCGATGGCTCATGGTGCAGTTACTCCACAGCAAGCACTGACATCCAAAAACATCGCTGCCATTGCTCGAGAGCACTCGCTTGAACATTGCATGATCGATCACATCTCTTCGTTGCTATGTGGGATGTTTTATGTTTAAATTGTTGCAGATGGGACAGTCTCTCGCAAGTACAGCACACTCCATCATGCTGCACCCTCACCCTCCCATGGCACTGCATCAGAATGGCAGCCTTCATTAGATTTGGCTCCACTTGACAACTAACCCGCAACCAGATAGCTCAGAGGTGAGTATGCAACGACTGAGTTATTCCTGCCGAGTTTGAGGTTTATTCCTCAAACTCATCAGATAAAAAGATGACGGGATGACAGGATCTCTCAAGTATCTCCTTACAAAGCTCAAGCAGCCCTGAAGATATATTGTATCTGTGTGCCTAATTAAACACACAATGGGGGTTTGTGCATATCCAAACACCCTCTGCCTTGAGTGGGGCATACTATGAATTAGCTCAAAAACATGGTAAGAGTTTTCACGGTTCTGAACGACACAATTTTGTGCACAAAGCAAAAAAGTTAATTTCTTATCCAGGCTACACAAACAAAACAAAAAAAAAAACATCTTTTCAAAATACACTTTAAAAACAATATTTAAAGTGTGTTCTTATCAAAATCTGAACTTCTACATCTAATTTGCATCCCATTCAAAATCAGCAAAGGGAAATTATTTCTGCTCTTCACCCACATTTAATCCTTCCTACTTATCGTTTGGCAGGAAAGGACGAAAACCAATAGTTATTGGATTAAACAACGATATATGTAAAATACCTGGAAACAATATATATATATATATATATATATATATATATATTATATATATATATATATACACACACACACACACACACGAGCGGGTGTGTTTTACACATTGTGTAAGCATACGGACCGTGTTTCTCCACTGTTTCGGGTCACTCACCTGCATTTGATTTTTCATATATGAATGTTTGTACAACGGTGATTTTTCCTTGTGTATCGGCTTCGAAGTCCATCGGCATGAAGAATTTCAGCTTTCTGCGTCACCCAGAAAGTCATGATCTTTAATATCAGTCAGTGAGTTAGTCAATCGGTGATTATATATATATATATATATATATATATATATATATATATATGCATATATTATTTAAAAAGACTGGAATAAATACCTGCATGGGGCTAGTGTTAAAAAAAATTCTGACACAACCCAAGACTCAAACCCCAAGGACCTCATCACTTACCTGACACACAACCCAGGACTCAAACCCAAGGACCTCATCACGTACACAGCAACAGCCCACTGAGGTATTGAGTAATATAGAACTGGACAATATACATATATAGTACTGTGCAAAAGTTTGGGTTATTTTCACTTTTGTGGTGCTATTCCCCATTAAACATTTTTGGGAGGTTAGAGGTGTGCAATACAAATAAATAATAATTCAAGTTCCTGTAAAAGTCAAATGTAATATCACAGTTACCTTTAAGTATCCTTAAAATAATTCACAGACCGGTGTTTGTGTGTTTGTCACGCTACTCCTCCTGCAATTCTGGGCCGATTACGTCCAGATTTGCTACAACGGATCATCATGACCCCAATTAGTGCATCGTGGTGTTTTTATCTTTGCCGGTGGTCTTTGGTGGGGCGGGGGAGGGGTGGGGGACACAAATTCTCTCTGTTAATGTGTATCATGTAGCGCCGCTCCAGGTGGGAGAAGATATTGCAAGTCCATACCCCTTGCACTTTACAGTACGGTATTCCTGTCCCCACATTTTCCAGTGCAGTGAGGTGTTTTGAATTACACAGCAAGAGGTATTTTGAATTACACTTTTGAATAAGGCTAACAACATGACCCCCCCAAGTCACTCCTGTTGGAAGTGGGTGCTTCGAGTATAAAATAAATTAGGAAATTGAGAAAGTTTTATTTTTGTGATACACGTTATATTATCATGTGCTCGTAATGTCCACTTACCACAAATAAAATATGGAAGAAATACTTTGTGCATTTTTGTACAGCAAATAATAATAAATTATTGAAGTAATCAACACCAGATACATTAATTTTAATTGCAAGAAACCCCAATAAAAATTGCAAACTGGAATGGTACTTGGAAGAACGCATACCTCCACCAGGCTGACCAGTTTATGTTTTGTATCTCACTGATTGGTCGGATCTGGATCCGGACCCGAACCAAAATATAATCAGTTTGGTCCTGTCACCTACACAACTCATCCACCTTGTTTTGTCATAAAAACCATCCACAACTTTTTGAGATATCATGCTCACAGACAAACACAGTCAGACGAGGTGAAAACATAACCTCTGCCCACCTTCGTGGCGGAGGTAATTCGTGAATATATGAAATTCGTTTTCATCAGCTTGTTCCCTTGAGTGAGTTCAGAATGGCACCAAGAAAGCAACTTCCAACAGAACAGCATGTGAAGATGTAAACTCTGCAAGAATATGGGCACATCCACTATGGAGAAAGTAGCAGAAAAGCTGAAGATCTCCTCGAAGGGTGTGAGGTACACTTTGCAATGCTAGAAAGAAACTGGTTCAGTACAAGACAAGAAAAGGCCAAGAAAACTCAGAAGAACATCCTCAAGGCAAGATAAGCACTTGAAGTTGTTCAGCTGACACAACAGAAGAAAATCAAGGCAGCAGCTTACATGATAGAAGAAAATAAAGACAAATGAAACTCGAAAGGCACTCGGTTGAGCGCATACCTATGCCATGTAATGCCTGATCCACAAGAACATATTGGGCCCCATACATTTTTGAAATATCATGCCATATAATCGTTTTTGGCCCAATCTCTCAATGGTGAAGAATCACTTGAAAATTTAAATAATTTTCATATCCAGATCCGGAATCGGATCTTCACCAAAATCGAATCAATTTGTCGTGGTCACACACCCAACCTGTCCACTAAGTTTCAATAGAATCCGTCCTTAACTTTTTGAGATATCTTGCACACAGACAAACAAACAAACAGACAGAAAGGGGTGAAAACATAACCTCCTTCACCCATTGTGGCAGAGGTAATAAGAGCAGGCCTGAACATTAACATCTTGTGCAGCAATGTGCATGGAAGGCCAATTGCAGCAGGTCTCCATGGCAGAGTTGCAGCAAAGAAACCACTGCTTAGACCACAGGCTAAGGTGAAAACACTGAAACATGCAAGGCAACACCAAGATTGGGAAACTGAACAATGGAATGGGGTACTCTGGTCTGATAAATAGAAGTTTAAATTTTTGGTTTCTAAGATGCTAATTTGTAAGCCGAAGACCTGGATAATGTGACGACACCAAATATTTGCCGCTGACAAACAAGGGGTAGGCTCTGTGACTGTCTGGGGTTGTATTTCATTCAGCTTTTGGTGTTGGGAAACTTGTTAAAATCAATGTGATGCTAAGAAAAGACAAGTACAAGCAGATAGTGCAGCAACCTGCAGTTCCTAGTGAAAGTCGTTAATCGGAAGAAGATTCATTTATCCAACAAGACAATGATCCAAAACACACTTCCAAGAGAGCAAAACATTATTTAGAGAACAAGGTTACAGTTGGTGTGCTCCAATTTTTGGAATGGCCACCCCAGAGTCCAAACATGAGTCCCATTGAGGCCATATGGGATTACCTGGAAACAGAGAAGAGCTAGAAGGGCACTCGGTGGAGCCCATACCTCCACCACGTAATGCCTGATCCACGAGAACATATCGGGTCCAATCAATACATTTTTGAAATATCAGGCTATATATAAATTTTGCCCCAATCTCTCAATGGTGAAGAATCACTTTTAAAAATATATAATTCTCGCATCCAGATCTGGATTGGGATCTTCACCAACATCGAATCAATTCGTCCTTGCCACACACCCAACCTGTCCACCAAGTTTCGTCCAAATCCGTCCACAACTTTTTGAGAGATCGTACTATATATCGTTTCAGCCCGATCTCTCAATGGTGAAGAATCACTTAAAAATTATCAGATCCAGATCTGGATTCGGATCTTCACCAAAATTGAATAAATTCTTCCTTGTCCACCAAGTTTTGTCATAATCCATCCACAACTTTTGCAGATATCATGCTATATATCATTTTTGGCTCGATCTCTCAATGATGCCTGGTATTGGCTTAATTGTTAGGGTGGCGGATTTGGATCCTCGAGTCCTGAGTTCAAATCCCGCTCAGCTGTTGAATTAATACCAGGTGGGGTTAACTCGGCCTGTCATCCTTCCGAGGTCGACAAAATGAGTGCCAGCATGCTGGTATACTGTGTCGGAGTGGTGACCCATCCAAGATTGTGCCCAATAGCCATGGAGACTGCTAAGCAGCACCAACGCTCTGCACAGAATATGGTACCAATCTCCTCCTCCTCCTCCTCCTCTCAATGGTGAGAATCACTTTAAAATTCTAGTAGCCGGATCCGGATCCGGATCCAGATCTTCACCAAAATCTAATCAGTTCGTCCATGTCACACACCGAACCTGTCCACAAAATTTCATCCAGATTCATCTACAACCTTTTGAGATATCCTGTACACAAACAGAAAAACAGACAGAAAGGGGTGAAAACATAACCTCCTTCACCTTCGGTGGCGGAGTAATCAAAAGGAACCAAACTAACCTTACAGAACTGTGGAATGTACTGAAGGATATTTGGCACAATATTCCTATATGAGTGCTTCAGTTGGATACAGGAAGCATGGGTAAAAGAGTGAGGGCACTCAAGAAGGCAAAGGATGGACAAACAAAGTATTGACCGATACTAAGAATAATACTATTCTTGTTATTTACTTCAGCAGCTTGTTTCATGTTCATTATAAAGATTGGCAATTTATACTAATAAAAGGCAATGTGTGTGGTGTGTGTGTGTGTGTGTGTGTGTGTGTGTGGTGTGTGTGTGTGTATGTGTGTGTGTGTGTGTGTGTGTGTGTGTGTGTCTGGATCTCGACTCCGCCTTCTCCTCCCATTTGCCTGCGACTCCGCCTTCTTCACCCACTCACTCTTGACTCGCGCTTCTTCACCCGCCCATCATCGGCCTGCTACTCCGCCTCCACTTCTGCGCCCTTCTCCACCCACACGTCGCTGATTTCAGCACACCACCTGGTCCCGTCTACCACTCCGCCCACCGCTCTCAACTCCGCCTTCTCCACCCAAGTCCCTCCTTCACGCCCGACGGTCAAGTGCCACCAAGCAAGAAACGGCACGCCAGCTGTCAGGGATGTATCGCCCAGCGGAGCATCCCCCGAAAACGTAATGGCGGCACGATCGGGCAATCGTGCAAGGTATTCAGAGACCGTTAGCCTCATCTCCTTTCCTCCTTTTTCTCTTCATCGGGTTTTGTGTTTGTGTGCGTATGCGTGTGCGTGGGCGTTTGGCCTGTGCGCCTGTCCTCGTAAGTTAAGATTGCAGAAGATTATTATTATTTTGGGTTAAGTCCGCTCTGTGTCTGCTTTTGTAAGTTGCTTGTATTATTGTCGCACCACATGCTTCTTTCTATCCCTGCATTACACATACCAATAAAACTATTCACTGTACCACTTAACTTTCCTCACCTGCTTGTAAATAAATTATTATGAGAAATGTTCCCAGCTCATTTTTGTCTGTTCTTTCATTGATCCAGCATGGTCCGAATCCTAACTTAGCCGGGACTTTATTCCAACAATCCGTTCCTTTTACACCGGTCAGATTAGCCGTCCTTGGCAGTGTCGCTCGGCTGCATCCCATCCGGTAAAGTTATCTGGTTCAGACAAGGCGTACCGAGGGCGTGTTCCCAATAATTAAATCACGTGACTATTAGGTAACCCGGTTAACCCATAGACGGGAGGACCCTAGGTTCACGCGGTTGAGTTATTGCGTTGACGGTCGGTTAAGCGACCCCGTGTCACGGAATTATCCGTGTGCGATGGCCTACAATTCCAGGGAGTCTGGTGGGAACCCGAGATAGCTTCCCCCCCTGGTGGTCTTCTCACCCACCCCCGGCCCGCAGAAATATTCTCTCTGATTACTCCCCTACCCCACCCTCCCTCTTGCTCTCTCTGCCTGTCTCTGGACATATCCGGATGGTCGTTATGTCTGGACGGTGGTTATGTCTGGGCGGGATTTGTCTCCAGACGTGTCTGCCGGATGGTATTATCTCCCGGACGAGTCCGGATGGGAGTTTGTCTCCGGATGTGTCTGGATAGGAGTTTGTCTCCGGATGTGTCCGAATGGGAGCTTCTCTCCGGACATGTCTGGGTGGTGTTTATGTCAGAACGGGAGTTTGTGTCCAGGCGGTGTTTATGTCCAGACGGGAGTTTGTCTCCGGACATGTCCAAGTGGTGTTTGTCTCCGGACAGCTTGGCTCCGGACGCGTCCGGGTGGTATGCATGTCCAGCGCGGTGTTTGTTTCCGAACGTATCTGGGCGGTGTTTATGACTGGACGTGAGTTTGTCTCCAGACGCGTATCTCCATATGTGTCTGGACGGTGGTTATGTCCATGCAGGGTTGTCTCCAGATGTGTCCGGATGGGAGTTTGTCTCATGACATTTCCAGATGGGAGTTTGTCTCATGACATGTCCGGATGGGAGTTTGTCGCCAGACATGTCTGGATGAGAGTTTGTCTCTGGATGTGTCCGGATGGGAGTTTGTCTCCGAACGTGTCTGGGTGGTGTTTTTGGCCGATTGGAGTTTTGTCCAGGTGGTGTTTATGTCTGGACTGGACTTATCTCCGGGTGTGTCCGAGCAGTGTTTGTCTCCGGACAGCTTGGCTCCAGACGCGTCCAGGCGGTGTTTGTCTCTGGGTGGTATTTATGGTATGACTGGTAGAAAATGGATTTCAGACATTATTGTTTCCATCTTCACTGTTATTCGATGCAGAATCATTTGATGAGACGGTATGAATCGTAATTGACGCTCCACCACATGTCTCTTCCATTCCTCTCACTGCCTTCCTCCTTCCCCCCTTCCTCACTCTCCTCCATCCTCACCCCTCCTCCCTCCTCTCTCTTCCCCCCCTCTCTCCCTCCTCTTTCCCTCCTCCCTCCTCTCTCTTTCCTCCTCCTCCTTTCTCTTTCCCTCCCTCCTTTCTCTTTCCTCTCCTCCTCCACTTTCCTCCTCCCTCCTCTCTCTTTCCCCTCCTCCTCTCTCCTCCCACTCCCTCCTCTCTTTTCCCCCTCCCACCTCTCTTTTTCCCCTCCCTCCTCTCTCTTCCCCCTCCCTCCTCTCTTTTCCCCTCCCACCTCTCTTTTCCCTCCCTCCTCTCTCTCCCCTCCCTCCTCTCTTTTCCCCCTCCTCCTCTCTTTTCCCCCTCCCTCCTCTCTTTCCCCCTCCTCCCTCTTTTCCCCCTCCCACCTCTCTTTTCCCCCTCCACCTCTCTCTCCCCCTCCTCCTCCTTTCCCCCCTCCCACCTCTCTTTTTCCCCTCCTCCTCTCTCCTCTCTTTTTCCCCCTCCCACCTCTCTTTTTCCCCCCTCCTCCCTCTCTCCCCCTCCTCCTCTCTTTTCCTCCTCCCACTCTCTTTTTCCCCTCCTCCTCCTCTTTCCCCCTCCTCCTCTCTTTTCCCCCCTCCCTCCTCCTTCCTTCCCCTCCTCTTCCTCCTTTTCCCCCTCCCTCCTCTCCTCCTCCCTTCTCTCTCTCCTCCTCCTCCTCCTCTCTCCTCTCTCCCTCCTCTCTCTCCCCTCCTCTCTCTCCTCCCTCTCTCTCCTCCTCTCCCTTCCCCTCCCTCCTCTCTCTTCCGTCTCCCTCCACCCTCTCTATTCCCTCCCCCCCAATCTCAGTGTTCCTGTCAGCAAAGCGACGGGTGGTATTTGCTAGTATACAATAAATAACACATAACACTGATAATTTTATGAATTTACTATAATGCATGAATATCATTGGAATAACCCAAATTTTGTACATTGGCATCCATGGGGAAGATTAAATTCCTCATTCGAAATGCCCCCGCTGAGTGCAGTGGGAAAAGCGGTGACATGGTTGTGACGTCACTGGTACCAGAGTACCTGGAAGTGAACAATTTCCCAAAACTCAGTGGCTGTGTTTGTTTTGTCTCACAGTCTTGTGTTGTGTCGCGTATGTTCGTGTTCGTGTGTGTGTGTGTGTGTGTGTGTGTGTGTGTGTGTGTGTGTGTGTGTGTGTGTGTGTGTGTGTGTGTGTGTGTGTTGTGTGTGTCAGCTCCACTATGAACCTTCGATCATACATAAAAAAAATAAGAACTAATATTCTGTATATACCCTGACAGGATGGTTGCGAGGTATGCCCACTTGCTTACCTCTAAGCCGTCTAGCCTTGGTTGGACTCATGACCCAGCTATGAACTATCATTCCGGTGTTTCACAGGCAGATTAATTCAACAAAGTGTGTGCCGTCCTTAGATGGATGTAAAAGTGGGCGTTGTCTGCCGACATTAATTGGTGGACGTGAAAGATCCTACAGTGTCTTTGTGAGAGTATATAAACACATATATATATACATATATATATATATATATATATATATTATTATTATATATATATATAATATAATAATATATATAACACAAATATATACAGCCGGTAGGCGGTGATGGGTCGCCGAGCATGGAAATTATAAGATATAGAGCAAAATGGATGTCATATAGGATAGGGAATCACCTTAGGATTATGCATATCAAATCTCATCCAGTTCATCTACTGATAACTACTCGGTATCCATTTGAATGAAAAGTACCGAAAATCCGGTTTGAAATCGGAAATCCCCAAATTCGAGGGGTGCTGTGGTGAACAAAGATCTAAATCGAAAATCCGGCTCGATCGTTTTGCACAAAGTATTCCAGACGATTAGTGTGAATTTTCATGACCATCCGACCATAACCCTAGGAGGAGTAGCATTTGGTGGAAGGCACCTCCAGCTCTTGCATATTATCGATTTTTGAACTAATTGACCTTTGACCTGACCTAAGCGAAATCGGTCAATATGTCCTGAGGCAAAGTTGTAGTACTCATTGAGTACCATGAACCTGCAAAGTTTCATCATATCGATGCACTCACCTGGTCGCTAGGGGGCCTAATTGTAGGGGTGCTGCGGATAAAGTATTCCATATATCACAAAAACCGGAATATATTTGATAGAGATCACCTGTAGATCATTCGTGCCAAATTCATAACCCTACGTGGGATAATGGCTTTCGGAATTGATTTCGCGTGAACAGTACCGATTTTGAAGGTTTTTCGGTTGTTGCTAGGGAACCAAAGCGTCCCTAGCAACCATCACAATTCCAACGCACGAGGTCATAAGATGTACCTACACTCGAGTTGGTCAAAATCCGCCACGTTTACTACCAATTATGCTGATGACAAACGAACAAACATCCAAACAAACAGACAGAATTACTGACAATAAGGGTCACCTATTTCAGCGACCCAATATATATATATATATATATATATATATATATCATATACACTGTCGACATCGACATTCGCGGTGATACGTTCCTGGAAAATGTCGTGAATGTCAAAACTGCGAATATCCGGGCAATGTTTTAATGCGAAAATGGGGATCGATTCCCGGCCGTTCGGGATTCCTGAAAAATACCACAAAGGGCGAAACCACGAATGTCGACACCACGAATGGCACAGCATTGTTTCGATGGAAAGGGAAAAAGGGATAGGTTCTCGGCCGTTCCTGATTGATAGGGGAAAATTTTTAAAGTTTAAAATTTTTCGACCGTGAATCCTTTTCATAAAATGATTACAATTTCATAAAAAATGCTTTCAAATAAAAAAAAAAACGACAACACCAGGTACCGTTTCGAATGTTTATTACCTCTGCCACCGAAGGTGAAGGAGGTTATGTTTTCACCCCTTCCTGTCTGTTTGTTTGTGTACAGGATATCTCAAAAAGTTGTGGACAGATCCGGATGAAATTTTGTGGAAAGGTTTGGTGTGTGACAAGGATGAACTGATTAGATTTTGGTGAAGATCCGGATCCGGATATAACTACTACAATTTTTTTTAAGTGATTCTTCATCATTGAGAGATCGGGCCAAAAACGATATATAGCACGATATCTCAAAAAGTTGTGGACGGATTCGGATAAAAGTTGGTTGACACGTTGGGCATGTGGCAAGGACATATGGATTCGATTTTGGGGAAGATCCGAATCCGGATCTGGATACGAGAGTTATTTAATTTTTAAAGTGATTCTTCACCATTGAGAGAGAGGGCCAAAAACGATATTGTACTGTATAGCAGTCTTGTAATGTCTTGATATTGTAATGTCGGTGAGGGTGCTAAAGAGATGCTGGTGAGGGGAGGCAGGAGAGGAAGGAGAGGGTGCTGATGCTCCTGAGGTGGAGGGACCAGTGCAAAAAAAAAATGCTTGATCAAGAGTTACCTGGCAGATTGCCGCAGGTTTCGATGTAGCTCCTTGTATGGGAGCATCACGTCATCTAACCCCCTCTTGAACTTGAGGTAACGCTCCATGACCAGATAGCGGTCTTGCAGTGTGTCGGCAATTGCCCGCATGGTCTGCAGCACCTCACCCAGGAACTTGACCGTGAGGTTGGACCTCGACACCTCTTCCTCCTTATCACTGCCCACCTCCTCCTCCTCAGATACCTTGGTAATGGTGTCCAACTCCTCCTCAGTGAGCTCCTCAGCATGCAAGGTGATAAGATCATCCAACTTCTCAGGCACCATGTCGTCAAAGCGTTCGACTCCCACCTGCCATGCCAAACTGGAAATTTCATGCCTCTGCTCCGTGATGTAAGGAAAGCCTGGAAAGTTCTTCACTGTCTGTGGCCACAGGTTTTGCCAGCAGGCATTGATGGTGGAGGCTCTCACCTCGTCCAGCGACTCTTTGATGGCGCTGATGCAGTGGGCTATGTTGAACTCTTTGGGCTATCCAACACTGCCCGAAGGTGAGCTCTGGGTCAGAGTCCATCACATCCAAAATGTGGCGAAAGGTGCGGTGGGTTTCGTATGTTTTGAAAGTGGAGATTAATCCTTGGTCGAGCAGTTGGATCAGGAAGGTGGTGTTTGACGGCAGGAGGATCACCTCGATGCTTGGGTGAGCCACCATCAGGTCTGCGGGGTGGTCAGGAGCGTTATCAAAGAGCAGGAGAATCTTGAATGGAAGGTTTTTTTTCTTCCAGGTACCTATCCACCTGAGAGATGAAACAGTTATGGAACCAGTCCATGAAAATTTGCTGCTGTTACACACGCCTTCCTGTTGGCCCTTCAATACATGGGCAGCATGTGTTTGTTCTTTCCCTTGAGAGCACATGGGTTCAGGAAATGGTACAGCATCATGGGCTTCGTCATACAGTCCCATTTGTGATTGCGCAGAGGAGAAGAGATACCCAGTCCTTTGTGGCCTTAAATCCTGATGTTGTCCCCTCAAGCTTCGAGACAAAAGTTTGTGTTGGCATCTTTTACCATAACAGCATATTTTGCTCTGGCAGGTACCCCTTCTCCTCGATGAGCTGCATGAGTTGAGCAGGGAACAGTTCGACCACCTTGTGGTCCGCAGAGGCACGCTCACCTGAAAGTTTAATGTTGCGGAAACAATATCGCTTCTTGAAGCGGTGAAACCATCACTTGCTTGCTCGAAATGGACTGGGGCCACTCGTACCTGCATCGCTAAATGCATCACTCATAGCCACACTTGAATCACTCATGCTAGCGCCACCTGTGCCAGCCAGATATGCATACATATCACGTATCACCTTTGCACGAATGAGAGGACCACTTAAAGGAATGTTCTTCTGCGAGTTGTCCTCCATCCATACATTGACAACGTTTGCCATCCTTTCTATGTGAATGTCCCAGACCTGGGTGACCACTTTGGTATGTGGTACAGCATTCGCCGCAACACTTTCTCAGATCGCCTTCTCGTTCTTCCATATGCAGGGAATGGTGGATTCGTTTACTCCACACAATCTGCCCACAAAGGCCGCACTCCCTTCTCTCGAAAGCCGGTCCAGCAGCTCCACTTTGTCGCTTAGACTCATCACTTTCTTCTGTCTCTTGGCAGGTGATGCATCTCCGGCACTCGTCTTACGCCTGGGAGCTATGTTTGATCAATGAGCGGAGTGAGAGGTAAAACACAGATCAAGGTAGTGGGATGAAAAGTATGATTGAGACCCAGGACACACTGCACATAAATAGTCATGCGGGAATTGTGGGTAACTGCGCGAGGGGTGAGTAGTTTGCCCATCGTTTGTGGGGGATGTTGGCGGGTGATAACATCTTAAACAACAGGTGATAGATGAGGTGAAGCATTTTAATTGTGTAACACACGGGTGATGACATCTTACACAGCAGTTGGTAGACACGGTGGAGCGTCTTCATAGCACAAATGGTGGGGACATGCCGTGCAGCAAGGTTTGTAGCACGGACGGTGGGAAATGCCGCACAGTTAGGTTAATATTGTGAATTGTGGGACAGGCCGCGCAGGTCGTTTATAGCACGACTAAAAAAATTTTATGCGCCCGCAAAAAAAAACGAAGCAGAGGGCCACACAATTGAGAAGCAGGTAATGCGCATGGCTGGTGGAAGATATGATTTAGAACTGTGTTATGCATGCAGCTCGTGAAAGATGTGTTTTTTGCATCTACAAAAAAATGCGAATACGTGAAGCACAGGGCCGCGAATGCTGAATCAGGTCGAATGCTGAATATATATATTTTTTTTTTCAGTATATACAATATACATATACATATGTTTGTTTCAGGCAGTTCCCTGAAAACAGACCCTCTGTGCCTGGGGTATAAGAGACCTGCGTTCAATTTCATTCACGTTAAGATGCACTGTTTCGTTTTTCCGAGCAAGGATCACCAAATGAAACCGAATCTGGTGGTGAATCGCACGAGAGGCAAAAAGGTGGGAAGACGCTTCTTCTAGTTAAAATGTATTTATTAAAAGAGAATACGGGGATAATGGTAGGCAAGGTGCTATAAATATGACAGAATGAACCAAGTGGTCGACAGACATGAAGAGCGATGAGGAGACACGCAAACTTATAAACAACGGAAAGAAAGCCTAACTCTGAATGGGGCCAATTACTGGACTAACACGCCAAACAATGGGGCAGGCGTGGGCTTGATGCAGGTATGAAGCTGGTGGTGTGTTGGTCGCCACAGGATGAGGTGACACAGAGAGATGAATGACGATGAGAAGCAATGTTGATGAGGGAGATGGCCAAGCAGAGAGAGGGATGTCATCCACTGATGTTGCAGCTCCAACTCCAACTGATGTGCTCAGCTCAGTCATTGCCCTCGTGAACTCTGGAACCGCCTATGTGAGCGACAGGTGCTGTCATTGGCCACTGCTTCCGTGGGTGTGCCATTTTCCAGGCCGTCCTGCCACGGGGTGGCCCCAATAAAAAAAAAACATTTAAAACACCGTTCTGTTCCTCTCCAGGGCTCCACAGCTTACCACACCACCATGGCTTGCGGTGTGCCGGCCAAACAGTCCATGACTCTCTGTCCATTAGAAAGTGTGAAGTGCTTTCTCTGTGCCCTTTTTTGCCCAAATCCTCATCTGACCCTGCGGAAAATCAAGAGGTTTCACACAGTACAACCTTACTCGATACTGTCTTAGAATTAACAGTGACTGCCTCATCACTACACGTTTTATAACATGACTTACCACTGGACAAATAGCTATTACAGGGAGAAATCTAACCTCTGTGATCCTCTGAACGTTCCATACTATTCTTAACACGATCTAACTACGGATGCTCCCCCACCCTTCCACATTACAATATATGTACCATCTTAACGGTAGGATAGCTCCGACTCCTCGAGATATCAGATATGCATCCTCACCTCTGAGCTGTCCAACTGTCTCTAGTCTATACACAGTACATGTGTAAGTGTGAGTCTGATTGTTTGTTCCTCATATGATTTCAACCCCCATGGGCAATTTCCTAAAACATTGCTGTACCGGATTATTTGCACACATGTAAGTCAATCTATACTAATATATGTCAGTGTGTGTGTGTGTGTGTGTGTGTCAGTCAGTGTGTCCTCCATAACTCCAAAATCATGAAACCTAGCAGCCTGAAACTTTGCACGCATACTAAGAAAACTCCAAGGAAGTGCAAGAGTGAAAATTTGGTGTTTGGGTTAATTAAAACACCACGTTTTTCTGACTTGCTCAACCTTGCCCTGACTTGGAACAGGCCACGACGATTTCTTAACGATATAGTTTTTTGTTTCACTTTCCTCACTCATATTATCGAATGCCTGTTCATCATAGCTACGGATCTCTGGGTACATTGCAATGCTTATAAATGCCCGGAGACGTCAGCATTTGTTGCTTTATTTCATTTCCGCACATATGATCACCATGAGAATCTCGTAAACTAAGAAGAATTACAAAATTTAAGTTCCAGAATCTAATTTGCAAGCAGTTCTGACTCCTAGAAATGTGTTCCTTTGTCCAAATCGGACATATTTGACATTTTGGGCGTCTCCTGGATGTGTATGTTTAATATGACGGTTCGGTGATTGCTTATCGCGTGCCAAATGAGCCGATTCTTTTCAACCATTTCGTTTGCGTGCTTAAGCCACTTCGTGAGTGCTCTCCAAGCTGCTTGATTGTTTGTTTTGGTTAAAGTATCTGTGCTTTCAATCAAACATTGATTAGACAGACTACGTTTCCACCTGTGTTGGGCCCTGCAGTGCCGTGCGGTTGGTGCCTCGGGAGGTGTCTCATCCGCTGAAAATGTGCAATTTTATTTTTGCAGGATATCACTTTGTTTAATCTTTTGTGTGATCTACTAATATAATCCACCCATCACTTCGATATCAAAACATATATAACAAGCTCGAATGAGCTAAGATCCTCGTCCTCTTAATGATGACCGTCTAAAACGAATATGACGTCATTGTGATGTATCAGGTTTGCGATAAATTATCTGTGCTAATGCCCGGCTTGATTCCCGAAACAAAATTCAAACAGCTTGCCTAGTTTCGGAGATAATGGTATAGGCGATTTCCATTAGCGGCGATATTATGACGTCAACTTTTTTTTTCTGGAAAATTTCCAAAATCGGAGATGGTTACTGTCTGCGCAGGGTATTTTATATATATAGCCAAGTTTCAGGATTTTCCATGAAAACTGTAGGCTGTGAAACAAATGAAACAAAACAAAAAATGTCAAAAATAGGAATGACGTCATAAAAATTGATATGACGTCTAATAGTGATGTATCATATGTGCGGTAATTAATATCTGCTAATGCCCTGTTCGTTCTGCAAACAGAATTCAAAAAGCTTGCCTAGTTTCGGAGATAATTTTTAGGCGATTCCCATTAGCGGAGATATTTTGACGTCATAACTTTTTTTTCTAGGAGGAATTTTCAAAATCGGAGATGGTTACTGTCTGCGCAGGTATTTTTACATATATATGTATAAATATCATTATATATATATAAATATATATATAATATATCTATTTTTATATTTTTTATATATATGGTATATATATGCAAAGTTTCAGGAAGTTTCGATGAAAAACTTGTAAGCTGTGAAACATAAAAAGTCCACAAGAACAACAACGTGAGTAAGACTTAGAGATCCTCCACGAGGATCTAAAAACAATAAGGTCCATCCGACCACGTGTTTGCATTGATCTGGTTGTGAAGGCAGAGAGCAGAGATCAACATTTTGTGTTCTGTGCCTTGATATATTTTTCAATTTAATTTTGTTAATTTCCCCCTTGAATTCCTCTTTCAAAGAACTCTGTTTGAAGGTAAATCGTTGTGTTTGTCGTTGTTATTAACTTTATGCGTGTGTACATTTGCACGTGTGCAAGTATATAAACTGTATTACCACAATGGCACTTGGTGTGTGTGTGGCGAAGATATATATATAATATATTAATATTAAAATATATATGCATGTATATTAAAAGACTGGAAAAAATTACTGCATGGGGCTAGTGTTATAAAAAATTTCTGCCACAACCAGACGTCAAACCCAAGGACCTATCACTTACGCTGAACACTACAACCAGGACTCAAACCCAAGGACCTCATACTACACAGACCACAGCCCACGAGTAATTTGGAGTATATAGAACTGGACAATATACATATATAGTACTGTGCAAAGTTTGGTTATTTTCACTTTTGTGGTGCTATCCCATTTAATTTTTGGAGTTAGAGGTGTGCAATAACAATAAATAATAATTCAAGTTCCCCGTAAAAGTCAATGTAATATCAACATTACGCTTTAAGTTCTTAAAATAATTCACAGACCGGTGTTTGTGTGTTGTCAACGCTACTCCTCACCTGCAATTCTGGCCGATTTATTGGCGTCAGATTTGCTAAACGATCATCATGACCAATTAGGTGAACGTGGTGTTTTTATCTTTGCCGGGGGTCTTTGGTGGGGCGGGAGGGGGGGGGACACAATTCTCTCTGTAATGTGCATCATGTAGCGCGCTCCAGGTGGGAGAAGATATTGCAAGCTCCAACCCTGCACTTACAGTACGGTATCCTGTCCCACATTTTCCGAGTGCCAGTGAGGTGTTTTGATTACAGCAGCAAGGGTATTTTAATTAACTTTTGAATAAGGCTAACACTCCCCCCCCAAAGTACTCCTGTTGGAAGTGGGTGCTTCGAGTATAAAATAAATTAGGAAATTGAGAAAGTTTATTTTGTGATACCATTATATTATCATGTGCTCGTAATGTCCACTACCACAAATAAAATATGGAAGAAATACTTGTGGCATTTTGTTACAGCAAATAATAATAAATTATTGAAGTAATATAACACCAGATCAATAATTTTAAAATGCAAGAAACCAAATAAAATTGCAAACTGGAATGGTCTTAAGAAGCATACCTCCACCAGGCTGAACCGTTTATGTTTGTATCTCACTGATTGTTCGGATCTGGATCGGACCCGAACCAAAATATAATCAGTTTGGTCCTGTCACCTAACAACTCAATCCACTTGTTTGTCAAAAAACATCCACAACTTTTGAGATATATGCTCACAGACACACGGTCAGACGAGGTGAAAACATAACCTCTGCCCACCTTCGTGCGGAGGTAATTCGTGAATATAATGAAATTCCGTTTTTCATCACTTTGTTTCCCCTTGAGTGAGTTCAGAATGGCACCAAGAAAGCAAATTCCAACAGAACAGCATGTGAAGATTAAACTCTGCAAGAATAGGGCCCACTCTCACTATGGAGAAGTAGGAGAAAAGCTGAAAGATCTCCTCGAAGGGTGTGAGGTACAACTTGCAATGCTAGAAAGAAACTGGTTCAGTACAAGACAAGAAAAGGCAAGAAGACTCAGAAGAACATCCTCAAGGCAAAGATAACAACTTGAAAGTTGTTCAGCTGACACACAGAAGAAAATCAAGGCAGCAGCTTACATGATAGAAGAAATAAAGCAAATCACTCGAAAGGCACTGCGGTGGCGCATGACTATGCCATGTAATGCCTTGATCCACCCAGAACATTTGGGCCCATACATTTTGAAATATCATGCAATAATCGTTTTTGGCCCATCTCTCAATGGTGAAGAATCAATTGAAAATTTAAAATAATTCTCATATCCAATCCGGAATCGATCTTACCAAAACGAATCATTTGTCCGGGTCACACACCCACCTGTCCACGTAAGTTCAATAGAATCCGTCCTTTACACTTTTTGAGAAATACTCTTGCAACACAGACAAAACAAACAAACAGACAGAAGGGGACAACATAACCTCCATTCACCATGTGCAGAGGTAATAAGAGCTACGGCCTGCAACATTAATCTGTGCAGGAATGTGCATGGAAGGCAATTGCAGCAGGTCTCGCATGAGAGTTGGCAAAGGGCCTGTCCACACTTGACGTTTAACCAGCAATGGCAACGTATAAAAAATTGATCTAAAACGTTGACGTACGCTGAAATTTTTGATGGTTTTTTTTTGCAAGGTTTTTTTTGGGCGGTTAAAAAATCAAAACGTGTTGGGTCGTTTGCATAACATATTAGTAACGGGCACAGAACGTTTCCGTTGTGTTATAACATAACTTTTACCAACGATGCTTACCTTGTGATCGGGCGTTCAACCCTAGACAAGCGATAGTTCACTTACCTTGCGCGCTATAACGTATGCGGCGAACTCGTGGCGTAGCCTGTTAAGAACTTGCCGGACGCCGATTTGAAATCAAAAACTGCCCGAGATTTTGAATTGTCAACATTGCAGTCAACCTTGAACGATTTGCCAGCGTAATGCCATTCTATAAAAATGGTTTACACACAGCTAGGCACAGCGTCAAATATCGCTACAGAAATTGGTATACGTTAAGATTATGCTCGAAATCATTGAAGTACGCTGCATATTAAACTCGTCCGTTCGATACGACGTGAATTTCAATCATGCTGAAAATTTAAGACGTCTCGACGTAAGGCTCCACGTTCGCATGCGTTGGCATCTGTCTTGCACTTCCGCGATCGTTTAAACACGGCGAACACACTTACTTGTAGGTTAACTCATAAGTCGAACACGTCAAGTTAATAGGCCAACCATACTTAAACCGCAATTTATAACCGTTGAGTAACGTGCTTTGAACAAATGAGTAACGTCAGCTTAGCTATGTTTAACGTGCTTGGGAAAGTATGAGTAAGTGCATTGAAACTATGTATAACTGGCCTTGAAACGCAATGGCTACCGTGCTATGAACTGTAAGAGTAACGTGCGTTTAACCTATGTGTAGCATGTTTTGACCTAAGTAAAACGTGCATCTACCCAACTGTGAATACCATGCTATGAACCTATTTGTAACGTATGTATAACGCACATTGTCGTATGTAAGAACGAATTAAATTGACGTCTTCCGGACAACCACAGAACTTACCTGAAAGTGTTTCTAACTTACATCTCCGGTGTAACTGACGTATTGGCAGCGTTGTTTAGGGGGAATTGGTACATAAAAAGGGCTTCACAAGGAGGAACCCATCATTGTTCGCAGACTCCATGTGAGTAGCAAATGTCCAATGCAGTAGTATCAGTAGTAGTAATACTATTACAGTAGTTGGTGTGCGTGACAGTAGTAAATAGTAATAGTAGTTGTAAGTAGTAGCATTGTAAGTGTAGCATGTCCTACATCAGTAGTAGAGTGGTATGTCATGTCAGTAGTAGTAGTAGTATGTCTATGTCAGTTAGTAGTAGTAAGTAGTAGTAGTCTATGTCAGTAGTATAAGTAGTAGTTTTGTAGTAGTAGGTATTGGTAGTAGTAGTAGGTCAATGTCAGTAGTAGTAGGTGGCGTGATGGGGAGGGTGTGGGTGATGAGGAACCATTTATTGTTCACGATAGGGAGACTACTTTGCACCATTGTTCGATGTTCTTTTCGGCTAATTTTTTTCCTCATTTCCCACGCATGAAATAATTTCTTTGTTTTACTTTTTTAAAAGTTTAAAAACGACTTTGACAAATGCATAATGTACTAGTTAATGAACACAGAACGCTTCGATAACTTATACATAAGTTATACAACGATTGTTATCGTGTTTTTAGGCGTCCACAACCTATGCCCAATCGATATCCAAGCGTTGCATAGCGTACATAACATCCCAAAGCACAGTTATTCATAGTTATAAATATAGTCACGGGTACCCTAAACATTACTTTGATGTTGTTTCGACGCATGTATGAGGAACTTTCAAGTAAGCCGTGTTGCGAAGTGTGAACAACGTTTGTGTAGCGTGCTTACAAACTTACTCATCGTTAGAAATAAGTTTCGGTACGCGAATGTACTGCTACGTGTTTCGACATGAGTAACATACAATTAACTGTGTCAACGACGCATAAACGTGCTAAACCTTATGCCGGCGTAGCGGAACGTGTAGCCAAACGCCGAGTTACGCGTAAAATTTTAAGCATTCGAAAAAGAGAGAACATCGCACAAAAGTCAACGCTTAAGCCAGCGTACAAACGATTTATGGAGTGTTTCAGGTGTATTCCTAAACGTTAATACAGACTTTACGCATAACGTATTTCGACTGTGCCAGCGTATCGGCAACTTTGTAAAAAAAACGGCTACGTTCGCTAATCGTCAAGGTGTGACAGGCCCCTAAACGAACACTGGCCTTAGCACCACAGGATAAGGTGAATAACAACTGAAACATGCAAGCAACACCAAGATTGGGAAACCTGAAACAATGGAATGGGTGGGGTACTCTGTCTGATAAATAGAAGTTTAAATTTTTGGTTTCTAAAGATGCTAATTTGTAAGCCGAAGACCTGGATAATGTGACGACACAAATATTTGCGCGTGAAAACAAGGGTAGCGTCTGTGACTGTCTGGGGTTGTATTTATTCAGCTTTTGGTGTTGGAATTGTTAAACATCAATGTGATGCTAAGAAAAGACAAGTAACAAGCAGATGTTGGCAGCACCTGCAGTTCCAAGTGAAAGTCGTTAATCGAAGAAAGATTCATTATCCAACAGACAATGATCAAAACAACACTTCCCAGAGAGCAAAACAATTATTTAGAGAACAAGGTTTTTACAAGTTGGTGTCTCCAATTTTTGGAATGGCCACCCCAGAGTCCAAACATGAGTCCATTGAGGCCATATGGGATTACTGAAACAAGAAGAGCTAGAAGGGCACTCGGTGGAGCGCATACCTCCACCACGTAATGCTCGACCACGAGAACATATTCGGGTCAATCAATACATTTTTGAAATTCAGGCTATATATACTTTTGCCCCAATATCTCAATGGTGAAGGAATCACTTTTAAAAATTATAATTCTCGCATCCAGATCTGGATTGGGATCTTCACCAACTCGAATCAATTCGTCCTGCCCACACACGCAACCTGTCCACCAAGTTCGTCAATCCGTCACACTTTTTGAGATATCGTACTATATATCGTTTGCAGCCCGCTCTCTCAATGGTGAAGATCAACTTAAAATTTATCAGATCCAGATTGGATTTGGATCTTCACCAAAATTGAAAAATTCTTCCATTGCCACCAAGTTTTGCCCTAATCCATCCACAACTTTGCAGATATCATGCTATATATCATTTTTGTGCTCGATTCCTCATGATGCCTGGTATTGGGTAGATTGTTAGGGGTGTGCGGATTTGGATCCCGAGTCCTGATTCAAATTCCCGCTCAGACTGTTGAAATTAATACCAGTGGGTTAACTCGGCTGTCATCCTTCCGAGAGGTCGGACAAAATGAGTGGCCAGCATCTGGTATATGCTGTGTCGGAGTGGTGACCCATCCAAGATGTGCCAATAGCCATGGAGCACTGGTAAGCAGCACACCAACCGCCTCACTGCACAGAGTATGTACCAATCTCGCTCCTACTCCTCCTCCTCCTCTCATGGTGAGAGAATCACTTTAAAATTCTAGTAGCCGGAATCGGATCCGGATCCGGATTCAGATGTTCACCAAAATCTAATCAGATTACGTCATGTCAACACACGAACCTGTCCACAAAATTTCATCCAGATTCATTCTACAACCTTTGGAGATATCCTTACACAAACAGAAAACAGACAGATAAGGGGTGAAAACATAACCTCCTTCACCTTCGGTGCGGAGGTAACAAAAGGACCCAACTAAACCTTCAGAAACTGGTGGAATGTACTGAATGGATTATTTGGCTACAGTATTCCTTAATGAGCTGCTTCAGTTGGATACAGGAAGCAATGGTAAAAGAGTGAGGGGGCACTCAAGAAGGCAAAGGATGGCAAACAAAGTATTGACCGATACTATAGAATAATACTATTCTTGTTCTTTCTAGCAGCTTGGTTTCATGTTCATTTATTAAAGATTGGCATTTATACTAAATACAATGGCAATGTGTGTGTGTGTGTGTGTGTGTGTGTGTGTGGTGTGTGTGTGTGTGTGTGTGTGGTGTGTGTGTCAGCTCCACTAATGAACCTTCGATCCATACATTAAAAAATAAAAGAACTAATAATTCGATTATACCCTGACAGGATGGTTGCGAGTGTATGCCCACACTTGCTTCCGTTAAGCCTGTCTAGCTTGGGTTGGACTCATGACCGCAGCTATGATATCATTCCGGATGTTTCACAGGCAGATTATTCAACAAAGTGTGTGCCCCGATCACTTTAAAGAATGGTGAAAATTGGTAATAAAGTGGGGGGGGGGCGGGTTTTGGCTGCCGACATTAAATTGGTGAACGGTTGAAAGGATCCTACAGTGTCTTTGTGAAGAGTATATATACAACACATATATATATACAAGTGGGGAGAAACAAGTATTTGATAACACTGCTCGATTTTGCAGGTTTTTCCCACTCCAAAGGCACGTAGAGGTCTGTAATTTTATCATAGTTACACTTCAACTGTGAAAGACGGAAGCTAAACAAAATCCCTGGAAAAATCACATTGTATGATTTTTAAATAGATTAATTTCATTTTATTGCATGAAATTAAGTATTCTGATCAGCGTACCAACCAGTTAGAATTCTGGCTTTCAACAGACTCTGTAATTTGTCTTTAAGAAGCTCCAATTCTCCACTCCATTACCTGTATTAACTGCACCTGTTTTGAACTCGTTCATCTGCATAAAGACAGCTGTCCCACTCAACCAATCAGACTCCAACCTCTCAAACAATGGCACAGACCGAGAGCTGTTCTAAGGACATCAGGGGTAAAAATTGTAGACTTGCACCAAGGCTGGGATGGGTACAGGACATCAGGCAAGCAGCTTGGTGGAAGGGCCAACAAGTGTTGGCGCAATTTATTAGAAAATGGAAGAAGTCAAGATAACAGTCAATCTCACCTCGGTCGGGGCTCCATGCAAGATCTCACCTCGTGTGAGCTCACATGATCTTGAAAAGGTGAGCGGATCAGTCCCAGAACGTACCGGCTAGGACCTGGTCAATGACCTGAAGAAGCTGGGACCAACAGTATCAAAGAAAACGCATAAGTACAACACAACCGTCATGGATTAAATCCTGCAGCACACGCAAGGTCCTCTGCTCAGCCAAGCGCAATGTTCCAGGCCCCGTCTGAAGTTTTGCCACAATGACCATCTGGAATGATCCAGAGGAGAAGGGAGAAGGTCATGTGGTCTGATGGAGACCAAATAGAGCTTTTTGGTTTAAAACCTCCACTGCAGTGTTTGGAGGAAGAAGAAGGATGAGTAGCAACCCAAAGAACCACCATCCAACCGTGAAGCGGAGGTGGAAACATCATTCTTTGGGGATGCTTTTCTGCAAAGGGGACCAGGGAGATCTGCACCGCGTATGAGGGAGGATGGATGGGGCCAGTATCGTGAGATCTGGCCAACACCTCCCTTCCCTCAACAAAGAGCAATTGAAGATGGGGCGTGGCTGGTCTTTCAGCATGACAACAACCCGAAACAGCACAAGCAAGGGCACTAACGAGTGGCTCCGTAAGAAAGCATCTCAAGGTCCTGGAGTGGCTAGCCAGCTCTCCAGACCTGAAACCAATAGAAAATCTTTGGAGGGAGCTGAAAGTCTGTGTTGCCACGACAGCCCTGAAACCTGAAGGATCTGGAGAAAATCGTGTATGGGAGGAGTGGGCCAAAATCCTGCTGCCAGTCTGTGCAAACCTGGTTAAGAAACATAGGAAACACTGATCTCTGAAATTGCAAGCAAAGGTTTTTCTTAGTACCAAATTAAGTCTGGTTTTCTGATGTATCAAATACTTTATTTCATGCAATAATGCAAATAATTATGTTAAATTCATAACAATGTGTTTTTTCAGGATTTTTTGTTTTAGATTCCAGTCTTTCATAGTTGAAAGTGTACCTATGATAAAAATTACATACCTCTATGTGCTTTGAAGTGGGAAAACCTTGCAAAATCGGCAAGTGTATCAAATACTTGTTCTCCCCCACTGTATACACAGCCGAGTGGGCTGATGGGTTGCCGAGCATGTGGAAATTATAAGATGATAGAGCAAAATGCGCATTGTCATATACGCGCGATAGGGAATCACCTTAAGGATTAATGCATATCAATCTCATCCAGTCCATCTAGCTGATAACTACTCGTATCCATTGAATGAAAGTACCGAAATGCGGTTTGAATATCGGAAATCCCCAAAGTATTGAGGGGTTAGCTGTGGGTGAACAAAGATCTTAAATCGAATCCGGTTGATGTTTGTGTCACAATGTATTCCAGACGATTAGTGTGAATTTTCATGAACACCATCCGACCATAACCCTAGGATAGGAGTAGCATTGTGCGAAGGCACCTCAGCTCTCGCATATTAATCGATTTTTGCACTAATGACTTTGACCTCCTGACCTAAGCGAAATCAGGTCAATATGTCCTGCGGCAGAAGTTGTAGTACTCCCATTGAGACCAATGACTCGCAAAGTTTCATTCATATCGATGCACTCACTCTGGGTTCGCTAGGGGCCCTAATTGGTAGGGGTGCTCGCGGAATAAAGTATTCATAATATCACAAAAACCGGAAATATATTTGGATAGAGCATCACCTGTAGATCATTCGTGCAAATTCAATACCACCTACGCTGGGATAATGGCTTTCGGAAATTGATTTCGCGTTGAACGGAACCGATTTTTGAAGGTTTTCGGTTGTTGCTAGGGACCAAAGCGTCCTAGCAACACATCAAACTTTCCACGCACTAGAGTCATAAGATGTACCTACCACTCGAGTTTGGTCAAACTCCGCCCACGTTACATACCACAATTATGCTGATGACAACACGAACAAACATCCAAACAAACATCCAAACAAACGACCAAGACTAATAGGATAATATGACAATAAAGGGGGTCCCACCTATTTCAGCGACCCATATTATATATATATTATATATTTAATATATATATATATATATACATATATATATATATATATATATATTATATAATATATATATATATATACCACTGCCGGACATCGACATTCGCGGGTGATACCGTTCTGGAAAATGTCGCGAATGTCAAAATGCGAATTATCCGGGCAATGTTTTAAATGCGAAAAATGGGGATCGGATTCCCGGCCGTTCGGTGATTCGCCTGAAAAATATACCACAAGGGCGAAACCACGAATGTCGACACCACGAATGGGCACAGCATTGGTTTCGATGGAAAGGGAAAAAGGGATAGGTTCTGGCGTTCCTGATTGATAGGGGAAAATTTTTAAAGTTTAAAATTTTTCGAACCCGTGAATCCTTTTCATAAAATGATTACAAATTTCATAAAAAAGACTTTCAATAAAAAAAAAAACGACAACACTCAGTAGCCGTTTCGAATGTTTATTTACCTCTGCCACGAAAGGTGAAAGGTGGTTATGTTTTCACCCCTTCCCTGGTCCTGTTTGTTTGTGTACAGGAATATCTCAAAAAGTTTGTGGAACAGTCCGAATGAAATTTTGTGGAAAGGTTTGGTGTGTGACAAGGATGAACTGATTAGAATTTTGGTGCAAGATCCGGCATCCGATAAACTACTACAATTTTTTTAAAAGTGATTCTTCATCATTGAGAGGGAGTCGGGCCAAAAACGGATATATAGCCACGATATCTTCAAAAGTTGTGGGACGGATTCGGATAAAGTGGTTGACACGTTGGGCATGTGTTGCAAGGACATAATGGATTCGATTTTGGGGAAGATCCGAATTCCGGATCTGGATACGAGAGTTATTTAAATTTTTAAAGTGATTCTTCACACATTGAGAGATTAGGGCCAAAAACGATTATTGTACTGTTAGTAGTCTTGTAATGTTATATTGTAATGTCGGTGAGGGTGTAAAGTAGATGCTGGTTGAGGGGAGGCAGGAGAGAGAAGGAGAGGGTGCTGATGCTCCTGAGGTGGAGGGACCAGTGCATAAAAAAAAATGCTTGATCAAGATTGCTGGCAGATGCCGCAGTTTCGAGATGTAGGCTCCTTGTATGGGAGCATCACGTCCTCTAACCCCTCTTGAACTTGAGGTAACGCGTCCATGGACAGATAGCGGTCTTGCGAGTTGTGTCGGCAATTGCCCGCATGGTCTGCAGCACCTCACCCAGGAACTGACCGTGAGGTTGGCCTCGACACCATCTTCCTCCATCACTGCCCACCTCCTCCTCAGATACCTTGGTAATGGTGTCCAACTCCTCCTCCAGTGGCTCCTCAGCATGCAAGGTTGATAAGACATCCAACTTCAGGCAACATGTCCGTCAAAAGCGTTCGATCTCCACCTGCCATGCAAATGGAAATTCATGCTCTGCTCCGTGATGTAAGGAAAGCCTGGAAGTTCTTCACTGTCTGTGGCCACAGGTTTTGCAGCAGGCATTGATGGTGGAGGTCTCACCTCGTCAGCGACTCTTTGATGGCGCTGGATGCAGTGGCTATGTTGAACTCTTCCACACACTGCCGAGTGAGCTCTGGGTCCAGAGTCATCACATCCAAAATGGGCGAATAGGGTCGGTGGGTTCGTATGTTTTTGAAAAGTGGAGATTAATCCTTGGTCGGCAGTTGGATCAGGAAGGTGTGTTTGACCGGCAGGAGGATCACCTCGATGCTTGGGGTGAGCACCATCAGGTCTGCGGGGTGGTCAGGAGCGTTATCAAGAGCAGGGAATCTTGAAATGGAAGGTTTTTTTCTTCCAGGTACCTATCCACCTGAGAGATGAAACAGTTAGGGAACCAGTCCATGAAAATTGCTGCTGTTACAAGCACCCTTCCTGTTGGCCCTTCAAATACATGGGCAGCATGTGTTTGTTCTTTCCCTTGAGGCACATTATCAGGAAATGGTACAGCATCATGGGGCTTCGTCATAACGTCCCATTTGTGATTGCGCAGAGAGAGAAGAGATACCCAGTCCCTTTGTGGCCTTAATCCTGATGTTGTCCCCTCAAGCTCGAGACAAAAGTTGGTTGTGGCATCTTTTACCATAACAGATATTTGCTCTGGCAGGTTAACCCCTTCTCCTCGATGAGCTGCATGAGTTGAGGCAGGGAACAGTTCGACACCTTGTGGTCCGCAGAGGCACGCCTCACCTGAAAGTTTAATGTTGCGGAAACAATATCGCTTCTTGAGCCGGTTGAAACCATCACTTGCTTTGCTCGAAATGGACTGGGGCCACTCGTACCTGCATCGCTAAATGCATCACTCATACCACCACTCGAATCACTCCATGCTAGCGCCCCTGTGCCACAGAATATGCATAACATATCACGTATCACCTTTGCACGAATGCGAGACCACTTACAGGCATGTTCTTCTGCGAGTTGTCCTCCATCCATAACATTGAACACGTTTGCCATCCTTTCTATGTGAATGCTCCAGACCTGGGTGACCACTTTGGTATGTGGTACAGCATTCGCCGAAAAAAAAAAAAAAACAACACTTTCTCGATCGCCTTCTCGTTCTCATATGGCCATGGGAATGGTGGGATTTCGTTTTACTCCACCAATCTGGCCCAAAAGGCCGCACTCCCTTCTCTCGAAAGCGGTCCAGCAAGCTCCATCTTTGGTAGCTTAGACTCATCACTTTCTCTGTCTCTTGGCAGGTGATGCATCTCCGGCACTCGTTTACGCCTGGGAGCCTATGTTTGATCAAATGACGGAGTGAGAGGTAAAACACCAGATCAAGGTAGTGGGATGAAAAGTATGATTGAGACCCAGGACACACTGCAACATAAATAGTCAGCGGGAATTGTGGGTAACTGCGCGAGGGGTGAGTAGTTTGCCCATCGTTTGTGGGGATGGTTGGAGGGTGGATAACATCTTAACACAGGTGATAGATGAGGTGAAAGCATTTTAAT
The DNA here is from genome assembly GCA_035128595.1 of Eptatretus atami. NCBI lineage: Eukaryota > Metazoa > Chordata > Myxini > Myxiniformes > Myxinidae > Eptatretus > Eptatretus atami. The sequence continues at coordinate 94,048,721 of CM068961.1, forward strand.
ATTGTGTAACACACGGTGATGACATCTTCAACAGCAGTTGGTAGACACGGTGGAGCGTCTTCATTAGCCACAATGGTGGGGACCATGCCGTGCAGCAAGGTTTTGTAGCACTGGACGGTGGAAATGCCCGCACAGTTAAGGTTAATATTGTGAATTGTGGACGGCCGCCGCAGTCGCTTTATTAGCACGACTAAAAATTTTATGCGCGCGCAAAAAAAAACGAAGCAGATGGGCCACACAATTGAGAGCAGGTAATGTGCGCATGGACTGGTGGAAGATATGATTTAGGACGTTGTTATGCATCATGCAGCTCGTTGAAGATGTGTTTTTTGCATCTACAAAAAATGCGAATACGTGAAGCACAGGCCGCCGCGAATGCTGAATCGGTCGAAATGCTGAAATATATATATATATTTTTTCAGTATATACAATATACATATACATAGTTTGTTTCAAGGCAGTTCCTGAAAACAGACACGCTCTGTGCCTGGGGTATAAGAGACCTTGCGTTCAATTTTCATTCCACGTTAAGTGCATCACTGTTTCGTTTTTTCCGGAAGCAAGGAATCACCAAATGAACCGAAGCTGTGTTGAATCGCACGAGAGGAAAAAGGTGGAAGCACGCTTCTTCTAGTTAAATGTATTTATTAAAAAGAGGAATCGGGGATAATTGAGGCAAGGTGCTATAATATGACAGAATGAACCAAGTGGTCAACAGACATGAAGAGCGATGAGGAGACACGCAAACTTATAAACAACGGAAAGAAAGCCTAACTCTGAATGGGGCAATTACTGGACTAACACGCCACAACAATGGGGCAGGTGTGGGCTTGATGCAGGTATGAAAGCTGGTGGTGTGTTGGTCGGCCACAGGATGAGGTGACACAGGAAGATGAATGACGATGAGAAGCAATTGTTGATGAGGGAGATGGCAAGCAGAGAGAGGGATGTCATCCACTGAATGTTGCAGCCCCAACTCCCAACTGATGTGCTCAGCTCAGTCATTGGCCTATCGTGAACTCTGGAACCGCCTATGTTGGAGCGACAGGTGCGTCATTGGCACTGCTTCCGTGGTTGCATTTTCCAGCCGTCCTGCACGGGTGGCCCCAATAAAAAAAAACATTTAAAACATCCGTTCTGGTTCCTCTCCAGGGCTCCACAGCTTACCACACCACCATGGCCTTGCGGTGGTGCCGGCCAAACAGTCATGACTCTCTTCCATTACGAAAGTGTGAAGTGCTTTCTCTGTGCCTTTTTTGCCCATCCTCATCTGACCTCTGCGGAATAATCAAGAGGTTTCACAGTACAACTTACCGATACTGTCTTAGAATTAACAGTGACTGCCTCAGTCACTAGCAGGCGTTGTTTATACAATGACTTACCACTGGACAAATAGCTATTACAGGGAGAATCTAACCTCTGTGACTCTGAACGTTCCATACTATTTAACACGATCTAACTACGGAATGCTCCCACCCTTCCACATTACAATATATGTATCACTTAAACGGTAGGATAGCTCCGACTCCTGAGATATTCAAGATATTGCATCCTCAAGCCTCTGAGCTGTCCAACTGTCCTCTAGTCATACCAAGTACATTGTGTAAGTGTGGTCTGATTGTTTGTCTCATATGATTTCAACCCCCATGGGCAATTTCACTAAAACATTGCTGTACCGGATTATTTGCCCACACATGTAGTCAATCTATACTAATAATATGTCAGTGTGTGTGTGTGTGGCTGTGTGTGTGTCAGTCAGTGTGTCTCCATAACCCAAATCATGAACCTAGCAGCCTGAACTTTGCACGCATACTAAGAAAAACTCCCAAGGAAGTCAAGAGTGAAAATTTGGTTTTGGGTAATTAAAACACCAGCGTTTTTCTGACTTGCTCAACCCTTGCCCTGACCTTGGAACAGGCCACGACGATATTTCTTAACGATATAGTTTTTTGTTTTCACTTTCCTCACATCAATATCGAATGCTGTTCACATCATAGCTACGGAATCTCTGGGTACAATTGCAATGCCTTATAAATGCCCGAGACGTTCACATTGTTGCTTTAATTCATTTCCGCACATATGATCACATGAGGAATCTCGTACTAAGAGAATTACAAAATTTAAGTTCCAGCAATCAAATTTTGCAAGCAAGTTTCTGACTCCTAGAATGTGTTCCTTTGTCCAAATCGACATATTTGACATTTTGGGCGTCTCCTGGATGTGTATTTTAATATGACCGGTTCGGTGATTGCTTTATCGCGTGCCAAATGAGCCGATTCTTTTCAAACCATTTCGTTGTGCGTGTATAGCCACTTCGTGAGTGCTCTCCAAGCTGCTTGGATTGTTTTGTTTTGGTTAACAGTAATCTGTGCTTTCAATAAACATATTGATTAGCACAGAACTACGTTCCCACTGTGTTGGGCCCTGCAGTGCAGTGCGGTTGGTGCCTCGGGAGGTGTCTCATCCGCTGAAAATGTGCAATTTTATTTTTGGGCAGGATATCAACTGTTGTTTAATATTTTGTGTGATCTACTAATATAATCCACCCATCACTTCGATATCAACAACATATATAACAAGCTCGAAGAGCTAAGATCCTCGTCCTCTTAATGATGACCGTCATAAAACGAATAGAACGTCATTGGTGATGTATCAGGTTTGCGATTAAATTCGTGCTAAATGCCCGGCTTGATTCCGAAAAAAAATTCAAACAGCTGCCTAGTTTTCGGAGATAATGGTATAGGCGATTTCCATTAGCGGCGATATTATGACGTCAACTTTTTTTCTTGGAAAAATTTCCAAAATCGGAGAATGTTACTGTCTGCGCAGGGATTTTTACATATATAGCCAAGTTTTCAGGAAGTTTCCACATGAATAACTGTAGGCTTGTGAGAACAATGAAACAAAACAAAAAATGTCAAAATAGGAATGACGGTCATAAAAATTGATTATGACGTCAATAGTGATGGTATCTATGTCGGTAATTAATATCTGCTAATGCCCTGTTCGATTCATGCAACACAGAAATTCAAAAGCCTTCCTAGTTGGAGATAATTTTTAGGCGATTTCATTAGCGGAGATATTTTGAACGTCATAACTTTTTTTTTCTAGGAGGAATTTTCAAAATCGGAGATGTGTACTGTCTGCGCAGGGTATTTTTACATATATACGCCAAGTTTCAGGAAGTTTCGATTGATAATGTAGGCTGTGAAACAAAAAAGTCCACAAGAACAACAAGTGATAAGACTTGAGGATCCTCCACGAGGATCTAAAAACATAGGTCCCATCCGACCCGTGTTTCGGCATTGATCTGGTTGTGAACGGCAGAGAAGCAGAGATCAACATTTTGTTGTTCCCTGTGCCTTGATAATATTTTTCAATTTAATTTTGTTTAAGATTTCCCCCTTAGAATTCCTCTCTCAAAGAACTCTGTTTGAAGGTAAATCGTTGTGTTTGTCCGTTGTTATTAAACTTTTTGCGTGTGTACAACTTTGCACGTGTGCAAGTATATAAAGTAATTACCACAAATGGCACTGGGTGTGTGTGTGGTGTGTGTGTTGTGTGTGTTGTGTGTGTGTGTGTGGTGTGTGTGTGTGTCGTTGATTGGTATCTAATATGTGGGTTTCAGAATGTGGAATGGAGTCCTCCCAGGGTGGGCCAAAAGTATCCCCTTCATTTCGGTAAAGGTCACATTCATGGACCACAGCTGTAAGTTTTTTCTGTTCTAAGTTTTGTGTCGAGGGCTCTCC
>CM068961.1:94052494-94064296 GCA_035128595.1 Eptatretus atami
CTCTCTTCAGGATCGTCGCTGAGCCCCGGACAGCTTCCAACTGCAGTTCGTTTGTAATAATATTCCCAGGAATGGTTTTTAATATCATTGTGAGGTTCTTTGTCTTCATTCCTGTAGCTCCAACTCTCAGTGGTACAACTTTGGCATTCTTCAGCTTCCAGGTATTTGGTCATTTTCTTGATTTCTGCATTGCTTTGTCCAAAATCACTGGTATAACACCTCAATTAGCAATGCCTTCTTCTCTTTTTTTGTACCTCAGCATTATATCTGGTCTCAATGCTTTGTTTTCGATGTTCACACTCGATGGGATCATTAGGTCATACATGAGTGGTCGGTACTTTCATGTTTTCAGTGATTCCTTTTGGTTCACATTCCCACTAATTTTCTGGAACTAGAATATAAAAGTTTTCAGACGTGCCAGTGGATTACATTATAAACTCTGTTGTCATTGTGTGTACAGCTGTTCTGACATGTTTTTTTTAGAGAGATACTTTTGCAGATATCATGCTAGTATAATCATTTTTGGTCGATCCTCCATGATGCCTGGTATTGGGTATTGTTAGGTGTGGCGGATTTGATCCTCAGGAGTCCTGTGATTCAAATCCCGCTCAGCTGTTTGAATTAATACCAGTGGGGTTAACTCGGCTGTCATCCTTCCGAGAGTCGGACCAAAATGAGTGGCCAGCATCTGGTATAGCTGTGTCGGAGTGGTGACCCATCCAAGATGTGCCATAGCCATGGAGCACTGGTAAGCAGCAACACCAACCGCACTCTGGCACAGAGTATGGTACAATCTCGCTCCTACTCCTCCTCCTCCTCTCAATGGGTGAGAATCACTTTAAAATTCTAGTAGCCGGAATCGCGGATCCGGATCCGGATTCCTAGATACTTCAACCAAAATCTAATTCAGTTCGTCATGTCAACACCGAAACCTGTCCACAAAATTTCAATCCAGTTCATTCTACAACCTTTGGAGATATCCTTGACACAAACACGAAAAAGACAGATAAGGTGGTGAAACATATACCTCCTTCACCTTCGGTGCGGAGGTAACAAAAGGAACCAACTAACTATCAGAAACTGTGGATGTAACTGAAGGAATATTTGGCTACAATATTCCTTATAATGAGTGCTTCAGTTGGATCAGGAAGCATGGTAAAAGAGTGGGGCACTCAAAAGGCAAAGGATGGCAAACAAAGTATTGACCGATACTATAGATAATACTATTCTTGTTATTCTTACAGCAGCTTGTTTCATGTTCTATTTATAAAGATGGCAATTTAATACTAATAAAGGCAATGTGTGGTGTGGTGTGTGTGTGTGTGTGTGTGTGTGTGTGTGTGTGGTGTGTGTGGGTGTGTGTCAGCTCCACTATGAACCTTCGATCAATACATTAAAAAATAAAAGAACTAATATTCGTTACCCTGTACAGGATGGTTGCGATGGTATCCCACACTTGCTTCCTCTAAGCCTGTCTAGCTTGGGTTGGACTCATGACCGCAGCTATGATATCATTCCGGATGTTTCTACAGGCAGATTAATTCAACAAAGTGTGTGCCCCGTTCCAACTTTAAGAGTAAATGGCGAATTGCTGCCATTAAAATTGGTGGGGGGGGGGGGTTTTTGGTTGCGACAATGGTGAAAGGATCCTACAGTGTTCTTTGTGAAGAGTATATATAACACACATATATATATACAGTGGGGAAGACAAGTATTTGATAACACTGCGATTTTGCAGGTTTTCCCACTCAAAGCACGTAGAGGTCTGTAAGTTTTATCATAGTTACACTTCAACCTGTGAAAGACGGAAGCTAACAACAAATCCCGCTGAAAAAATCACATTGTATGATTTTTAAATTAATTAATTTGGCATTTTATTGCATGAAATTAAGTATTTGATCACGTACCAACCAGTTAGAATTCTGGCTTTCACAGACCTGTAGTTTGTCTTTAAGAAGCTCCCATTCTCCACTCCATTACTGTATTAACTGCACGCTGTTTGAACTCGTTATCTGCATAAAAGACGCTGTCCACACTCAAACCAATCAGACCCAACCTCTCCACAATGGGCAAGACCAGAGAGCTGTCTAAGGACATCAGGGAATCAAAAATTGTAGACTTCGCCACCAGGCTGGGATGGTACAGGACATCGGCAAGCAGTTGTGAGAAGGGCCAACAATGTTTGGCGCAATTTATTAGAAAATGGAAGAAGTTCAAGATAACAGTCAATCTCACCTCGGTCGGGGCTCCAAGCAAGATCTCACCTCGTGTGAGCCTCACATGATCTAGAAAGGTGAAGGGATCAGCCCAGAACTACGGTAGGACCTGGTCAATGACCTGAGAGAGCTGGGACCACAGTATCAAAGAAAACCTAAGTAACAATACCCGTCATGAGATTAAATCCTGCAGCACACGCAAGGTCCCTCTGCTCAGCCAGCCGCATAGTGTCCAGCCCCGTCTGAAGTTTTGCCAATGACACATCTGGATGATCCAGAGGAGAATGGAGAAGGTCATGTGGTCTCGATGAGACCAAATAGAGCTTTTCTGTTTTAAAACTCCACTGCAGTGTTTGGAGGAAGAAGAAGGATGAGTAGCAACCAAAGAACACCCATCCAACCGTGAAGCGGAGGTGGAAACATCATTCTTTGGGGATGCTTTTCTGCAAAGGGACACGACGATCTGCACCGTCATGAGGGGAGGATGGAATGGGGCCAGTATCGTGAGATCTGGGCCACAACCTCTTCCCTCAACAAGAGGCAATTGAAGATGCGGGCGTGGCTGGTCTTTCAGGCATGACAACAACCCGAAACACAACAAGCAAGGGCACTAAGAGTGGCTCCGTAAGAAGCATCTCAAGGTCCTGGAGTGGCTAGCCAGCTCTCAGACCTGAAACCCATAGGAAAATCTTTGGAGGGAGCTGAAAGTCTGTGTTGCCAGCGACAGCCCTGAAACCTGAAAGTCTGGAGAAAGATCTGTATGGGAGGAGTGGGCCAAAATCCCTGCTGCCAGTCTGTGCAAACCTGGTTTAAGACTATAGGAACACTGATCTCTGGTAATTGCAAGCAAAGGTTTCTTGTACCAATTAAGTCTGGTTTTTCTGATGTATCGAAATACTTATTTCATGCAATAATGCAAATTAATTATTTAAATATTAATCAATTGTTTTTTTCAGGATTTTTTTGGTTTTAGATTCCACGTCTTTCATAGTTGAAAGTGTACTATGATAAAAATTACATACCTCTATGTGCTTTGAAGTGGGAAAACCTGCTAAAATCGGCAAGTGTATCAAATACTTGTTCTCCCCACTGTATACAAGCCGGTGAGGCGTGATGGGTTGCCGAGCATGATAATTATAAGATATAGAGCAAAATCGCGCTGTCATATAGCGCGATAGGGATCACCTTAAGATTAATGCATATCAATCTCATCCAGTTCCATCTAGCTGATAACTACTCGGTATCCATTGAATGAAAAGTACCGAAATGCGGTTTGAATACGGAAAATCCCCAAAGTTTGAGGGGGTTAGCTGTGGGTGAACAAAGATCTAAATCGAAATCCAGGTTGATCGTTTGTGTCACCAATGTATTCCAGACGATTAGTGTGAATTTTCATGACATCACCGATACCATAACCTAGGAGGAGTAGCATTTGTGCGAAGGCACCTCAGCTCTCGCATATTAATACGATTTTGCACTAATGACCTTTGACCCCTGACCTAAGCGAAATCGGTCAATTGTCCTGGGCAGAGTTGTACGTACTCCTTGAGAGTACCAATGACTCCTCGAAGTTTCATTCATAATCGATGCACTCACCTGGTTCGCTAGGGGCCTAATTGGTAGGGGTGCTGCGGATAAAGTATTCATAATATCACAAAAACCGGAATATATTTTGATAGTGCATCACTGTAGATCATTCGTGCAAATTTCATACCCACTACGCTGGGATAATGGCTTTCGGAAATTGAATTTCGCGTGTGAACGACCGATTTTTGAAGGTTTTTCGGTTGTTGCTAGGAACCAAAGCGTCTAGCAACCATCACAACTTTCCAACGCTACTAGAGTCATAAGATTACCTACCACTCGAGTTTGGTAAATCCGCCCACGTTTACTTACACCACATTATGCTGATGACAAACGAACAAACTCCAAATCAAACATCCAAACAAACGCCAGACAATAGGAGAACATTACTGACAAGGGGGTCCCCACCTATTTCAGCGACCCATATATTATATATATATCTATATAATATATATATATATATATACATATATATATATATAATATATATATATAATATATATATATATATACCACTGCGGACATCGGACATTCGCGGGTGATACGTTCCTGAAAAATGTCGCGAATGTCAAATGCGAATTATCCGGGCAATGTTTTAAAATGCGAAAAATGGGGATCGGATTCCCGGCCGTTCGGATTTCGCCTGAAAAAATACCACAAGGCGAAACCACGAATGTCGACAACCACGAATGGGCACAGCATTGTTTCGATGGAAAGGGAAAAAGGGATAGGTTTCGCCGTTCCTGATTGATAGGGGAAATTTTTTAAAGTTTAAAATTTTTCGACCGGAATCCTTTTCATAAAATGATTACAAATTTCATAAAAAAACTGTTCAAATAAAAAAAAAAACGACAACACTCAGTACCGTTTCGAATGTTTATGTACCTCTGCCACCGAAAGGTGAAAGGTGGTTATGTTTCAACCCCTTCCCTGGTCCTGTTTGTTTGTGTACAGGATATCCTCAAAAAGTTGTGGAAGATCCGGATGAAATTTTGTGGAAAGGTTTGGTGTGTGCAAGGATGAACTGAATTAGAATTTTGGTGCAGATCCGGATCCGTATAACTACTACAATTTTTTTAAAGTGATTCTCATCATTGAGAGGAGATCGGGCCAAAAACGGATATATAGCCACGATATCTTCAAAAGTTTGGACGGATTCGGATAAAGTTGGATTGACACGTTGGGCATGTTGGCAAGGACAAATGGATTCGATTTTGGGGAAGATCCGAATCCGGATCTGGATACGAGAGTTCATTTAATTTTTAAAGTGAATCTTCACACATTGAGAGATTAGGGCCAAAAACGATTATTGTACTGTTAGTAGTCTTGTAATTTGATATTGTAATGTCGGTGAGGGTGCTAAAGTAATGCTGGTTGAGGGGAGGCAGGAAGAGAAGGAGAGGGTGCTGATGCTCCTGAGGTGGAGGGACCAGTGCATAAAAAAAATGCTTGATCAAGATTGCCTGGCAGATGCCGCAGGTTCAGATGTAGGCTCCTTGTATGGGAGATCACGTCATCTAACCCCTCTTGAACTGAGGTAACGCTCCATGGACCGAGATAGCGGTCTTGGCAGTGTGTCGGCAATTGCCCGCATGGTCTGCAGCACCCTCACCCAGGACTGACGTGAGGTTGACCTCGACACCTCTTTCCTCCTATCAACTGCCCACTCCTCCTCCAGATACCTTGGTAATGTGTCGCCAACTCCTCCCAGTGGAGCTCCTCAGGCATGCAAGGTTGATAAGATCATCCAACTTCAGGCAACATGTCCGTCAAAAGCGTTTCGAAGCTCCCACCGTGCATGCAAATGGAAATTTCATGCCTCTGCTTCCGTGATGTTAAGGAAAGCCTGGAAATTCTTCACTGTCTGTGGGCCACAGGTTTTTGCAGCAGGCCATTGATGGTGGAGGTCTCAACCTCGTCAGCGACTCTTTGATGGCGCGATGCAGTGGGCTAGTTGAACTCTTTCCACACTGCCAAGTGACTCTGGGTCAAGTCCATCACATCCAAAATGGCGAAAGGGTCGGTGGGTTCGTCGATGTTTTGAAAAGTGGAGATTAATCCTTGGTCGAGCAGCTTGGATCAGGAAGTGTGTTTGACCGGCAGGAGGATCACCTCGATGCTTGGGTGATGCCACCATCAGGTCTGCGGGGTGGTCAGGAGCGTTATCAAGAGCAGGAGAATCTTGAAATGGAAGGTTTTTTTCTTCCAGGTACCTATCCACCTGAGAGATGAACAGTTATGGAACCAGTCCAGAAAATTGCTGCTGTTAAGCAGACGCCTTCCTGTTGGCCCAAATACCATGGGCAAGCAATGTGTTTGTTCTTTTCCCTGAGCGCACATGTCAGGAAATAGGTACGCATCATGGGCTTCGTCATAACAGTCCCATTTGTGATTGCGCAGAGAGAGAAGAGATACCCAGTCCCTTTGTGGCCTAATCCTGAATGTTGGTCCCCTCAAGCTTCGAGACAAAAGTTGTGTGTGGCATCTTTTTACATAACAGATATTTGCTCTGGGCAGGTACCTCCTTCTCCTCGATGAGCTGCCATGAGGTTGAGGCAGCGGAACAGTTCGACACCTTGTGTCCGCAGAAGGCACGCTCACCTGAAAGTTTAAATGTTGCGGAAACAATATCGCTTCTTGAAAGCCGGTGAAACCATCACTTGCTGCTCGAAATGGAACTGGGGCCACTTCGTACCTGCATCGCTAAATGGCATCACTCATAGCCACACCTCGAATCACTCATGCTAGCGCCCCTGTGCCAGCAGATATGATAACATATCACGTATCACCTTGCACGAATGCGAGACCACTTAAAGGCATGTTCTTTCTGCGAGTTGTCCTCCATCCAACATTGAACACGTTTGCCATCCTTTCTTATGTGAATGCTCCCAGACCTGGGTGACCACTTTGGTATGTGGTACAGCATTCGCCGCAAAAAAAAAAAAAAACACACTTTCTCAGAATCGCCTTCTCGTTCTTCATATGGCAGGGAATGGTGGATTTCGTTTTACTCCACACAATCTGGCCACAAAGGCCGCACTCCCTTCTCTCGAAAGCCGGTCCAGCAGCTCCATCTTTGTAGCTTAGAACTCATCACTTTTTCTGTCTCTTGGCTAGGTGATGCATCTCCGGCACTCGTCTTACGCCTGCGGAGCTATGTTTGATCAAATGAGCGGAGTGAGAGGTAAAAACACAGATCAAGGTAGTGGGATGAAAAGTATGATTGAGACCCAGGACACACTGCAACATAAACTAGTCAGCGGGAATTGTGGGTAACTGCGCGAGGGGTGAGTAGTTTGCCCATCGTTTGTGGGGATGGTTGGCAGGGTGGATAACATCTTAACACAGGTGATAGATGAGGTGAAAGCAATTTTAATATTGTGTCAACACACTGGTGATGACATCTTACACAGCAGTTGGTAGACACGGTGGAGCGTCTTCATTAGCCACAATGGTGGGGACCATGCCGTGCAGCAAGGTTTGTAGCACGGACCGGTGGAAATGCCCGCACAGTTAGGTAATATTGTGAATTGTGGGACGGCCGCGCAGGTCGCTTTATAGCACGACTAAAAATTTTATGCGCCGCAAAAAAAAACGAAGCAGAGGGCCACACAATTGAGGGCAGGTAATTGCCGCATGGTTGGTGGAAGATATGATTAGGACTGTTGTTATGCATCAGCAGCTCGTGAAAGATGTGTTTTTTGCATCTACAAAAAATGCGAATACGTGAAGCACAGGCGCCGCGAATGCTGAATCAGGTCGAAATGCTGAAATATAATAATATTTTTTCAGTATATACAATATACATATACATAGTTTGTTCAGGCAGTTCCACTGAAAAACAGACACGCTCCTGTGCCTGGGGTATAAGAGACTTGCGTTTCAATTTTCATTCACGTTAAATGCCACACTGTTTCGTTTTTTTCCGAAGCAAGGATCACCAAAATGAAACCGAAGCTGTGGTTGAATCGCACGAGAGGCAAAAAGGTGGAAGCACGCTTCTTCTAGTTAAAAATGTATTTATTAAAAGAGGAATCGGGATAATGTAGGCAAGGTGCTATAAATGACAGAAAACCAAGTGGTCAACAGACATGAAGAAGCGATGAGGAGACACGCAAACTTATAAACAACGGAAAGAAAGCCTAACTCTGAATGGGGCAATTACTGGACTAACACGCCCAAACAATGGGGCAGGTGTGGGCTTGATGCAGGTATGAAAGGCTGGTGTGTGTTTGGTCGGCCATCAGGATGAGGTGACATCAGAGAAGATGAATGACGATGAAAGCAATTGTTGATGAGGGAGATGGCCAAGCAAGAGAGGGATGTCATCCACTGAATGTTGCAGCTCCCCAACTCCAACTGATGTGCTCAGCTCAGTCATTGGCCTCTAGTGAACTCTGGAACCGACCTATGTGAGCGACAGGTGTGTCATTGGCCATCTGCTTCCGTGGGTTGCATTTTCCAGCCGTCCTGCACGGGGTGGCCCCAATAAAAAGAAAACATTTAAAACACCGTTCTGATTCCTCTCCAGGGCTCCACAGCTTACCACACCACCATGGCTTGGCGGTGGTGCCGGCCAAACAAGTCCATGACTCCTGTCCATTGAAAGTGTGAAGTGCTTTCTCTGTGCCTTTTTTGCCCATCCTCATCTGACCCTGCGGAATAATCAAGAGGTTTCACACGTACAACCTTACCGATACTGTCTTAGAATTAACAGTGACTGCCTGCAGTCACTAAGCAGCGTTTTTAACATGACTTACCACTGGACAAATAGCTATACAGGGAGAAATCTAACCTCTGTGACCTCTGAACGTTCCATACTATTTAACACGATCTAACTACGGAATGCTTCCCCACCTCCACATTAACAATATATGTACATCTTAACGGTAGGATAGCGTCCGACTCCTCGAGATATTCAAGATAATGCATCCTCAACCTCTGAGCTGTCCAAACTGTCCTCTAGTCTAATACACAAGTACATGTGTAAGTTGTGAGTCTGATTGTTTGTCTCATATGATTTCAACCCCCATGGGCAATTTCACTAAAACATTGCTGTACCGGATTATTTGCCCACACATGTAAGTCAATCTATACTAATAATATGTCAGTGTGGTGTGTGTGTGCTGTGTGTGTCAGTCAGTGTGTCCTCCATAACTCCAAATCATGACCTAGCAGCCTGACACTTTGCACGCATACTAAAAAAACTCCCAAGGAAGTGCAAGAGTGAAAATTTGGTGTTTGGGTAATTAAAACACCAGACGTTTTTCTGACTTGCTCACTTCCCTGACTTGGAACAGGCCACGACGAATTTTCTTAACAGATATAGTTTTTGTTTTCACTTTCCTCACTCATATATCGAATGCTGTTCACATCATAGGCTACGGAATCTCTGGGTACAATTGCAATGCCTTATAAATTGCCGAGACGTTCAGCATTTGTTGCTTTAATTCATTTTCCGCACATATGATCACCATGAGAACTCGTACTAAGAAGAATTACAAAATTAAGTTCACGCATCAATTTGCAAGCAAGTTCTGACTCCTAGAATGTGTTCCTTTGTCCAAATCGACATATTTGACATTTTGGGCGTCTCCTGGGATGTGTATTTTAATATGACGGTTCGGTGATTGCTTATCGCGGTGCCAAATGAGCCGATTCTTTTCAACCATTTCGTTTGCGTGCTAAGCCACTTCGTGAGTGCTCTCCAAGTTGCTGCTTGGATTGTTTGTTTTGGTTAACAGTAATCTGTGCTTTCAATAAACATTTGATTAGCAGACTACGTTCCCAACTGTGTTTGGGCCCTGCAGTGCCAGTGCGGTTGGTGCCTCGGGAGGTGTCTCATCCGCTGAAATGTGGCAATTTTATTTTTGGGCAGGATATCAACTGTTGTTTAATTATTTGTGTGATCTACTAATTAATATCCACCCATCACTTCGATATCAACAACATATATAACAAGCCTCGAAGAGCTAAGATCCTGCGTCCTCTTAAGATGACCGTCATAAAACGAATATGACGTCATTGGTGATGTATCAGGTTTGCGATAAATTACTCGTGCTAAATGCAGCCGCTGATTCCGAAAACAAAATTCAAACAGCTGCCTAGTTTTCGGAGATAATGTATACGGCATTTCCATTAGCGGCGATATTATGACGTCAATTTTTTTTCTTGGAAAAATTCAAATCGGAGAATGTTACTGTCTGCGCAGGGTATTTTTACATATATATGCCAAGTTTCAGGAAGTTTTCCATGAATAACTGTAGGCTTGTGAACAAATGAATACAAACAAAAAAGTCAAAATAAGGAATGCACGGTCATAAAATTGATTATGAATCGTCATAGTGATGGTATCTATGTCGGTAATTAATATCTGCTAATGCCTGTTCGATTCAGCAACACAGAAATTCAAAAGCTTTGCCTAGTTCGGAGATAATTTTTAGGCGATTTCCATTAGCGGAGATATTTTGAACGTCATAAACTTTTTTTTTCTAGGAGGAATTTTTCAAAAATCGGAGATGGTACTGTCTGCGCAGGGTATTTTACATATATAGCGCCAAGTTTCAGGAAGTTTCGATGATAACTGTAGCTGTGAAACAAAAAAGTCCACAAGAACAACAACGTGAGTAAGACTGAGGATCCTCCACGAGGATTAAAAAAATAGGTCCATCCGACCACGTGTTTTGCATTGATCTGGTTGTGAACGGCAGAGAGCAGAGATCAACATTTTGTGTTCCCTGTGCCTTGATATATTTTCAATTTAATTTTGTTTAAATTCCCCCTTAGAATTCCTCTCTTTCAAAGAACTCTGTTTGAAGGTAAATCGTTGTGTTTGTCCGTTGTTATTATTAACTTTATTGCCGTGTGTAACAACTTTGCACGTGTGCAGTATATAAACTAATTACCACAAATGGCACTGGTGTGTGTGTGGTGTGTGTTGTGTGTGTGTGTGTGTGTGTTGTGGTGTGTGTGTGTGTCGTTGATTGGTATCTAACTATGTGGGTTTCAGAATGTGGAATGGAGTCCTCCCAGGGTGGGCTCAAAAGTATCCCCTTCATTTCGGTAAAGGTACATTCATGGACCACAGCTGTGAAGTTTTTTCTGTTCCTAATTTGTGTCGAGGGCTCTCCTCAGGAATCGTCGCTGAGCCCGGACAGGATTCCACTGCAGTTCGTTGTAATAATATTCCCAGGAATGTGTTTTAATATCATTTGTGAGGTTCTTTGTCTTCATTCCTGTAGCTCCAACTCTCAGTGTACAACTTTTGGCATTCTTCAGCTTCCAGGTATTTGGTCATTTTCTTGATTTCTGCATTGCTTTGTCCAAAATCACTGGTATAACACCTCAATTCAGCAATGCCTTCTACTTTTTTTTGTACCTCAGCATTTATCTGGTCTCAATGCTTTGTTTTCGATGTTACACCATCGATGGGATCATTAGGGTCATACATGAGTGGTCAGGTACTTTCATGTTTTTCAGTGATTCCTTTTGTGTTCACCATTCCCACTAATTTTCTGGAATACGAATAAAAAGTTTATGCAGACGTGCCGTGGAATTACATTAATCTGTTGTCATTGTGTGTACAGCTTTTTCTGACATGTTTTTTTTTTTATTTTCTCTGTTGGTCATTAAGCGTCCATATCATCCTTTGCTAAACCCCACCTCCCACCCCACCTGTCATTTTTTTTCCTCCTCAACGCACATCTCTCTCTTCTCTCTCTCTCTCTCTCTCTCTCTCTCTCTCTCCTCTCTCTTCTTCTCTCTCTCGCTCTCTCTCTCTCTCTCGCTCTTCTCTCTCTCTCTCAACACCCCTCCCTCTGCAGTGTATAGCAACGTTTTGGTGAGGTGTCGCTCTTCCTCACCATCAACCCCCCCTTTCTGCTCTCACCCTCCCCTCTTCCTAGCTCCCTACTTTCATCCTTTCGCCTCCCCTCACCGCGGTCCTTCTCACTTACACCGCCACCTTTTCTCTCCCTCCCTTCTCTCTCCCACACCCCCCTGC
>CM068961.1:94072790-94097723 GCA_035128595.1 Eptatretus atami
CACTTTGTTCTTGGCTATGCTTTCTAATTTTTGCATCCGTGCAATATCTTAAGGCTCATGGAGGAGCTTGCACATAAATCACATGCAGCACAAGGACGTTATGAGACATCAATGCACTGTTACGTCATTTAACTGCACACTTGTGAATATATCGCTGTAATATATCGATGGCCTAAAGCGAAAACCTTGGAGGTACACCTTTTGGCATTTTCACTTTTTGACGAAAATAAATGATTTCGCTCCAATATTGCTTTCCTGGTTAGCATACCACGCTCTTACATCTCGTCGTTTGAGTTCTCAAAAAAGATTTTATTTTCTGCTTTCCCATAAAACGATCCATCTATGCAATGGTAATCAATTAGACTTCAAGGCACAAGCGTGCGGTGGGAATTCCACATCACAAATTGAATACTCAGATGGGAGCGCAAAACGGGCCATACCGCGTTGACTTTTCAATAACAAAATGAAAAAATACAAATTTGAATAAAGCAAATCAAAAGATGGCTGTAAATAGTAGTTTCTTGGACACTTACTCATTTTTAGCGTCTTTCCTTTATCTGCCGCTTTCGTTTGTTCTTTGCCTGTTTGTTTCTCTTTCCTTATCAGAGTGCCGCCAATCTGTGCGTTTAGGATCCAGGGCTTTGGACTCTGCACGAATCCTCCTAAGTCTGACCACCAAGCTGTTTTTCCTCCTCCTTCTCCTCTTCGTCCACCTGCAGTACTGCAGTATTCGGACAGGCGTCAGATGTCTATCATATCATAGGCACGAGTCAGGTTATCCTGAGATGCATGGTGTGCAAGAAGGTGCAGTCGCAGTAGCTTGGAGTGGAGGGATCCAGAACTGTTGTAGGAAAAAAAAAAATTAATGACAGTGGAATTAAATAATCCATTATCCAATTGCGTCACAAATGAGAAAGCCCGTGATTTTGCTGAGCACCCAGTGGGTTTCCTTTATGTAAAGGCCATTAATCTAACGTTGAAGCCATCCGTTACGAACATTCCTGTACAACGGTCCAATTCCTGAGAAGTCCACACGATTCTCCTGGACTTTGGACCATTCTCTGGAATATTTGAATTTCCAAATCAAAGCAACATTTGACTCTAAATGCTGCTGAAGAGATTTATAATGGTGCCGTCTACATATTTTACCTACGCAGATGGAGGGGGTTAGGAAGGGGTGAGAGAGAGAGAGAGAGAGAGAGAGAGAGAGTAGAGAGAGAGAGAGAGAAGAGAGAGAGAGAGAGAGAGAGAGAGAAACAAAAGGGATAAAATGTCAGGGGGAGTTGGGGAGAAAAGGGGAATGAGCTGTAAAGAGATTATTTTAAAGAATACAAGTGGGATGTATGTGCCAGTGTAGGGCATGGGGGTGGAGGTGGCAAAAAGTGAATGTATGTACGTAATATGTAAATTGCATCAACAAAACAACACATGAGTCATCCCCCCCCCCCTCCCCATTTTAACATTTCTTTCTCATTATCAAATTACTGTCAAGCTGTCAGTTAGGAACCCTTAGGGTGCAGGCTGAGTATGATTACCACATTCCATAGTCGAAGACGGTAAATCATTGCGTGACATTCCACAATTTCATATAAACAGGCAGGACAGCCAACTTAACATCACTGTTGTGGGATGCAAGTTCTAAGTCAAAACAACACAACACATCTCTCTCTCAAAACATATAATTATTTACCATTTCATATAAAGAAAGCACACAACAGGTTACGAGATGGATTATCATTTGTACTTTGATTATTCTTGGATTCAATTAAAATATCTGAGAAATAAATTGTCCGCCTAATTCGACAGAATATTTTCAATCACAACCAATGCGTCAAAAGCGCATTCTGATCTGGAGTAGAAGGGTTCGGGACCAAGCTGCGGATGTTTGCTTTGCAAGTCACCAGATTGAGTGGAGGAGGTTTCCACCCCCACGGTGTTCCAAACCTGAGGGGGAAGGATCAATGTGGGCGGGTAGAGTGGGAGCAAAACGGTGGAGACTAAGTCACATTATGTCATCCTCTGGGACAAACCCCTCCCTGGTGTCTCGGTCAAGGCGGGGCCCGGTCTTGTTATATACCCCAGTGGCCCCTGGCCCTCGCCAGCTCAGCATCGTCCACCATTCTCCAGGCAAGCTGTGTCCTGGACTGCACCACGTCCGAGTGATGAGCAGCCCTGATGTGGGATACGGGAGTGACGACCAGGCCCGAATCGGTACACCCGGCCCCACGGCCACAGCCTGTCACTGGCCAGAGACTATGGTACCAGCCCCGGGCTCCCCGATGGAAGGCGACGGCGGTGTACCCGGCCAAGCTAGGACCATGAGCCAGGGAGAAGCTAGGAAGGCCGGTAAGGCCGAGGCTCGGATCCGCAGGCCTATGAACGCCTTCATGGTATGGGCCAAGGATGAAAGAAAGCGGCTGGCACAGAAAAATCCGGACCTGCACAATGCAGAGCTCAGCAAAATACTGGGTGAGTACCATGAAATTCCCAACTGATGAACAAGGAGGAGATGTTAAACAAGATTCAACTAAAGTTAAAAATATCAGGGATTCTCATTACTTTCAGCAGGAGGTATGTACTTGCAGAGTAAGGACATTTCATGGTAGGTTGTTCTGCATGAGGATCAGCATGCATGTTTTCTCTTAACAGATGCTTGACCTGTTTGGCCTCTTAATATGCTTCTTAATGGACACTTGGCCAAAACAGCTTCATGGGACAATCATGGAATTATCAGTATGTTCATCCATTCAAAAGTTGCCATTAAATGTTGGGAGTTACAGTATAAACCGTTTCTACAATTGTCTGGACAAATTCTGTGTAGATGGTCCATTTGGCATGATGCTAAGAACAGAAGAGATCACTTCATCGTATCAATCAGCTGAGGCCTAGGGCAGAGTAAAGACTGCGAGCAACTACACTTGGCTTAAACAATTCCATGGAACCGACACTCAGAAACTGACATAATGTAAGTTCCACCTTGCCAAAGTCATGCCTGGACCTGTCAGGTAACTGGATAAGGGTCGAGGATGGTAAACACACAAATCGAAGAATTTGCTTGGATGAAACCTCAATTTTGCATTGACTAATTCCAG
Source organism: Eptatretus atami (assembly GCA_035128595.1). Lineage (NCBI taxonomy): Eukaryota > Metazoa > Chordata > Myxini > Myxiniformes > Myxinidae > Eptatretus > Eptatretus atami. Next base: position 94,075,883 of record CM068961.1, read on the forward strand.
ACAGCGTCCAAGTCCTTCAGACAAGTAAGGTAATTGGCAGACCTCCAATTAATACGGTGTGTGGGATTTTAACCTTTGGGCACACCATCATGAGACCCCAAGTTCTCAAACGGGAGCCACAAACCCATCTCGTTACGATGCGAGTCACCTTTTCATGGCCTAGAAATATGACATGAGGAGCGATATTAAAAGCTGCTTTGAAAACATATCAAAGCATTCCACAATAATGTATCTTGTGGTCTCCATGACATTTGGGTGAGTTAAGCTGGCTATCCGAATAAAATAATTTGATAGACAAAAACAAACTATTAACAATCAGCAATAATAAGGATAATAATGATCATGAGACGAAATTAAGACTATTGTTCATCGCTGTGCAAGCAAAGGTTATCATATTTTCTTTCACACCACAACAAACATATACACATCCCATTCACGTGATTGGACAGATGGTTATGCAAATAGCCTTTGCCATTATATATTGCTTTTCTCGATGGGGATCTTGATTTTCATGTTCACTTTGAGCAAATGCAATTTGTGTATTTATGTATGTACAATGTACATATATGTGTATATATATATATATATATATATATATATATATATATATATATATATATATACACACATAGTGTTGTTGCTCTTTATAGCTGAATATGACCATTCACATGTGACAAACGAACAACCTGGTTGAATGAATTTGTTTATAGTGCAGAAGCTGCTGCCCAGACAACAACCACACACAAAGATTGTAAGCAGTGTCACCTGATGTCAAGGAACCCCAGAGAAGACTAGACCACTTGCTAGCAACATTTTGGGGAGGAATGTCATTTGGTCAGGGTGTTGGTAATAACTTGCCTACAATTCACGGATACCGTGAGAACTTTAACGTCCACGGACTAACGCTAACAGACGGGATACCCAGTGTTACGTCCATTTAAGGGATGGCGCGCACAATGATGAATAACTCTGCATGCGTAAAACCAGGATGGCAGTTTATAGCAGGGTCGAGATTCGAACAAAGGCGAGTACACATAACTCTTGGCTGTCCTAGAAGTACATATAATATAATATATATATTATATATATATATATATATATATATATGTTTGCTCCTTGTACATATAAACACTAATTTAAAAACAACCCAATTTCCCTGAAATTTACCGCACCATGTTGTTTTCACATGTGAAATGTCAAGGTCACAATAACAACTCTCAATTCTTCATGAAATTTATGTTAAAACATGAAATAACGGCGTTTTGGCTGATCCATCACCGTATTCCGGACGTCCCCCTCCGCGGGAAGATGGGCGGCGCTCACCTTGCTCAACAATCTTCTTGATGTTTACTAAAGTCTAAATAGCCCTATCTTGATCAATTCACCAAAACATATATATATATATTATATAACACACACACACACACACACACACACACACACACCACACACACACACACACACACACACACACACGTTGTGAGACAAAAGTCTGAGTTAGCAGCTGTATATGTAATGAGATGTGATAATAAAATTAATTGTTATCATATGAAACGAAAAATGAACTCTTAAGGATATAACATCTAGTATATTATGAAAAATACAATTTGTGTTTACATATAGTCAATAATTTGTGTGACCCCCTTTGGCCTTGAGAACGACCTTAACTCGACTTGGCATTGATTCATTTCGGTTATGGATTATGATTGTGTCCATTTTATCCAAAATGTTTTGTAATTCACTCTTGACCATAATCAGATGACTCACATCAATTTTAGCTTCTTCCTCTCAAATGTCATAACCATTCTTGTACCCTACCACACACACACAACACACACACACACACACACAACACACACACATCACATATTGTGATACTAATTACAGATACTGTGTTAGGTCATTTCCAAGAGCACCATTTCTTATGAGATATCAAACACTCAATGAAAACCAATGACAAGATCAATACAAAAATGAGACCAAAGTTCAACACCATACCGGTACAAGACTTTCAAACCAAGGTTTTCTGGAACTAAAGGTTGGAAAAGATGGAGGGCATGAAAGAAACACAGTATGTGCTGTAATAACAAGTGACTCCTGAAAAGTTATAAAATAAACGGGTTTTAAAGCAAGAAAAATAAAATGAAAGTTAATCTCAGTGGGGCTCAGAATTCATGCTCGAGAGGGGGAGGGGGGGGGGTCTGACCATAAATTGGGGGATGGGATGATCATAATCAGATTTTTTTTTTTTTACTCCTAACGTGGCCTAACGAATGAACCTAAAACAGTTGACTTGGAGACGGTTATCCATCGTAGAATATACCATGGGATAACGCCAAAAACAGGTGCAGCAATCTTGGGTGTGTTACCCTGGCTGGACTTCATTGAATTGTTTTCTTTTTCTTTCCTTTGCTCCGTGTCTATATTTCCAGCTCTATGGGGTGGGTGAACGTCTTTGGAAAAGTACAGGCAACAGCCAATCATAAACTTTCCGAAATTGCATCGTTCATGGATTGATAGAGATTTAAAGGGAATCATAAGGCATGAGTGAGTCTCTGGTTTACGTAACGTTTACAATAATTGCTGATTGCAATGTCCACATAGAATCCTCTCGAATGCCCACCACCCCTAACACCCAACACCCAACTCCCTTTATCGTTTATTCTCGTAATTTCCACCATTTATTGCCATCTACAATGTCTGTGCAATTCCTTGTATCTCGTCTGTGTGATCCACCTTCCTCATTCCCATAATCTTCACCATCTTCCCTACTTCCCATCAGCCCTATTCGTTACACCTCTGGTTCTCTTAAGTTTTATTCCTCTAAATGTATGTACAAGCCGCTCGGTGAGCTTCAGACAAAGTAAGAAAAAGCCAGTTTTGTACACTTTTTGGATTCAGGATGTTTGAAGGTCGAAATGGTTTTGCTGTCTCTTCGAACAGTTAATTCCTGTTTTCAATGTCTATCATTTCCTACCATCTTTATAATCTTCAATTTGTCAATCTCTCTTCCAATATTCCTTCCATAGATCTGTATATAATACATCTGGCCCAATCGTCCTCATTCTCATCCTTTCCCGTCCTATATTTCATACACCCAGGTTCGTCCTGGAGGGCGCTCAGCGCAACCGAACGGCAGCCTTTTGTGGATGAGGCCGAGCGGCTTCGTGTCCAGCACCTGTCCGACCACCCCGACTACAAGTACCGACCTCGCCGGAGGAAGCAACTCAAGCGTCCGGCCAAGCGGCCGTCCGAGTCCGGCCAGGAGACCGAGCCACCGTCTTGCCGCTTGGGTCCACGGCCCAGGGAAACCGACATGCGTCCAATGCGCTACAGGGAACTCCAACCCGCTCCGCTGGGGTATGGACGGCGAACCAGTGGGATGGAGGCGTCCATGACCCCACAGTCCATGATCGATCCCAATTCAAACCTGCTGTGCCTCCCGACAGGACGTGTGCCCGGACATTTCCATGGGGAACCACAAGTCGTCTCACAGCCCCCCATACATCACTCATCACCTTTTTTCTCGACGGCGTATGGGGGCTATGGGAGCTCATATGGGAGCGCAGTCATGCCCGGGCAGGTATATCCCCCTGGACCGAGTCGCCAGATTACCTCTCCCAGCACCTTCACCGTGGGCAGCTTCTCAATGCCCGAAGGGCGCTACCTGCCGATCAGGGATGGCATGTTCATAGCAGATGAGCCATCTCCTCGCTCTGAGTCCAGGGGCTCGGCAGGAATGGAGGGACTTGAACCGTACTGCCTGGAGGAGGTGGATTGCAGTGAACTCGAGCAATATTTAGCTCCGGGTGCCATGGTGGCTACGGATGGGACAGATATACCGGGACAGCAGCCTTCCGGGGACGGAAACCTCATAGCAGCACTCTCGGATGCCACCGCACTGTACTACAGCAGCTACTACTGCTAACCACCACCATGGAAAAATTTGAAACTTAAACAGTGTTACGAACCGCTCTCAGTATTACAAGGCATGCAATGGGCAGACGCGTGGATGGCCAGCTTAACCTGCACTTCAAAATGGCCCGGCGTCTGGACGGCCAGCTTCACGTGCAGTTCAAGTTGGCCAGACGCATGAAAGGCCAGCTAAATGTGGGCAGGCGCGTGGACGGCCAGCTTAACGTGCAGTTCAATGTGTGCGGCCAGGCGCGTGCGAGACGGCCATCTTCACGTGCAGTACAATCCCTCAGCATTCCTCGTGTGCCTTTCAGAGTGTTGTACAAGTCGACCGTTCCGCGTCCGCACCTACGATTGGAGAGAAAAAAAGGACGTGCGGACCGCATGACTCAGCGGGGATCTCTGGGATGGTCGATCCTATAACGGTGGATGTTTATGGGCGAGGGACGTTGGTTTATTAAAAAGTAAAATTTAATCTGTTTTTATTTTATTTTATTTTATTTTAATATCCAAGTCAATAGTTATATAATTCCCCCATCCATTTGCCATTTCCTTGATCGATGTTTTAACCCTTTTAATATGCATTTCTTGATGTTTATCAAACAATTATTAAGGAATTGTTATTTATTTCGGTCCAACAAAAGCTCCCGATTATATCATATAGCGGGTGATGAATGATAAAAGATGTTTCTAGTTTAATTTTTTGTTTTTTTTAAAAAACGTGTACAGCGTCTGGTTCTTAATAAACGAGGCTGGCATTACCTGTTTGACCAACGTCTCGTTTGCTTTTTGGTGAAAGCACGGAATTCGTGCCCGCAGCCCCTCCCGCACGTCTCGCACCGAGCAGCCGTGACGCCGAGGAAAGGAAGACCGAACCCAAGCTGCTTCCGGCGCGATACGAGCGCCGCTTTGTAAAAATAAAACCTGCTGCGGAGCCGTCCGTCGCCGAGAAACACCCGCCGGTGAGGCCACGTGGTGTCGCGCCCTGCAGGCGGTGAGGCCACGTGGTGTCGCGCCCTGCAGGCGGTGAGGCCCACGTGGTGTGCGCCCGCAGGCGGTGAGGCCACGTGGTGTCCGGCCCCTGCAGGCGGGTGAGGCCAGACGTTGTCTGCGCCCCTGCAGGCGGTGAGGCCCCGTGTGGTCGCGCCCTGCAGGCGGTGAGGCCCGTGGTGTCGCGCCCTGCAGGCGGTGAGGCCGACGTGGGTGTCGCGCCCTGCAGGCGGTGAGGCCACGTGGTGTCGCGCCTGCAGGCGGCGAGGCCACGTGGTGTCGCGCCCTGCAGGCGGCGGGACCACGCCTGGCCGCGCCCTCGGGGCCGCTGGCGAGCAGTGTGAGAGAAAAGGCACCAAATTGCCTTAGTTTCCCAAGGTCCTTCTTTGGGTTTAACCTTTTCACCAACACGAAGGCACGTCCGAACAATAAAAACCTGTAGGATAGGAGGTTCCCGAGCGGTGTTCCCTGAAATACTTTTGACTTGAAACGAAACCGCTTCGTTGACGCCGTAATTCAAACGAGCGACTCCGGGACCCGAAGGTCGGTGCACGAATCTGAAGTCTCCACGGACACGTGGGGTCTCAAACACGACTACACAAGCCGTAGGTATAAAACGCAAACACGGGTTTAATGGGTCGTATTGGCGGAGGGGTGATTAAGTAAATAATAAATCAAGAGGTAGTGTTGACACTGCACAGGTCTGTAGTGAGGGCCTCGTCCAGAATGTTGTTCGGTTTTGGTCACATGATCACATCTCATGAAGGACATCACCGCCATGTTGCACAGAGTGGGGAGTAGAGCGACCTCATTGGGACAAGGCGATAAGCGACAAGGGTAACTGATCGAGATATTTATTTAAAATAATGAAGGGTATCGATAAAATAAGTGCAGAAGGAATTTTTCAACAAAATCAGAAGTTACAGGAGTCCAGGACCAAGGGCTACACTTTCAGAGTGAAGAAGAGGAGTTCGGATTGTTTTAAGGTAGGGGTCCTTCAGAGCCTGATCAAAACACTCCAAGATCCTGGGCACTGAATCTGGAAAGGACTCCCCTCCCCCCTGGTATTGACCAAAAAAAATTCCTAATTTCAAATAAGTCCAAATTTATTCATTGACAGATGTGCATGCCCCCCTGTGGTACAGAACTACAACACTACCTGGAGATGTGCATGCCCCCCTGTGGTACAGAACTACAACACTACTTGCAGGTGTGCATGCCTCCACCCCCTCTCCCCTCCCACCTCTTATATAGAGCAACCAACTGCGACCTACAGATGTGCATGCCCCCAAACACCCTCTTGCACAGGACAACAACACAACTTGCAGATGTGCAGCCCCTCCCCAACTCTAATACAGGCGACAATTCACCTGTAGTTGTGCATGCCCCCCTCCACCCCTCTTGCACAGAGCTACAACTCTTACCTGCAGATGTGCATGTCCCATTCCCCCTCCCCCACCCCTACCCTCTCTTGTACTGAGTGACAACACGACCTGCAGCTGTGCATTCCCCCTCCACCCCTCTTGCACAGGACAACAACACAACTTGCAGATGTGCAGGCCCCCTCCCCAACTCTAATACAGGGCGACAATTCCACCTGTAGTTGTGCATGCCCCCTCCACCCCTCTTGCACAGAGCTACAACTCTACCTGCAGATGTGCATGTCCCATTCCCCCTCCCCCCACCCCTAACCCTCTCTTGTACTGAGTGACAACACGACCTGCAGCTGTGCATTCCCCCTCCAACCCTCTTGCACAGGACAACAACACAACTTGCAGATGTGCAGGCCCCCTCCCAACTCTAATACAGGGCGACAATTCCACTGTAGTTGTGCATGCCCCCTCCACCCTCTTGCACAGAGCTACAACTCTACCTGCAACGCAGATGTGCATGTCCCATTCCCCTCCCCCCCACCCCTACCTCTCTTGTACTAAGTGACAAACACTACCTGCAGCTGTGCATTCCCCCTCCACCCCTCTTGCACAGGACACTAATAGGACTTGCAAGATGTGCATGCCCATTCCTCCCCACCGCCCTCTTGTACAGAGCTACAACACGAACGGCAGGTGTGAGGAAGGGTAGTCATTGTAGCTACTGTAGTTATTGGCAGGTGTGCAGGTTCGCGTTGTATAGCTATGTATTTATTCACAGGTGTGCAGGAAGTATTGTAGCTCTGTTGTTATTGGCAGGTGTGCAGGTAGCATTGTAGCTATGGAGTTATTAGCAGGTGTGCAGGAAGTGTTGAAGCTCTGTTGTTATTGGCAGGTGTGCAGGTAGAATTGTAGCTATGAAGTTATTAGCAGGTGTGCAGGAAGTGTTGTAGCTATGGAATTATTAGCAAGTGTGCAGGAAGTGTTGTAGCTATGGAGTTATGAGCAGGTGTGCAGGAAGTGTTGTAGCTATGGAGTTCTTAGCAGGTGTGCAGGTAGCGTTGTAGCTCTGTTGTTATGGGCAGGTGTGCAGGTAGCATTGTAGCTATGGAGTTATTAGCATGTGTGCAGGTCGCGTTGTAGCTCTGTTGTTATGGGCAGGTGTGCAGGTAGCATTGTAGCTATGGAGTTATTAGCAGGTGTGCAGGAAGCATTGTAGCTCTGTAGTTATTGGCAGGTGTGCAGGAAGCGTTGTAGATCTCTAGTTATTGGTAGGTGTGCTGGTTGTTTTGTAGCTCTGTACAGTTATTGGCAAATGTGCAGGTATTGTTGTAGCTCTGTAGGTATTGGCAGGTGTGCTGGTTGCCTTGTAGCTCTGTATAGTTATTGACAGGTGTGTAGGTAACATTGTAGCTCTGTAGTTATTGGCAGGAGTGTAGGTAACATTGTAGCTCTGTAGTTATTGGTAGATGTGTAGGTAGCGTTGCTGCTCTGTAGTTATTGGTCGATGTGCAGGAAGTGTTGTAGCTCTGTAGTTATTGGCAGGTCGTGCTGGTTGTTTTGTAGCTCTGTACAGTTATTGGCAAATGTGCAGGTATCGTTGTAGCTACGTAGTTATGGTAGCTGTGCAGGTAGCGTTGTAGCTCTGTAGGTATTGGCAGGTGTGCTGGTTGCTTTGTAGCTCTATATAGTTATTGGCAGGTGTGCAGGTAGCTTTGTAGCTCTGTAGTTATTGGTAGATGTGTTGGTATTGTTGCAGCTCTGTAGTTATTGGTAGATGTGCAGGTAGCATTGTAGCTCGGTCGTTATTGGCAGCTGTGTAAGTAGAGTTGTAGCTCTGTAGTTATTCATATTGGCAGATGTGCATAATGAAATTTTATATTCGTACTTTTTCATACAATTCCAAAACAACGTGAAGGTATTAGTCTCCTCCATAACTCCAAAACCATGAAACCTAACAGCCTAAAACTTTGCAGGAATCCTAAGAAAACTCCAAGTAAGTGCAAGAGTGAAAATTGGGTGTCTGGGTTAATTAAAACACCCCTTTTGAAGATAATTAATGGCCTTATTTAATTATATCCTTCATCAGGCGATCCTTGGCCACCTCGCTCTCTGGGTCTTAAGGCGTTTCTTGGGTAACCTCGCTGGGGGTCTGAAGCCGCCATGTTTTTTGGCCTGCTCAACCCATAAAGGAAATACACACATGAGAGCGCAGACAAGCCGATCAATTGAGCTAATTGGACTGAAGCCGCTGTGGGACGTGGCCGCATTTTATTGGCCGTCAACACGACATGTAAGCATATGTCGGCCTACATGTATACGGTATAACGATTGTCGAAATAATGGGCTTTGGAGAATATTTTCGGACTTATGACTGTTGTCTTCAGCAAGAGCCACACTGTTCTATTTCTATGTGAACCAATCACCAACTTGGCTGATCATGTTTGAACTTTTTGCTTCATTATCTATATATTACTAAAACTCTCATCTTGTATGTATATATATATATATAATATATAATATATATATATATATATATATATATATATATTGTGTTACGGCTGTGGAAATTCGCAACCACCATTCAGGTCCCGTAGGTGAGGTATTTCTGAAGTACGTGTATAGTTAGCCCCAAACCCGTTGTTTAGAGGGAATTAATGTGATTCATTCGGGCTGCAACACTTTGAGTTAGCATTTTTCTGTTCTTATTGTTATCTGGTGCACAAAACAACAACGAACATCGCCACAACCAACATCTCCACGATCACTCCTCCCCCCAATCTTCTTTCACTCCACGACGCAACAACCTCGACGCCAACAATCACTCCACTCACGCCACACGACGCCACCTGCCACAACTGCGCTACCAGCATCTTCACCACTCGCCATTCATCGAGCATCGTGCGGTCACGATCTCCGCGGGAGATGGAGGAGCGGAGTGGCAGCGGCAGCAACCAGTGTGTGAAGGGGCATCTCCCGCCAGATCTCCCGCCCAAAACCTCCCGCGCAAACATCTCCGCCCAAAACGCCGCGGCGAACATTTCCCGCTTGAATCTCGTTCCCTCTCCACCGAAGTGAGGAGAGGGAGGGGGGTGGCGTGTCCTCTCCCGATTGGCGGGTGCGCGATGTGACGCGTCCGAACGGGCAGGGCGCGGGGCGAGAGAGGGGAAGGACCTCCCTACAAAAGAGGTGGACAGACAGAGCCTGAGAGGATCGTTCGAAACCCAGGGCAGCCGAAACTGAGAGGATCGTTCGAACTGGAGGCAGCTCGAAACTGAGAGGATCGTTCGAAACTGGAGGGCAGCTCGAAACTGAGAGGATCGTTCGAAACCCAGAGAATAGCTCGAAACCGGGAATCGTTTCGTACTGGTCTCGTGTGTGCATCGCCTGTTCGGTTCTTCTTCTTCTCTTTTGGTTCGGTTGTGCACGGCTTCTCGGCCTGTCGGTGCCGTCCTGGACGGAGCGCCTGCCATTCCCCCCCGTCCGCACCGAGATAGCGGCGAAACGCCGATCGAGTTCCCCCAAAACCCCGTCCGAGCTGTCGGGCGCACGGCGCGAGATACGCGCGGCACGAGCTGGTCGGTGCACCACGCGGAGGGACTCAAGGCTGTGGTCGCCAGGTGGACGACGCGCACAGGGAAGTCGCGACTTCCTTTCTTCTTTTCTTTGGGTTCTGTGTGTGAACGTGTGTGTGTGGCGCCGTCCGTCAAGTAGTATTGTATAAGTGTTGCCGTGTGTTGCGTAGTCGTTGTAGCTCTGCGTCGTCGTTGCTTTATTGTTTTTCGCATTACATTTGCTTTTGTGCATATCTGTGACTATACGTGTGCTTTGCCTGTGTCTGTGTAAATAAGTGCTTGTTGTGAATTGTTCCGTTTCGCTGCGTCCTTTCCTTTGTTGGGTTCTCATCTTGCTTCACGTAAAGGGTTCGAGTGAGCGTGATACGCCCGATAATTAATTGAAACGTCGAGGCGACGATAACACCGCTCGGTTATCCCGATAGCACGGAACGGACCGCTTAAGCGGTTCGTGTCGCGAAGTCGACCTGCGGCGAGGTGCGATCGCCCGGTTTACCATCAGCGTGGTACTTAGGTAGGTCGAGTTTGGCGAACAACCCTATTCCACGCGGGTTCCCACTATAATTGGCACGATCGTGGTGAGGCCGAAGGCCCACCCGTGACTGCTCCCGGCGTTAGTCCGGAGGGTCACGACAGAATTGTCCGTCCGTGGGCGAGACGTGCCGCGATTCGAGTCACGTGGCCGTTCGCACGCCGGCGGGCGCGATTCGCAACACTGGTGTACAGGAGTGTGATTCGAATCCCTCCCGTCTCCGCTAAATTCACGGGAATCGGTCCAGGGGTGAGAGGAGCGACCCCCGATTCCCTCCAAATTACGAGCGATTTAAAATTAACCCCTTGTGAGAAATAAGATGGAGTCTCAAGGCGAGCGGGGCCGGGGGTAGTGGAATGGATTTAGAATGTGTAGAATCCATGGTCCAGGATGGAAACCCCGAGCAGGACATTGGTGTGCAGGAACAGTTTCCCCCAACTGAACCCAGAGCCCGAAATGGGCGCGGCGGCGGAGAGGCCGCGGTGTATGACACCCCCCACCCCGCCTCCGTCAAAGTCCCCCCAGTCCCGGCGGACCCGCGCCTGAGGCGAAGCGATTGCCGCAGACCCATTAACGTGGGCCAGGTAAACATGATCTTGCAGGCAATAAGCGGAATGACGCAACAAATAAACGAAATTAAAACGAATATGGAAACAAATGCGCAAGGAATGAAGGAGGAAATGAAAGAAATGCGGGGTGAGATGCAGCAAATGGGCCGAAGCCTGCAGGCGGGCATGAAGGCAACAATCGCATCCACACGGCGTCTAGCATTTATCGCCCACTCCGCCTGTTGTGTTGCCTTCATGCCCGCCTGCAGGCTTCGCCCATCTTGCTGCATCTCACCCCGCATTTCTTTCTATTTCTCCTTCATTCCTTGCCCGCAATTTGTTTCCATATTCGGTTTCAATTTGTTTATTTTTGTTCGTCATTTGTACCTTATTGCTGCCAAGTATCATGTTTAGAACACTGGGCCACACGTTAAGTAGGTCTGCGGCAATCGCTTCGCTCAGGCGCGGTCGCCGGGGACTGGGGAGGACTTTGACGGGGAGGCGGGGGGTAGGGGGGTGTATACCGCAGCCTCTGCCGCCCGCAGTTCGCGCCCATTTCGGGCTCTTGGGTTCAGTTGGGGGAGAACGGCTCTGCACATGTCCTGCTCGGGTTTCCATCCTGGACCATGGATTCTACATTCTAAATCATTTCCATACCCCGGTCCGCTAGCCATTGAGAGACTCATCTTTTTTCAAAGGGGATTATTGTGAAGAATCGGCGTGGTAATTTGGAGGTAATTCGGGGGTCGGCTCCGTCTACTCTGGACCGATATTCTCACGTGGAATTTAGCTGGAGAGGGAGGATTGAATCACACTCCTGTACACAGTGTTTGCGAATTCTCGGCGCCCAGCGGGTGCGAACGGCCACGTGATCGAATCGCGATACGTTTGCCCACGGACGGACACAGATTCTGAGTCGGACGTCCTAGCTGGTCTGAACGCCGGGGTAGCAGTCGGGTGGGCTTCGGCTCAAGATCAGTGCAATGTATGATGATGGGAAACGCAGTGTGAAATAGGGTTGTGTCGCCAAACTGCGACCTACGTAAGTACTCACGTGATGGTAAATCCGGGGCGGATGCACTCGCTCTGGCGAGGTGATCGTGACACGACCGCTTTTAAGCGGATCCGTTCGTGCGTATCGGGGATAACCGAGCGGGTGTTATTCGTGGCTCGCGGTTGTCAATTAATTGACTGGGCGTTCAGGCTCAACGGTCGAACCTTTAGTGAAGAAGAATGAGAGCACAAAGGAAGGAGCAGCGAACGGGACATTCAACAAACTTTATTAACAAGACAAGGCAAAGCACACGTATAGTAAGAATTATGGGTGGGCACAAAAAGAAATGTAAGGATGCGAAAAACAATAGGAAGGCCACGACGACGCCAGAGCTAGCAACCGATGCTACGCGACCCGGCAACACTTATACAATACTACTTGACGGACGGCGCCACAGCCACGTTCACAACAGAACAAAAGAGAAAGAAGAAAGGGAGTCGTAGACTTCCTGGTGCTGCGTCGTCACGTCTTGGGACAAGGCCTTGAGGTCCCTGCGCGTGGTGCAAGAGCAGTGTGCCCGTATTGCGGTGCGCCGGACGCAGCTCGTGAGGGGTTTTGGGGGGAACTCGATCGGGTTCGCCCGCTTAGATCTGGTGGGCGGACGGGTGGGGATGCAGGCGCTCGTCAGGGAGGCACGACAGGCGAGAAGCGTGCACAACGAGACCAAAAGAGAAAGAAGAAAGAACGCGACAGGCGATGCCAACGGACGTACGACACGATTCCCGGTTTTGAGCTATTTTGGTTTCGAACGATCTCTATTGTTTCGAGCTGCCTCCAGTTTTCGAACGATCTTAGTTTTCGAGCTGCTCCAGTTTGAACGATTCTTCAGTTTCGAGCTGCCTGGGTTCGACTGATCTCATCAGGTTGTCTGTCCACTCTTTTGTAGGAGGTCTTCCTTCTCGCCCCGCGCCCTGCCCGTTCGAGGTCACAGTCGCGCAAATCGCAAAGGGAGAGGACAACGCCACCCTCCCTCTCCTCACTTCGGTGGAGAGGGGAACGAGATCTAGGGCGGGAAATGTTCGCAGGGGGCGTTTTTGGGCGGAGATGTTGCGCGGGGGTTTTTGGGCGGGAGTCTTGGCGGGAGATGCCCTTCACACCTGGTTGCTGGCTGGCCTTCGCTCTCATCTGTCCGCGGAGATCGTGGAACGCTACGATGCTCGATGAATGGCGAGTGGTGAGATGCTGGTACGCAGTTGTGGAGTGGGTGTGGGCGTGAGTGGGTGGATTGTTGGCGTGAGGTTGTATGGCGTCTGGAGTGAAGAAGATTTGGGGGAGGAGTGATCGTGGAGATGTTGGTTGTGGGATGTTTCGTTGTTGTTTTGTGACAAGATAACATAAAAACAAGAAAATGGCTCAATCAAAGTGTTGCAGCCGATGAATCACTTAATTCCTCTAAACAACGGGTTTGGGGATAACTATACACGTACTTCAGAAATACTCACTACGGGACTGATGTGGTTGCGAATTTCCAAGCGTAACGATATAATATATATATATATAATATTATATATTTATATATATTATATATATATTATATATATATAATCAAGTGAGAGTTTTAGTAATATAAATAGATAATGAAGAAAAAGTTTTCAAACATGAAAAAAAAATTCAGGCCCCCAAAGTTTTGGGGTGGGGAATTTTTTTGGGTTTTAATAGAAATAGAAAAGTGTGGCTCTGCTGAGACAACATCAAAGTCCGAAATATTCTCCAAAGCGCCTTATTTGGAGAATCGTTATACTGTATACATGTTAGGGGCCGACATATGGTTACTGTCGTGTTACGGGCAATAAAATGCGGCAGTACAGAGAGGCTTAGTCAATTAGCTCAATTGATCTCGGCCTTTGTGCTGCATCTCAGTGTGTGGGTCTTTCCTGCTGATGGGTTTGAGCGCAGGCAAAAAATGGCGGTTCAAGAGACCAGCGAGTTACACGAAGCCTTAAGTACCAGAGAGGCGGTGGCGGAAGGATAGCGTGTATGAAGATGATATTAAATAGCGCCGATTAGGATTGATCTTGCAAGGAGGTAGTTTAATTATTAACGACACCCATTTTCACTCTTGCACTTATTGGGGTTTTTAGGGTTCCTGCAAAGTTTTAGGACTGTTAGGTTTCATGGTTTTGAGTGTATGGAGGAGACTAGATACATTACTTGGTTTTGGGGATATTGGTATGAAAAAGGTAGAGATATAAAATTTATTATGCACATCTGCATATGAATGAACTCCAGAGCTTACAGAACTCTCTTACACAGCTGCAATAACGACAGAGTACAATGTACTGCACTGTACAAATACTGACAGGAGCTGTAACATACAACAATTACAATAATACAGAGATACAAGCTACTGCACACTGCAAATAACTATATAGGCTAAAAGCAACAGCAACTGCTATACAGAGCTTGACAACGCTACCTGCAGAGCTCATAAACTACGTAGCTACACGATACGTGCACATTGCCATAATGTAGCTAGAGTACAAACACAGCAGAACCTGCAATAACTACTAGAGCTACAACACTTCTGCAAATGACCAATACTAACAGAGGCAGCAACGCTACCTACCCATCTACAATAATACAGAGTACAATGTTACGTTAACCTCACTAATACAGAGTACATCTGTTTACGCGGTACAACCTGTCAATAACTATGAGCTACAAGGCAACCAGCACACTGCAATACCTACAGAGCTACAACAATACAGACTTTGCTAATAATAATGTACGAGCTACAAACAACCAGCACACTAAATTAATAGCGATCTACAACTTTGACCTGCAATAACTACGAGGCTACAATGACTTTCTGCCACATCTGTGCTAATAACTCCATAGTACATTGCCTACCGTGCCAAACACCTGCATAAACAGAGCTACACGCGAACTGCACACAATGCTAATAATCATAGCTACCAATGTCCTGCACACTGCGATAACAACGAGCTTACAACGCTATGCAATTGTAGCCCTCTAAGGAACTCATAGCTAACAGTTTCCTGCACAATGTCATAAATTCGATGTACAGACACTTCTGCACACTTGCATAATAATTTCATAGAGTTCAAAACCTTCTCAGTCTTTACTTTCATAGGCTATCAGAGTTTAGACTGCGTGCCCAATGACAACAGAGATTCACCTTCTGCAACTGCTAATACTCATAGCTCAGATGCTACATGCAGGACCGTGGCATAACAGAGTACAGATACTTGTCCGTGACATTGTGAATAGACTACATGGTACAAGCGACCTGGCAAGATATGCAGTGAGCTGCAATAACTACAGAGCTACGCATGCTACTGCAACCGTGCAGATAAGAAAGAGCTATACACAGCTACTTCGTGCACAGCCTGTGGAATATCATACTCAAGACACAGCGCGTGCACAGCTGCAATAATCTAAGAGACGTACGATGCTAGCTCGAGGGATGGCTCACCTTGCCGTTCAGTGTTGTAGCTCGTTGTACAAGAGTGGGGCGGTGGGAGGGGAAATGGGGCCTATGCAGCATACTGAAGTCCTATTTTGTCTGTGCGAGAAGGGTGGAGGGGGGAGATGACAGACTGGCAGGTGTGTTGTCATTAGTAAGAGAGGTAGGGGTGGGGGGGGAGGGAATGGGAACTGCACATCTGCAGGTAGAGGCGTGTAGTCTGTGCAAGGGGTGAGGGGGCATGCACAACTCAAGGGTGGAATTGTGCCCTGTATTGAGAGTTGGGAGGGGGCTGCAATATGTGCAAGTTGTGTTGTTGTCCTGTGCAGGGGGTGAGGGGGGAATTGCACGAGCTGCGAGGTGCGTAAGAGTTGTCACTGACAGGATAAGCAGAACAGATGGGTAGGGGGTGGAGGGGGATGGGGAAGGTAGGGAAGATGCACATCTGCAGGTAGTTGTAGGCTCTGGTGCGAGGGGGTGGAGGGGGGCATGCACAACTACAGGTGGAATTGTCGCCGACCTGTATTAGAGTGTGGGGGTTTGGTTGGTGGACGGGTTAGGTGTTGTTAGGGAGGTAGCGCGAGAGGGAGTGATGCTGCTGAGGGTGTTATGGTCGTAGGCGGGCGGGGTGAGAGCGTGCAGATTGGTGCTGAGTACGATGCGGGAGGTGGGTGAGAGTGGTGAAGGGTATTAAGCGTGTGTAAGTGGAGGGGGCCTGCACATTCTGCAAGTTGTGTTGTTGTCTGTGAGAGGGGTGTTGGGGGGCCATGCCACATTGCGCGGTCAGTTGTTGCTCTATAAGTAAGAGGTGGGGGGGAGAGTGGGGGTGGAGGGCCATGCCACCGTGCAAGTAGTGTTTGTAAGTTGTATCACAGGGGCATGCAATCTTCCAGGTAGTGGTTGGTAGTTCTGTACGACAGGGGGATGCACGATCTGTATATGAATAAATTCTGGACTGTATTTGACAATTAGGAATTTTTTTTGGTCAATACGCCGGGGGGAGGGAGTCCTTTCGATTCGGCCCAAGGATCTGTTTGGCGTGTTTTGATCAGGGCTCTGAAGGACCCACGTTGAAACAATCGAACTCCTCTGTTCGTTCCGTCTGAAAGTGTAGCCTTGGGTCATGGACTCGGCTGTGACTTCTGATTTTGTTGAAAATTCTCTGCCTTATTTTATGATACCCTTCAATTATGTTTAATAAACTATCGTCATCAGTTAGCGGAGCTTGTCGCTTAGTCGCGTTTTGTCAATAGGGGTGCTCGCTACGTCTCCACTACTGTGGCACAGTGGCGGGTGAATGCCTTGGCGAGTGAGATGTGATCATGTGCAAAAGGGAACAAATTCTGGACGAGGCCTACTAAGACGTGTGCAGTGTCAACACTACTCTTGATTTATTATTTATTTGTTTAGAATCCCCAACTCGCAATGCCATTAACCGTGTTTGGTCTTTATCTAGGCTGTTTGGAGTCGTGTTTGGAGACACCACGTGTCCGTGAGATTAGATTGCTCGTCGGCACCGGACTTTCGGGGTTCCCGTGAGTCGCTCGATTGAATTAGGAGTCAACGAGCGGTTTTCGTTTTTCAAGCAAAAGTATTTAGGAACACGCTCGGCAGAACTTGTCGGCTGCGAGGTTTTATTGTTCGGGACAACGTGCTTCGGTGTGGTGAAAAGGTTAAACCAAAGAACAGACTTGGGGGAAATCTAAGGCAATTTTTGGTGGCCTTTTCTCTCCACACTGCTGCCGGGCGAGAGAGCAGGCACCTACGAGGTGCGGGCGGCGGAGGCGTGTCCGTGCGAGATGAGGGGCGACAGCGTGGTTGTAGTTGGCGTCTTAATCGGGCGTGAGGGCGCGACGGTCAGAGGTGGGGCGTCATCGCGCAGGGCGGACCACCAGCGTGTTGGCCTTCTAGCGTGGTGGCAGGGCTGGCTGACACCAACGGGGCTGACCGGCGGCAGCCTGCAGGCGCGACACCACGGGGCTCGACGCTGCAGGGAGGCGCGACAGCGCTCAGTGACGTAGTGGCCATCACGCAGCTCTGCAGGGGCAACACAAGTGGCCTCATCCGCTGCAGGCGCGACACGCGTGGCCTCACGGCTGCAGGGCGCGACAGCACGTGGCCTCACGTGCAGGGCGGCAGCACACACGATGGCTCACGGGGGTGTTTTCGGCGAGAGGTTCGAGAGGTTTATTTACAAAGCGGCGGCTCGTATCGGCGGAAAGCAGCTTGGGTTTCGGTTCCTTTCTTCGGGCGTCACCGGCTGGCTCGGTGCGAGAAGCGTGGCGGGAGGGGCTCGCGGGCAGAATTCCGTGCTTTTGCCAAAAGCAAAGAGGGCGTTTTGTCAAACAGGTAATAGCAGCTCGTTATTAAGACAGACGGCTGTACGAACGTTTTTTAAAAGAAAACAAAAAATTAAACTAAAAAAATTTTTACATCATACCGTATACTGATGATAATCTGGAGCTTTTGTTGGGACCGAAATAAAATTACAATTATATAATGATTGTTTGATAAAACATCAAGAAATGCAGGTATTAAAAGGGTTAAATCATCGATCAGGGAAATGGCAATGGATGGGGAATTATAATAACTATGACTTGGATATTAAAATAAAATAAATAAATATAAACGATTAAATTTACTTTTTTAATAAACAACGTCTGCATAAACATCCACGTTAGATGACATTCCCAGAGATCCCGTGAGGGCATGCGGTCGCACGTCCTTTATTTTTCTCTCCAATTCGTTAGGTGCGTACGCGGAACGGTCGATCTTGTACAACATCTGAATAGGCCACGAGGGATGCTGGAGGGATGTAACTGCGACGTGAAGATGGCCGTCTCAGCGACGAGGCGTGCGTGACAACATTGGAACTGCAGGTTAGTGGCCGTCGCTAGAGGCGTGAGCATTTAGCTTGGCTTTCAATGCGTTGGCAATTGAAGGCTGCAGTGAGCCTGGCGTCCAGCGCCTGGGGCATTTTTGAAGGTTGGAGGGTTTAAACTGGCCTGAAGCGGTCTGCCGCTTGCAATGCCTTGTATTAATGGAGAGCGGTTAGTAACACTGTGGTTAAGTTCAATTTTGCATGGTAGGTGGTTAGCAGTAGTGGTCGCTGCTGTGTACAGGGCGGTGGCATCGATCCGAAGAGTGCTGGCTATGGAGGTTTCCGTCCCCGGGGAGGCTGCTGTCCCGGTATAGTCTGTCCCAATTGCCGTAGCTCACCATGGCACCGGAGCTAGATATTGTCGAGTTACTGGCCTCCCCTCTCGGCAGCAGAGGTTTTAAAGTCCGTCCATTCCTGCGGCCTTGGGACTCAGAGCGAGGAGTGGTGATCTGCTATGAACATGCGATCTTGATCGGGCAGTAGCTGGCCTTCGGGTATTGAGAAGGACGCCCACGGTGAAGGTGCTGGGAGAGGTAATCTGGCGACTCGGTCGGTGGGAATAGTCTGCGGGCATGACTGTGCGCTCCATATGAGCCCCACGTAGCGCCCATAAGCAAGTCGAGAAAAGAGGTGATGAGTGATGTATGGGGGGGCTGTGAGAACGATTGTGTTCCCATGGAAATGTCGGGAACGTTCTGTGGGAGGCAGCAGGTTTTGAATATTGGAATGATATGAGTGTGGGGTATTGACTGCTACCCATCGCTCCACTGGTTGCGCGGTCCATAGTAACAGTCGGAGCGGGTGTGGAGTTCCTGTAGCGATTGGGCATGTGGGTTTCCCTGGGCGTGGAGCAGGGTGCAAGACGGTGGGTTCGGTCTCCTGGGCGGGATCGGAGGCCGGTTGGGACGTTGAGTTGTTTCCTCGGCGAGGTTGGTAACTCTGTTAGTGGGGGTGGATCGGGACGGTGTTGGATCACGAAGCGCTGGGCCTATACAACAAAAGAAGTGCCGTTTCGGTCGGTTGGCGCTGAGCGCCTAGACGGACTGGGTGTAGGAAATAGGCGGAAGGGATGGAAATGAGGCGATTGGCCAGATGATTATATAGCAGATTATGGAAGGAATCATTGGAGAGAGATTGACAAATTTGAAGATTATACAAGATGGTAGAATGATAAGACATTGAAAAAGGAATTACTGTTGAAAAGAGAGACGCAAACCATTTGAATTCAACTTCCTGATAAAGTGTAGCAACGTGGTCTATTTTTACTTTGGGCTGAAGCCACCGGCGGCTTGTACATAATTTTAGAGGAATATAAACTTAAGAGAAGCAGAGGTAAGACGATAGGGCTGATGGGAAGTAGGTGAAGGATGGTGAAGATTATGGGAATGAGGGAAGTGATACTACACGACGTAGATAAGGAAGTGCCAGACATTGGTAGATGGCAATAAAATGGTGGAAAATTAAGAGAATAAGCGATAAAGGGAGTTTTGGTGTTGGGTGTTCGGGGTGGGTGGGTCATTCGAGAGGATCATGTGGATTGCAAGGACAGCAATTATTTGTAAACGTTAGTAAACAGAGAGTATTCTATCATGTTATGAGTCCTGATTAATTCTTTGTCATCCATGAAACCGATGAATTTCGGATAAAGTTTAATATTGTGTTGCCTGTACTTTTCAAGACGTCGACCATCCAGAGCTGGAATATAGAAGGACATGGAAAGAAAAAGAAAAAACATTAATGAGTTCCAGTCGCAGGGTACACACCAAATTGTTTGCTGTGTTTTGTGGAGGGTTATTCCATGGTATATTAGATGGATGTCTCAATCAACTGTTTATAGGGATTCATTCTTAGGCAACACGTTAGGCGGTCAAAAAAAAAATTGATTATGATATCCATTCCAATTTTATGGTCGACCCCTCTCGAGATGAATTCTGGCCACTGAGATTAACTTTCATTTATTTTCTTCTTGCTTTACGTTTATTTTATATATTTTCAGGAGTCTTTGTTTATTAGCAATACTGTGTTTTTCTGCTCATTTTTCCAACTTTAGTTCCAGAAAACTTGGTTTTGATACAGGTCTTGTACTGGTATGTGGTGTTGACTTTGGGTCTCATTTTGTTATGTCTTGTCATGGTTTGCATTGAGTGTTTGATATCTCATAAGAATGGTGTCTTGGATGATAAACGAGTATCTGGGTAATTAGTTACGATGTGTGTGTGTGTGTGTGTGTGTGTGTGTGTGTGTGTGTGTGTGTGTGTGATGTGTGTGTGGTGTGTGTGTGTGGGTGTTGCAAAGATGGTTTGCTTTAGAGGAGAGATAAATTGATTGTGAGTCATGCTGATTTGGTCAAGAGTAATTAACAAAAATTTTGGATAAAAGGACAACAATATATCCATAACGGAATGGATCATGGCCAAGTGAGTTAGGTCGTTCTCCAGCAAAAGGGGGTCAAACAAATTTTGACTATAATGTATACAAATTGTATTTTTCATATAGTTAGATTTATATCTTAGGAGTTCTGTTTCGTTTCATATGGATAAAAATGTATTTTTATATAATTATTCTATAAATGCTGTGATCCCGACTTTTGTTCAACTGTGTGTGTGTGTGTGTGTGTGTGTGTGTGTGTTGTGTGTGTGTGTGTGTGTGTGTGTGTTGTGTGTGTGTGTGATATATTTATATGTATATATATTGTTTGGTGTATTGATCAAGTAGGGCTTTGCATTTAGTAACTAGAGATGTTGGGAAGGTGAGGGACATCTTCGGAGGGGGATCGTCGGAATAGGTGATGGATAAAAGGGCGTTATTTTCATGTTTTAGAATATTTATGAAGAATTGAGAGTTTGTTATGTGATTGCATTTCACATGTGAAAACAACATGGTGGGTAAATTAGGGAAAATTGGGGTTGTTTTTTTAAGATATAGTTGTTTAGATATTTAAAGGAGCAAACTTATATATATTATATATATATATATATATATTATTATATATGTACTTCTGGAAGCCAGAGTTATTGTGTTGCTGTTTGAATCTCGACCTGCTATAAATGCATCCCTGGTTTAACGCATCGCCGAGTTTATTCTCATTGTCGGCCATCTTATGGGAGTACACTGGTTGCCCGTCTGTTAGGTTAGTCGTGGAAGTAAGTTACTCACGGTATCGTGAATTGTTGGCAGTTTTTAACAAATCGCACTGAAAATGAATTCCTCAAAGATGTTGCTAGCAAGTGGTCTAGTCTTCTCTGAGGTTTTGATCAGGTGACACTGCTTTACAATCTTTGTGTGTGGTTGTTGTTGGGACAGCTTCTGCTAGTATAAAATTCATTCAAGAACCAAGGTTGTTCGTTTGTCATGTGATGGTATATTAGCTATAAAGAGAACACATATGTGTGTATATATATTATATATATATATTATTATTATATATATTTATATATATATATTATGCAGACTAGTATGTATTGTACAATGTAAGATAGTGCAATGTGCATTTGCTCAAAGTGACATGAAAATAGATGCAATTCGAGAAAATGCATTGATGAGATGTGG
>CM068961.1:94114429-94125866 GCA_035128595.1 Eptatretus atami
CGACGGACGTGACACGCACACACGCATTTCAGGACGTTTTCGCTTTACGGACGACTTTCTGGTGAGCGAGACGATTCTTTCCCCCCCTCCCCCTGAATGATCCGTTGGGTACCCATGTCTGTGTTTCGCTGTAAGTAAGTCAACCCCCGATAAGCATCTGCTCTTTGTCTCTTTCCTGGCATTTTGATTGATTTTGCTTTGAAATTCAGTCTTTATTTACCTCAGCAAATAAAAAGTTATTTTAATTATTTATTTTATTATTAATAAATTATTTGTCGATTTACAACCTGTCCGTGTTTATCCTTTCCTTCCATTGGTCTGGCATTGTCCGAACCTGATAGACTGGGAGGTAATTACCACAGATTTGACCAAAAATCGTCGGCACGCACCAGCGGTTAAAACGCTCGGCCACCCTAATTAAAATCTAATCGAGATAACATTGGTGCTTTGCCGAGGGCGCGCTCCCCACTCAGGTAACCACGTGACCTCTAGTTAAACGGAATAATTAGACGGCGGACACTGGAACTCGTGGTTGACTGGGTGGCGTTCGTGGTTGTAAAACAACCCACCGTACCACAACGTTAATTGTGAGAGGTGGCCCCAGGTCCGGCTCTACCGAGGACAACCGCGGATTAATCCCCCTGAGTGACAAGTTGGTGTCTCAGTACCCGTAGCTGCAACAATATATTACAATATCAATATCTGTGTCGGAGTGGTGACCCGTCCAAAATTGTGCCCAATAGTCAAGGTAATATCAGTGCATTTAACGCCCTGATATTCATCAAAAAACGATCAAAATCATGTTGACGACTTTATGGCTGAAAACATGGCGGCGAGTGTCCAGTGCGGCGTCAGGTCACGCAACCTACTTCGCACTCTAGCTGATATATTACCTCGACACCTCAACCATGCCTTGACTTGGAACAGGCCGCAACGATTTCTTAACGATCAAGTATTTTTTTTCCACTTTCCTCACTCATATCGAATGCCTGTTCATCATAGCTATGAATCGTTGTGTACATCGCTTTTGTAATTACTGTAGTTTTCAAATTAAGAGCTTGGAGTGATTTTCATACATTACATGATACAATTTTCCACGATCTACTCTCACGGACTAATTAAAGGATATCATCGAAATATTATTTCGGTTTTCAGGATCGGATATCGTCCGGACTAAATAAGTGTCGAAATCTGTTGTGAAATCTGATAATTTAAAGAAATAATTAAGCCGATATACTTATTTCCTTTAAGAAAGCAAGCCTATGTTCCCTCCTTCTCCATAACGTACACAAGAAAATGTGTAATTTCCAAAGGTTTAAACTTATCTTTTTCTGCTGTTTGTAGCATTATATTGAGTAAACAAAAAATTTCGGAATGTAACAAAATTAACGAGCTTCATTGAGCAGTATGATTCAATGCATTCACTGCTGGACCTCGTGCCCTGTCCCCCGAGAGACTGCCTCTCCATAGCGTCTGCCAGATCTGTGTCTATATTTTCGGAGGTTTCACGAGGTGCTCGACAGGGAATCAAAGCAATCTGGTAAAAAACGGACGTTAAAAAAAAAGTTACAACGTTTGCACGGACCCCGAACAGATGTACCACGTGACACGTGCATAGAGGAGCAGGCAAAATGGTGGATTTTCTGCTATTCTTATTTCACGGGTGATTGAACTGTGTGATGTCTCCAGGGTTGTTCTCCATGAAGCCGCAACTCTTTTGTGGATGAAGTCATTTTACTTCATTAATTCATTTTATTTCATTAACTGCTGCGTGCACGGTGAAGACCGGCTTTAAAGTTAAAGGGATCCTTTAAGGTATGCAGCAACAGCCTGGCCAACCGTTCCTTATCAACCATTTAATTGGAGTTCTTGCATGAGTGCTTAAGCCACTTGCCGAGCGCCACTGTCGACAGCGTTACCCGCGCGGCAACATCATGTCTGGCAGCGAATCGTTGCACGGTCTTTGTGGACATATTTTTCCGCGTCACTCATTCAGAGCGAGTGGTTCGTGCTCCATCATCCTGAGCGAGTTATTGTGAAATAACACCCAATTTCCGACCCTTTTGCTGTATTAATGTGCTTTATAAATTACCGAGCCAAATTCTATATAAATGTAACGTTGTTTTTCAGTGAAAGCTGCTCAAGGTTTCTGGGTTTTAATATCAAGCAAGTACTGTAGTTGGTAATCACACTGACTCCAACCTGCAAATCTCCAAAAATTGCCAATATGGCCAAGCGTGTGTGTGTGTGTGTGGTGTGTGTGTGTGTGTTGTGTGTGTTGTGTGTGTGTGTGTGTGTGTGTGTGTGTGTGTGTACACAAAGCATAACATATTTTCTTATCTATTTTCTCTCTCTCTCTCTCCCCTCTCCCTCCCCTCTACCTCCTCTCCCTCTCTCCCCTCCCTCTCTCCCTCCCTCCCTCTCTCCCTCCCTCTCTCCCTCCTCTCTCCCTCCTCTCTCCTCCCTCTCTCTCCCTCCCTTCTCTCCCTCCCTCTCTCCCTCCCTCCTCCTCCTCCTCCCTCTCTCTCCTCGCCCCTTCCCTCTCCCTCCCTCTCCTCCTCTCTCCCTCCCTCCTCTCCCTCCCTCTCCTTCTTGTCTCTGGACACATTCCGGACGGTGTTCGTTCTCAGATGTGTCCAGGCAGGGTTTTGTCTCCGGACTTTGGCCTGGTGGTGTTTAGACCGACGGGAGTTTGCCTCGTGTTCTGACGGTGTGTCTCCGGCCAGCTTGCTCGACGCATCCGGGCGGTGTTTTTCTCCGGATAGCTTACTCCAGACGCATCCAGGTGGTATTTATGTCTGGACGGGAGTTTGTCTCCAGGCCGTGTTTGTAGTATGAGCGATAGAAAATGGATTTCAGACATAGTTTTGTTTCAATCTTCACTGATATTTTAGTCGAATCATTTAATGAGACAGTATGAATGTATTTAATGCTCCACCACACGTCTGACTTCCCTTCCTCTCACCTCACACTGTCTTCCCTTCCCTCAACCCTCCTCCCTCCCCTAACCTCCTCCCTCCCCCTACCCTCCTCCCTCCTCCTCCCTACCCTCCTCCCCATCCCCTACCCTCCTCCATACCTCCTTCCCTTCCTTCCTCCTCCTCCCCTTCCCTCCTCTCCCCTCCTCCCCCCTCTCCCTCTCCTCCCTCCTCCCTCCCTCTCCTCCCTTCCTCCTCTCCCCCTCCTTCCTCCCTCCTCTCTCCCCTCTCCTTCCTCCCTCCTCTCTCCCTCCTCTCTCCTCCCCTCCTCTCTCCTCCCTTCCTCCCTCCTCTCTCCCCTCCCTTCCTCCCTCCTCTCTCCCCTCCCTTCCTCCCTCCTCTCCCCCTCCCTTCCTCCCTCCTCTCTCCCCTCCCTTCCTCCCTCCTCTCTCCTCCACCTCTTCACTCTTCCCGCTCTCTCTCCCCCACCCCTCTCTCCCTCTTTTTCTCCCTTCCCCCTTTAGTATTACCGTCAGTGAAGTGACGGGTGGTATTTTCTTGTGATGAATTAAGGTAAAGGCAAATAAATGTAGATTGACGGCCTCTCCAAGATGAAGGGCCCCCGGCCTGTGCACCACGACTCTCAGGCACCATTGTTAATCCAGACCTGGTATTTCACTCAGACAGCAGTTAAGGCATGAAACAGTTTTGCTGGAAAGGTTGTGACACCATAAACCGCAGATAGTATTAAATTTGAGTTAGGTATCTTAAAGTAATGGGGATTATTGTGGTGGGTACTTCAAGATATTGACAACCATTGCGCAGGCTTAATGGGCCCAATGGGCTCCTCATGCTCCTGCATTGAAGTTCCTTGTATTGATCAAGTCACAACTCCTTGTACTGTCACAACTCCCTGCAGCTGTGCACCCTGGTGGACCTTCCCTACATCATCCTCGATCAGATCCCTGAGTTTCACATCTGCGTGTCAGAGGAAAGGTCTCCGCCACCCTCAACCCCCAGCTTCCTTCACAAGTACCCGAATGCAACAAGTTCCAATTATGGACCTGATACCACGTGGGGTGTTTGATGGTGTCAAAAAGCAAAAAACAAATAAATAAATCAGTAAATATACTCCAATTCATTTTCCATGAGATTTTATAGGAATTTGATGAGGATCCAATTAGTAATGCGTACATTTTTGCAAGGAGTGTTAGTTACATCATTAACGGGAGGTCCATCAAGCTGTCTCCCCTGTTTGATGAGTTTTTAAGAGGATTAAATATTTTACCCTTAATTATATGTATCAATAACCCCTTGTCAATATTATAACTTATATTTAAAAAAAAAGTAAGTCTGAAAGTTGCGAGAACATTTTGAACAGCCTTTGCAGATTCATTTCACCGATGGACATGTAATATCATGAGAAAAGAATGATTGGGACCTAGAGATTACAAGTCTTATTGAACAAAACCACAGCGGTTATAATATATATTCAATACAAGATCGAGACTCATGGAAGAAGGGACATGACTGAGGATGACAAAGCATCAAACCTGACAGTGGGGTAGTTAGGACCACAGTTGGACTCAACAAGCAAGGGAGAATGAACGACACTTCTCAGAATATAGAGATAAACGAACAACCTTGAGATCTGTTTTTCGAAGAAACTTCAGTGACACCATTTGAGGCATCACCACCTTGACCTCGACAGGAAAGACAGTGTACAAATGAACAATTGTTGTTCCAACGCCCCTTTTGGAGACATCAGGGTGACCATGACTGGTTGGTCGACGTTTCCATACACCCCCATCACAGGGTGCCATCGAAGCATGATCCCTCGACCAAGGTAGGAATGTGGAATTTGTCCGGCGCACAATGTTCTAGTCTTTTTCCAAGAGTACTATAGGATCAATGTCACCCTAGAGAAAACGCTGCTATACTGGACAGCGGGATTTGCATCCGCTCCAGAGAGCAAGTAATGCAGAATGTATCACTCATTATTTATATATGAGGAGGAGGAGATTGGGACCATACTCTGTGCAGAGTGTTATTATTGCTGCTTAAGCAGTCTCCTTGGCTATTGGGCACAATATTGACGGGTCGCCACTCCGACACAGTATACCAGCATGCTGGCACTCATTTTGCCGACCTCGGCAGGATGACAGGTCGAGTTAACCCCATCTGGTATTAATTCAACAGCTGAGCAGGATTTGAACTCAGGACTCTAGGATCAAAAGCATTAAGCCAACACCAGGCATACGAGGTGTGTTCAAAAAAGTATCCAACCTTAATTTTCGTGCGTAAACAAATGAAGCTAGGGAGGCGTATTTTGGTGCACGTATGTAGGCGATCCTAATTCGTATGCTGAATATTTTCCCGCCTGCAGAAGCTGTCAGTCGCCGACAGACCGCCGATGAGTGAGGAAGTGCAAGTGAGCGCCGTTGATTTTCGTTTTTGACGAAATGACGGATCACTATGGTCTCATCGCCAGTGATCACTGTGTTGAAGTTGGGATCGCTGTTCACAGTCTCCAGCATGTCCTGTGCGATCTCCAAACGGAGTGCTTCTGCTCGATCTTTAGCAGCTTTGGCACGAACTTCGCTGAGATTCTCCTTAAGCCCAAATCCTCAGTCACAATGGAATGAGCGGATCCAATGCTGACGCCCGCCTCGTCTGCAAGTTCTCTGATCGTGATTCGACGATCCTGCATCAGCAGGGTCCTCACTTGTCAATGACGATCTCATTTCGGGTGTTGAGGGCTACCAGAACGTGCTTCACTTTCCACTGATGTGCGACCATCTTTGAAGCGGTTGTACCACTCTTTATCTGTGTGGTGCCCATTGCTTTATTCCCGAGCCTGTTGAATCTTGCGGATCGTTTCCTTGGGAATCGCCAAGCTTTACACAAAATGTGATGCAGTAGCGTTGTTCAAGTTTTTCCGTCATTTTGTCAAAAACGAAAATCAGACGGCGCTCACTTCCACTTCCTCACTCATCGGCGGTCTGTCGGCGACTGACAGCTTCTGCAGGTGGGAAAATATTCACGCATACGAATTAGGATCGCCTACATACGTGCACCAAACCAGCCTCCCTAGCTTCATTTGTTTACGTACGAAAAATTAAGGTTTGATGCTTTTTGAACACACCTCGTATTTATATATGAAGGAGATTGAATTTTAAAATTTAACCAAAAATCCACCAACAGCTGCAGATTCAAACTCATCTGAAGATCGCGGTGGAGTTTTAAAACCAATATCATTTCCTCGTGTTCTCTGTGGATCTTGCGGTGGTCTGTTTTGCCGTTACATCACAGGTATGCAGTTAGATTCTGCACGTGCCTTGGTTGCAATAAACAACACAGCCACACCATGAAGCACACATCGTTAAACAAAGTCTT
Organism: Eptatretus atami; assembly: GCA_035128595.1. NCBI lineage: Eukaryota > Metazoa > Chordata > Myxini > Myxiniformes > Myxinidae > Eptatretus > Eptatretus atami. The sequence goes on from CM068961.1 coordinate 94,120,744, forward strand.
ATGGGTGATGATAAAACGTCATCGATTCAGCTTTGTGCATCTTGCTCCTCATCAATAAGTATGAACCAAGAACCCCTTATCAATAGGTGTTCACCAAGAACCCCTTCTTAACTTCATGGTATTCATACCCCGCACAGTTTTGAGAAGGACTTGGTGCGAGCCAACTCTTTTTTTTTAATCTCTTTTTCTTTGATCCAATATGGCTGCCAGACCACGTGACCAAAGACGTCATCTTTATCAAACCATATTTCCCATGGTTAGTTGGTCAATTAGATAAATTTTGCATTGAGGGGTTAAGCGTTTTCTCATATGAAGATTTTCAAAGATTTCCCTTCGATCCAATATGGCTGCCAGACCACGTGACACACGCTGGTTATTTTATGAAAATTTTGTTGAAATTTCAAGTCAATCGGATGAAAATTTACAATTTTAGGAATTCGACCTATGTTGACCTCAAAAATAATTTTAAAAAATTGACAACTTTAGAAATCTGGCCTATGTTGACCTCAAAAATAGTTGGTGGTTGAATCCAGTGACCAGATATACATGGTCATGTTTCATGGTAAAGTTTCAATTTCCTCTGCTGAATGGTTTTTGATGCATACTCTGAACAAAATGCAGACACAAACAACATATGTACACTCCAGATCACTTAACCCTGGTTTTTACTTCTCAAGCACAGGATAAGATGTGTTCACCAAGAAATCCTTATCAATAAGTCATAATATGCATATGTGGGAAAATTATGTACCCAGACCAGGAATCAAACCCAGATCCTCAGGTGAACCACACCATGCTCTGCCATCTGAACAATCTGGGCAACCTACAGGTTAAGCATACAATTTTCCTCTTTGTTTGCCTGTTCATTTATAATTGTATTACTATGCCCCCTGTGATGAATAATACCAGTCATGGAATTGTCACCCTACAGGGGGAAGACCTCTCTTTGACAGGCCGTCGCTGCTCCGATGGTTGGCAGTGTGTCTGTCAGTCGCAGCGGGGGAAAGAGAGTGGCATCTATATATGTGGAAGAATTGTGTGCTTCACCTGTGGGTCACCCAGATATCTCAGGTGACAGAACAATGGTACAGTTCACTGGAGGATCAAGGTTTGACCCCTGGTCTGGGGGTGTACTTTTCCTCACATACATACATATGTTTGTTTGCCTTTTCATTTATAATATTATTACGAAGTGTTCACCAAGAACCCCTTATCAATAGTGTTCACCAAGAACCCCTTATCAATAAGGTTGTACCAAGAACCCATCCTCCATATAAGACGTGGTATAAAAGACACTGTTAGAAGCAGTAAACTTCTGGAGTTTTTTTTTCTACAACCTTTAAAATCTATATTTTATTTCAATTAAATTATACACTTGAACACCGAAGAACACCAACCGCATTTTTAGCACTTACAAAACCCTTCCATTTATCAATGCAGGACATGGAGAAAATATTACGGAATTTTACATCATCAAATTTGCTGATCGCAAACCCCGACCATGTCCTTGTTTGTAAACACTGAGTGGGGTAAGGTGTTCAATGAACTCTCAAGTTAAATTACTTTTTAAATTCAATTACATTGTGTACACACACATCTTTGCAATTTAATTCTAGTTTCAGATTCACGCACGCACGCACACACACACACGCACACACACACACGCACACACACACACACACACACACACACACACGCACACACATAGTGAACTGAAAAATGGAAACACCTGGGTAAATTATGGACACCAAGTAAAATGAAAGTAACGACTTCCATGCAGGTGTGGCCCATGTGTTGATTCAGCAAATAACATTCGGGCATGCTTTGGGTCATGTATAAAAATGTTGTGCAGGCTTGGTTGCCTATAATTATGGCTAACATGACTGCAAGAGGAGACTAGTTGACTGAAAGACAGGTGATTCTTGGGGTGCGTTTGGCAGGAGCGTCAGAGACAAAAACAGCTCATCTTGCTGGTTTCACAAGCAATGGTGTCCAAGGGCAACATATTGTACATCAGCAAAGGGCAACAGTGGACGGAAACACATATTCCAGGATCGTGATATCCGTTCATTAATTTGAAGTGCAAGGCAAAGCAAGTGAGCAATTATAGATCAATTGATGGTAAATTTCAACCTGTGGCGCAAGCAGCCAATTTCATCAAAAATTGTCTAATGAGAACTCCACAGAGCAGGATACCAGGTCGGGTTGCAGTACACGAACCGCACATCACACCTGGCAATGCACGGTTGTGAGACCAGTTGTGCAAAGGGCACAGGCAATGGACTACTAAGCCGTGGAGAAATGTGATATGATCAGATGCATCATCCTTCACTATGTTCTCGCCAAACACGAGTGTATGTGTGGCACCTACCTAAAGAACTCCACAACTCTGAGAGCTTGGTTCCACCAGTGAAGGGTTCTGGTGGTTCTATAATGATGTGTGGTGCATTCTCCTGGAATGGCTTAGGTGCAGTCATTCCCTTAGAAAGCAAGGCCAATGCCAATAACTATTAATCGTACTGAGTGATCATCTTTACCACATGTTGCATCATTTCTTTCCTGCCGGGAGGGGTGTCTTCCAGGGTGACAATGCCCCCATCCAGAGCACGTGTGGTCACCCAATGGTTTGATGAACATGACTGTTATATCCATATGTTATGGCCTTCTCAGTCACCAGATCTGAACCCAATCGAGCATTTATGGGATATTCTGGAATGACACCTGAAACAGCGTTTTCCACCTCCATCAAACAGGTGTGAGTTGATTGATTTTCTTGTGGAAGAATGGTGCAGCATCCCTCCTGCAGAATTCTAGACGCTGGTGGACTCTATACCATGGCGCATACAGGCCGTACTGGCAGCACATGGGTGGCCCAATGCCAAATTAAGTGGCTTTACATTGGTGTTTCCATTTTTTTTGTCCACTACCTGTACATACAGCTGCCAAGTAAGATGTAACAATAACACCTTTTCGACAACTGTGCACCAAGAACCGCTTATATATCAGCCAGGTTTGAAACCTGGATACTGTTAATTTGTCCACTGTCTGCTAATGTCCCCCGACCCATGTGAAAGTACATTAATATCTCTGTGTCATTGTACAGTCCTGCATTTTCTGTGTGAACATTTCTCAAAAAGGTTTAAAACTGTAGGGGTTGGTTTTGTGTACAAATAGAGACTCAGGGAAGAATCAAGACAAACTTCATGTGTCTCAGTGTTACGAGTTATTATAGTTAAAATAAACAATTATTGTTCTTTCGAGAGATTGTAACTATTATATACTATTCGAAGTATTATGAGAGATTCATTGACAATCCTCTCTGCCACATGCCAGCCCGAGTGGAAATGAAAGATAAAAAAGGGCGTCAGACCCGTCACGCCCACGTCACATTCCTGGCCCAGATTTCTTTCAAAATGCCAGACATGATCTTAGACTCGAACCAAAGCAAATACACAAAACAAGTCACGTACTTACCGAGTTGAGTGGAATGACAAACAAAACAAATAAGAGGACTTGTGTGGGAGGAAATTACATTCTCGGATTATACCACATCAGATTCCCACTCAGATACTCCCTCACATACCCATGCAGATACCCACTCAGATACTCGCTCAGATTCCCACTCAGATACCCAATCACACAGTCCCTCAGATTCCCACGCAGATACCCACACAAATACCCCCTCAGGACCCCACTCAAATACTCGCTCAGATTCCCATTCAGATATCCAATCACACAGTCTCTCAGATTCCCACGCAGATACCCACACAAATACCTCCTCAGGTCCCCACTCAGATACGTGCTCAGATTCCCCCTCAAACACTCGCTCAGATTCCCACTCAGATAGTCGCTCAGATTCCCACTCAGATACTCACTCAGATAAGTCGCTCGAGATTCCACTCAAATACTCGCTCAGATTCCCACTCAATACTCGCTCAGATTCCCACTCAAATACTCGCTCAGTTCCACCAAATACTCGCTCAGATTCCCACTCAAATACCTGCTCAGATTCCACTTAAATAATCGCTCAGATTCCCACTCAAGATACTCGCTCAAATTCCTACTCTGATTCCCCCTCAGATACTCGCTCAGATTCCCACTCAGATACTCGCTCAGATTCCATCAATAACTCGCTCAGATTCCCACTAGATACTCGTCCAGATTCCCACTAATATCGCTCAGATTCCCACTCAACAACTCGCTCAGATTCCCATCAAAACTCGCTCAGATTCCTGTTCAAGATCGTCGCTCAGATTCCCACTCAAACACTCGCTCAGATTCCCACTCAAAACATCTCAGATTCCCACTCAATACTCGCTCAGATTCCCACTCGGATACTCACTCAAACACTCGCTCAGATTCCCACTCAAATACTCGCTCAGATTCCACTCAAATACTCGCTCAGATTCCCACTCAAATCTCGCTCAGATTCCCACTCAATACTCGCTCAGATTCCCACTCAAATACTCGCTCAGATACTCAGATTCCCGCTCAGAATCAAGATACTCGCTCAGATTCCGCTCAGAATACTCGCTCAGATTCCCGCTCAGATACTCCTCAGATTCCGCTCAGATACTCCCTCAATTCCCACTCGATACCCACTCGAAACCCACTCGATCCCACTCAAATACTCGCTCAGATTCCCACTCAGATACCACTCAAACACGCTCAGATTCCCAGTCAGATACCCACTCAAATACTCGCTCAGAGACCCACTCAAATACTCGCTCAGATTCCCACTCAGATACCCACACAAATACTCACTCAGATTCCCACTCAAATACTCACTCAGATTCCCACTCAAATACTCACTCAGATTCCCACTCCAAATACTCGCTCAGATTCCCACTCAGATACCCACTCAGATACTCCTCAGATTCCCACTCAGATACTCCCTCAGATTCCGCACTCAGATACTCAGATTCCCGCTCAGATACTCCTCAGTTCCCGACTCAACACTCGCTCAGATTCCCACTCAAACACTCGCTCAGATTCCTGTTCAGATCGTCGCTCAGATTCCCACTCAAATACTCGCTCAGATTCCCACTCAAACACTCGCTCAGATACCCACTCAAATACTCACTCAGATTCCCACTCAAATACTCGCTCAGATACCCACTCAA
>CM068961.1:94151597-94177825 GCA_035128595.1 Eptatretus atami
ATGGTTAGCGTGGTGGGCTTGGGATCCTCGGCTGTTGAATTAATACCATGTGGGGTTGACTCTGCCTGTCATCCGTCTGAGGTCGGCAAAATTAGTGCCAGCTTGCTGGTATCCTGTGTCGGAGTGGCGACCCTCCAGGATTGTGTCCAATAGCCAAGGAGATTGCTTAGGCCTAAGTCACATTTGGCACGGCGGCCGTGGGGTTCTCCACATCTACGGCCACTAGCAATTATAGGGCGGCTGCAGTATTTCCACGGTCACACAATGTAGCAGTCACATATGTTTTTTATTTTTCGGGGAGCCGCACGGCGTATTTATAAATTGTGGAGACGAAAACGTGGGTGTGCCGTACGATCTTTGATTTGATGTCGCACGTGACCTTAGGGCGTTCCTGCGGCGGCATAGAATTTTCAGGGCAGACGCAAGGCGACCGCAAGGTGACCGCAGGGGGACCGCAGGGGGGCCTAAGGCGAACGTGTGGCCAGACAGACGGTAACGAGTGGGTTTTTTTTATTTTTTTTTTACCAGTTCTTTTGTTTCGGCTTGTCGAATTGCTACGGCGAACGTAGAAATGAAAAAACTTATAACTCCGCGCTATAATTTCCACGGCGACCCTACGGCCTGTAAAATATAGCCATACGGCGTAGGGCCACCTGAGGCCACCTCAGAAACTCTGCGGCTGCGCAACGTTCTGTCAATTCAGAGGGTGTACGGCCGCCGTATCCTCGCCGTACAGCAAATGTGACTTAGGCCTTAGGGAGCAACAACGCTCTGCACAGTGTATGGTCCCAATGGATGCATGGATTAGCTATTAGGTGATTTAAATGATTGCCGATTAGGTGATTATTAGCTATTAGGTGATTTAAATGATTGCCAATTAGGTGATTATTAGCTATTAGGCAATTTAAATGATTGGCTATTCGATGAATATTAGCTATTAGGTGATTTAACAGGTTTGATGTGTGGCAAGGACTAACTGATTAGGTTTTGGTGAAGATCTGGATCCAGATACTTAAATGTTTTTCGTGATTCTTCACCATTGAGTGAGAGGGATAAAAACGATATATAGCACCATATCTCAAAAAGTTGTGGACAGATTCAGACGAAACTTAGTGAACACGTTGTGTGTATGGCAAGAACTAATTGATTCAATTTTGGTGAAGATCCAGATCTGGATACGAGAAATATTTAACTTTTTAAGTGATTCTCCACGATTGAGAGATGGGGCCAAAAACGACATATAGCACGAAACCTCAAAAAGTTGATGGATTAAATCAAAACTAGGTGGATGAGTTGGTTGGGTGACAAGAAGGTGATTCGATTTTGGTTCAGGTCCGGATCCAGATCTAGCCAATCAATGGGATACAAAATGTGAACTGTTCAACCTGGCGGGGGGGGGGGGGGGGGGGGGGGGGGGGGGTATGTTCTCCCCTGAGTGCCGGTCTCGTTCGTTAATGGGGTCACTTGGTGGTAATCTTCATTGCACCTAGTTTTCATTTTACCGGACGGCCTTCCTTTTGCCAGGCAGTTTTTTTCAAACACTACTTGCTGGGCACTTCCAAAAGTAAAACATTAATGATGGGGAAGTTTTAATCAACACGAGTTTCTTTTGTTCCAATGTCGAGGCTCGTGAAAGAGCTCAAATATTTTGTGCCAATGGAGCAAGCTGGAATTTGTTCTTCCAGAGATTCAAAATACTGGCATTGTCTTGGTACTTCACATAATTTGTTGTTTATATGCTTAAAGGGTAGGTTATTGGAGGGTCTAATGTTGAGTTTATAGATACCAAAGGAAATTGGGCTCTTTGAATACCGATTGTGATTTTGTACCCATATAATTATTAATCATGATCATCCTGGTGTTTTGTTACAATGTGAAGTCTTACAGGTACGATGAACAATGGTAGCCCGTGCAGTGAATGGTCTGAGCACATCTCACTACCTCCTATTGGTGTCGCACCCTGTGCGAGCCCCCGGGCTCCGTACCCGACCGAACGCAGCGAGGCAGTCAGGACTGTCTTCTTCTACAAGAGCGGAGACCCGAGGTTCGGCGGTCTCAAGGTAGGCTGGGCTATGTTCAACTGAAGGGACGAGTACCTTCTGAAAAGGGGAAACTACCATCACTGAGGGATTTGGTACAAATTCGAATTTACACAATAAACCTATTTTAAAAATCGATTGAACACCTTCCGGGACAATGGTTCGAGAACTCATGATACAAAGCATTGTGTAGAGAGACAGAAAAGGTCACGAGTTCCACCCTGCCGATGCCACAGCAGCACAACAGAGGGACACGTGATCATGCCGTGACAGTAGGACACAACCGCATCATGACAGCAACATGTAACCGATGATAGCAGACTATGTAACCACACTTTATATCACGTCGAATGTAAAACCACCTCAATGAGGATGTAAAATGAAGTGAAACACGTGAAAAAAAAGGATCTTTAATGGCACGTAGTTGATGTTGTTGCTGCCTTCATGGTGGCTGTGGTTGTTGTTGTTCGTGTGCACCAATTTGTGTACTTGTATAAATTTTTATATTGCTTCGAGAAGTATTACTAGATATAATTTTGTGTGCTCCTTCCGTGTCCATCTAAAGGGTTGCTGCTGCTGTAGAATAAGAAATGTTACCTTTGGAACCACTGCATTAAGTTCCCATTCATGCTTCTTCTTCTTCTTCTTCTTAAATCCTTGAACAAGTGCTTTTAAAATAGTACCTTAATGAATAAATGGACACAATTTTTGTTCCAAGTAAATCGATTATTTGCTTTCCATCGGTACCATTTTTATTATTCGATGACAGCAGTAACCCTTTAGAGTGAAGTGTGACACACGGACGGAGGGACGTTTCTCCTTTTTAGTAATACATTTCACATAATCCCCACAATTCAACAGAATGTTGTTAAATCGTTATTGGGTATGAATATTGTCTCCAAAATAGTAAGAAACCACTTCCAATGACTGCACTCCAATTCTACCTCCAGGTTGCCATCAACAAGACATACAAGACTTTTGACTCCTTGTTGGACAATTTATCTCAACGGATACCGCTACCCTTTGGTGTGCGCACCATAAGTTCCCCTCAAGGGACGCACTTCGTGCAGCATCTGGATGATCTACACCATGGTCAAGCTTATGTGTGTTCAGACCAGCGACGTGTCAGGCCTATTGACCTTGCTGTTGCCTGTCGACGCCCGGAGCCATGGCGCTGCAGGTCTCACCATACGCTCGACATACAAAGGTCTCACCACGCATGTTCCAGATTGCTAAGTAGAGCAGAACACCTAACGTGTGACCAATTTGTTGCCCCTAGTCACCAATCACTTGCAGACAACAGTCTGCCTCACTCATCACATCAAAAGTGGGATTCCGTGGAAACGTGCCAGACTTCCTCGTCTCAGTACCGGGTCTACTTGCTTCGTAACAGACAGAAATCGGGTCGAAGCCGCTTGATGATGGTCAAAACGCATCCAATGCTCAAATTCAGAGACATCCTCAATAAGGCAAGCCAAGTGATGGGGTTTCCAGTTCTACAGATTTACACCACAACTGGACAACAGGTGAGTTGAGTGATCACAATGGCTGCTGTTGAGAATCATGTTGTGCAAAGATTCAAGTGGACTTATTTTGTACTCTTTGAGGTGTTTGCTAAGAACTGGTTGTAACGAGTAAAAAAAAACTAGCTCGTGGCAAGAATGGGACTCATCGGTAGCAACAAAACAAGTTTTAGTTGACAATACCACCATCCGCCAATGGGGATTCACTTATCGTGAAAGGAATGGGTCCTTCTCAACCACTTCCACACCGATTAGAATCAGTGCACAGCCAACGGACACAGATTAACTTTCGTAATAGTCCTCAATGCAGATTTGGAGAAGTGCAGGCTGACGCATGATGTTGAGGACTGTCGCTTCAATAGACTGGCAGAGGGTGAAGAACCTTCAGTTCCACAGATGACGACATTGTGGCTTAGGCTCAGCCAGATTGGCAAACGCAACAAGTAATTAATGAAATAATGACATGCTCAGATGGGAACGCTAATAATATGGGGCTGGAAAGTTATTGTTGGCTTTGGAACACGATTATATTTAATATTCACGAGCCAGGCCCCAAACAAAACAAACTAGAACGGCACTCGGTAGAGCACATACCTCCGCCAGGCTGAGCAGTTTACGTTTTATATCCCACTGATAGGCTGCAGATGTATCCTGACCTGAACCAAAATCTAAATGGCTTGTTCTTATCACACACCCAACCTGTCTACCAAGTTTTGTCTGAATCTGTCCCTAACTTTTTGAGATATCCTGTTCATAAACAGACAAATGGGTGAATACATAACCTCCGTCCACCTACAGTGTCAGAGGTAAAGGAAAACATTTCACGTCGGATAACCCAAACTGTTTTATGCTTTTGTTTATATGCTGACATGGTACATGTGGGACAAGTCACAACTTTGAAAGTCCTATAAGGAAAGCAGAATTATCTATTATGAAGAGAAAGACAAGGGCCTTCTTGGCATTTAAACAGAGGAAAACAAACATGGGGAATTAGGGTAAGATGATCAGAGCATAGAGATAAGTAAAGAAAGTTACATAAATAAAACAACAAAATCTACAGACTATATCACCTTGCCAAGATGGAGATTCAACACAAACCTCCTGGTACAAAGTAAGAGTAAAGATGCACAAATAAGGTAAGAGTAAAGGAACCTGCATCCACAGGCATGTGAGATAATTAAGATATTTTACTAAATGGTATCCTCACAAAAAAACAAGTGTATTATCTGCGATCACAAAGCGATCACCAAGGGTATGTCTCCCTGGCCTAGCCTTGGCGATCGCCCAGGACTTGCGCTTGGACCACGATCCAACGATGGACTCTTTTTTTTTTTTTTTTTCGGACCACAATATGACCTTGACCTTCAACATTTATGGATAGAGTGTAAATTAAAAAAAGTTGTCCCCATCTACAATATATCCAAAAAATTAAACGTCATGAAAATCAGAGGAACATTATTCAAGTTGTGATCAAAAAGGTGTTTTTTGTTAATTAGGCCACAATCCAAAAAAGTAGGTCAAGGACACGAATCAAATATCAGGTGCGCAACTTCAGCGCAGGTGCACTATGATGCAAGAACATATTGGAATGCCAAGCGGTCTGTAAGATTCCGCAGTGTCAAAATTGAGCGAGGACAAAAAAAAACAAGCACTTCAGATCGCCATTTGACCTTGACCTTTAACTCGGAGGGCATGATGTAAATGAAGCGTAAATGCGCCTTGATCAAAGCTATCTATTAAGGGCAATTTCGTTCCAATCAGCCAAACCATCGTCTAGTTTTGGTGAAAAATGTTAAAAATTGGATTCCGGTGCAGGGATTATCGCATGTGTGTTTTTATGTTGGGTCTTCATTTAGGTATTGCTGTTGTATCTCGTGCAATGTTTCATGTTAATTCGTATGTAGGTTGTTAGTGCTACATCTTGAGTTTGCATCGTATTGTTCAATGCCTAACAAGGCCTCCACCTCGGATAGAAAGTGTGAAAAAAATATTTGTCTTCCGTGTTCATCCTTTTGCTTTTTCATTATCAACATTATCCTATTTCCCTTCGTCGCTTCAAAAACATCAAAACAAACAAAAACTATATATAGTTCACTCCAAAACTATTCGCATTTCCACTTGCATTTCTACTTCTGGTTCTACATCCCCACTCTTTTCTCAATATCTCCAAACTGAATCTTTCATCAAATGTAAACACTTCTTCATCCTTTAAAAACTGTATTTCCATTTTCCACCCTTACATATCCTTAAGAAATGCCGCAAGTGTTTTTGTTTTATTTTTAACCACAATCTAAATATCTTCTTCTTCACAAAAATTATTATTCAAAAATATTTGTCAGCGAAGCACTTGGTCTAAGAACCACCCCCGATCTTACCCTATCATTTGCACTAGGTCATCTGCCAACATCACTGCATTACATTAAAAATGTGCAAAAACTGATCGCCTTAACTAGGGACAAATCAGCTTACTTCAAATCATCAGCAAGGGCATGGAATCCATCATTGCAGTTGATATGAAATCCTTCCTCTTCTCCAACCTCATCTCAGATCACCTATTTGGTTTCAGACCAAGTCACTCTCCCATGGACATGCTGCTTCTACTCACCCAACAATGGATGGAGGCCCTCAATGTCAGACATGAGTTGAGGGCCATCTCTCTGGATATGTCTCGTGCTTGTGATACAGTTTGGCATCCTTCCCGCCTTACTCTCCAAACTCTCTGTCTATGGCATCCAAGGATATCTCCACTCTTGGATTATTGACTTCCTCTACTCTTATATCCAACATGTGGCTCTCAACGGAATCCTTTCATCTCCTCTTCCTGTGAAGGCTGGAGTACCCCAAGGCAGTGTTTGGAGCCCTGACCTTTTCCTGATCTTCATCAATAATCTCACTGACTCTGGAAAACCTCTTCATTTATTTGCTGATGATGCCACCCTTTGCCATGACACCCCTCATCCTTCAGACAGGCAGGCTGCAGCCTCTTCCCTTTCTTCAGATCTTTAAAAAAAAATCACAAGTTGGTGAAACAGTTGGAATATGTCTTTCAATCCTGAGAAATCTCACATTGTCACTATCTCTCTCTGAAAGAACCATCTGGAAAACCATCCTATCTACTTTCTTAACAATCCTCTTGAGGAAGTTCAGTCATTAAAACTCGTTGTTCCCATTATCAGCCATGATCTTTCTTGGGCAAACCACATTTCAAAGTTGGCCTCTAAAGCCAGCTGCTGAATTGGCATTCTCCATCGTACAAAGTCCTTTCTTGGTGCACTTGAACTCCTACCCACCTACAAGGCCTTCGTCTGCAGCATGATGGGGATACTGCTCTCCCCTTTGGGCTGGCTCCACTGCTTCACATCTTGGTCTGCTTGACAATGTGGAAAGCAAGGCCTTCAAGATTATTGGAATGTCCCACAATGAAGCTGAGTCAATGGGTCTCTCACTTCGCCATCACAGACAGGTCAGTGGTCTCTCCATCTTCTACCACATCCTTTCTGGTCTTGCACCCTCTGCTCTTTATGTCATTTGTCCCCCCTCCCCAGGTTTCTGCAGGGCATACACAGTCCACCATCAATCCCTTCTGGTGAGACTACCCTAAATAAAGGATCACTGCTCACCTCCTCATTCATTCCTCTTTTTTTTTCCACCTGTGGAATCAATTTCCACATCCTTTTCAATCTCATTCTTTCCTCCAAGTCTTCAAGACAGCTAGCTGTTCATTACTATCTCAAATCGTTGCCAATCTAAAACCATGATCCTTTCTTACCTCGTTAACCTCTCTCATCACACCCTCAGCCCTTCCCCTTCCAAATTTCCAGTTTTCCCTCCTGAGAGTTTCCTTCTGCATCCATATTGTCCACTATATGCATCCTCTCCTGCCCCCCATATCCATTTTTTATCCAAGTCTCCCTCTATCTTGGCCTTCAACTATGCTGTTGGTGTTTCCCAATACTCTCTACTGTTCCCTTTGTCCTCTTAATCCATGGGCCCAGGCATATATCGGTACCATCTGGGAAACCAAACTTTAGGGCTACTAAGTTATTGGTAGGGACTATATGATTATTTCAATATGTGATAACCGTTCCAGAAGAGCAGCTTAGTGTATGTATTTTGCATTTTTACCATTTTACTATTCTGAGATATTGACGTTTTTGGGGAAAATCACACAATGGACTATTGACACATCCCATGAAGGTAATATCATTCAATAACAGCTCAGGATATCCAAGATTTGTTTGCCTTTTCGCTTTCATTATGCGGAGGGTGGGTACATTCCAGAGATGATAACTACCAATAAGCTGCCAGTCTGCAATGGTTATCACATCAAAATATGATCTATATATATATATACACTAATTCAAAAATCATAACTAGGATTGGTTTCCTTAGATGGTACCGACAAGTGGAATTTCTGGCCTGGCCCATGGACTAAGCTGCCAGTGTGCAATGGTTATCACATCAAAATATGATCTATATTTATACACCAATTCAAAAATCATAACTAGGATTGGTTTCCTTAGATGGTACCGACAAGTGGAATTTCTGGTCTGGCCCATGGACTAAGCTGCCAGTCTGCAATGGTTATCACATCAAAATATGATCTATATATATATACACCAATTCAAAAATCATAACTAGGATTTGTTTCCTTAGATGGTACAGACAAGTGGAATTTCTGGCCTGGGCCCATGGACTATCTGTTCAGTGTACTAGTACTAGCTCTTTCACAAGCCTCGACAATGAATCAAAAAAAAAAGCAGCTCGTCAAAGTCAAGGTTTTCTTTATTGTACACCACTCCTTCCCAATTCCATATCCAGGCGATGCATGACATCATCGCCAGATACTGAAGGAAGGGGATTACTCAGTTTTTACTCCGTTTGGTTGTTTTCTTGTTTGTTCAGGGGATATCTCAGCCATCCTTTAAGCTAGGAAGCTGAAATTTGGGGACAAAAGTGAAGATGTGCTTTGGAAAAAAGGGTACCTTTTTATTAATCGATTAATTGATTAATTACTTAATTATGAATTTATTAATTAATTATTTTCTTTCTCATCTGGCCAATATCTCAGGCACCTTTTGAGCTAGGAAGCTGATATTTGGACACGACAGTAAACAAGTGCTTTGGCTATAAAGGGTATTTTTGGTTCATCAGGTCAGGTCAGGTATGGGAGCATGTGCCAGAACAGCGCGTTCATCAATTCATCGATTAATTATTCATTTTTCGATTAATCAATTAATCTTCAAAAAGTTAGATTTGGATGAAACAGTGGTGGTTTAGGTATGCTATTAGCCAATCGATTAAGAAATTATTTTACGATTATTATTTATTTATTTTAATGACGAAATTAATCAATCAATTATTGTTCACCGCTCCCTCCCAATTCTGTCTCCATGTTGTGCACAGCGGCATCGCTGGGCACCGAAGGCGCCCTGGCAATGTCGCGCTGTTGGACTTGTTATTTATTTATTTGGCACGGGGCAGTGCACTTTGAATGTACCTGCATTTGTCTCTTTTCCTTTACTTCTTCAGTGATTACCTCTTTTTGCCAAGAGATGCAGCCTCACCAACTGGCAGAATTAATCAACATACTCACATAGTATGCCTGGTGTTGGCTTAATGGTTAGGGTGGGTGGCTTTGGATCCTAGGGTCCTGAGTTCAAATCCCGCTCAGCTGTTGAATTAATACCAGGTGGGGTTAACTTGGCCTGTCATCCTTCTGAGGTCGGCAAAATGAGTGCCAGCATGCTGGTATACTGTGTCGGAGTGGCGACCCGTCCAGGATTGTGCTCAATAGCCAAGGAGACTGCTTAAGCAGCACCAACGCTCTGCACAGAGTATGGTCCCAATCTCCTCTTCCTCCTCGCATAGTGTACTGTCAAATCTATGCCTATATTGTTGTTGATATATTGTATTAATGGAGGTTGCAAGACTTTAACCGGTTCTCATGCCTATAGGTGGTTGATATTGAGGGGCTTCTGCAGACGCCAGCTCTGTTTGTTGCAGTTGGACGAAAACGGTTCAAGCACGGTCCATATGAAAACTTGCATGCCTGCTGCATGCCCGAGAGGTTAGATACAAGCAAAGGTAAGAATTGTCCAGAATTCCACAACACAATGCCTTTAAGATACAGAGAAATGGTGTTTCGCTCATCATTCTGGTTGTAAAGAATAATAATTAATTTGTATGCAATGTATAACTGATTGCTGCCACAATTCAAGTAATTCCAGATGTATTGTACAGGTTGTTGGCTAAAAGACCTGAACAACTTTGGTTGTTAATATTTTTAGTCACACAAATGATACAATGGTACCTTATACTTTATATGATACAGAAACTCACAAAGGTTTCTTTATTTTCAGGTCTGGTGTTTTAATATAAAAGAAAATGGTGACTCTACAGGAGAAAACTCAGTGCGTCGAATGGTTCATCGAGACGAGATCCGACACGCAATTTCAGCATAATTTCCGTACAAGGCATGGAAGGAATCTGCCATCGAGATCTAGTATCACCGAGTGGTACAAGAGGTTTAAGGAGATTGGAGGTTGACAGAAACAGAAAAGTTCTGGTCGACCAAGCACAAGTGCAGAAGACGTTGAATGAGTGCATGAATTATTTCAACAAAGTCCCAGAAAATCAATCCGACGTGCATCCAGAGAACTGGGATTATCAACTACCACTGTAAACAGAATATTGCAAATAAGACTGAAGCTTTATGCCTATAAGGTACAGATTCGGCAGGAACTCAAACCAAATGGTGGACCCAAACGCAAGGTGTTTGCCTTGGAAATGCTCAGTCGCATAGAGGATGATGAAGATTACCTGAAAAAGGTCATGTTCACAGACAAAGCTTGCTTTCATGTATTGGGGAAGGTCAACCAACACAATGTGACGATCTCGGGCTCTGAAAACCCCCACGTGGTCATCGAACACATATGCGACAGTCCAAAGATCAATGTTTGGTGTGGCCTTCTCCGTGACCGCTTGGCGTGTCCATTTTTCTTTGCGGAGGATACATTTATCTCAACAATTCACATGAACATGGTTGAAGGATTCACCTTCCCACAGATTGAAGACCTGCAACCCGATATAATTTTTCAACAGGACGGCGCTCCCCCTCATTGGCCCTTAGTTGTTCGAGCCATCCTGAATGAAAAATTTCCATGTTGCTGGATTGACTGAGACAGACCAACTGCCTGGCCCCACGATCATCAGACATAATCCCCCTTGTTTTTTTTTCTTCTGTGGGGGTTTGTCAAAGATGTTGTCTACAACTCCAAAGTGGCAAACCTTCAGGATCTTCATTCTCGGATCACAGCTGCATGCACAATGGTGGACGCAAACATGCTGAGCCAAACATGGCAAGAACTCGTGTACCGCCTTGATGTCCTGCACATGACAAACGGAGCTCATGTTGAAGTGTATTGATGGTGTGCACAAAACTTTGAGTTTCTGTATCATACAAGCCGAAGGGTATCATTGTGTCATTTGTGGTTCTAAATATATTAACAACCAAAGCTGTCCGGGTCTTTTTAGAACACCCTCTAGCGTCAAATTACTCTCAGTATTGCTGTCTGATCAAAAACAATATCCACAAAACCAAAGATGAACATTCACCATGAAGAAAATGAAACACTACTGCGCACATCGTGGAATACTTTACATTACAAACCTTGTCCATTTTCGAGCCTACATTTCTTACGAATGATGTTTCGATCTTATAATTTATGAGTCTATTTAAAATAATGTGCATTCAACTACACCACAAGGCAGTTTCTTCATCATTTGACTGATGCGTTATTCTTTCCCCATCCCTACGTGTGCCTGTGCCGGTTCTTCCCTGCAATGGCTGGTTCATTTGCTGTGGTGTGGTCCAGTCACTACGAACAGATCCACACAGCAAAGACAGTTCCAGAAACTACCTCTCACTGTTACAAACTCAAGAAAGTTCTCCTCCACATCAAGCCTATCAAATTCCAGCTACACGAACCAGGATTTCCAAAGAGCAAGTTATTGTGGGAGTGAGGGTTTTTTAAAGCCAGATCCAGTCCCTAAAAAGGGAAGTGGCTCAACGATGGAAGAGGCAGCAATAAGGTGTGATGATGTTGAGAAACATGTGCAAGAGAACACCGATGGCCATGTCAAGGCAGAGATGTGGGTTCGATTGAGGCTGGCACAGGACGAAATCCAAGCAGCAAGCACTTGCACAAGCCACAAATGCACAACAACCAAATATGCTTTGGATCCAGCAGAAATGGTGGAGTTTGCACACGAAAATTCTGAGCATCGAGCAGGACCTCAATGGGGCTTGAAAGAACAACAATGCATGGCCAGTGGTCAAATAGACAGGCCGATATCTAATAACTCATCTGAAATTCCTATGCAAAAAGACAAGTCCTGTCAGGGTCTGTGCTGCAAGGATTCCTGTCATGAACAGATGGGATATAACATCTGCATTAACCAAGCTTATGCGAACACACCTGCATCTGTTACTGCAACAAGTGATCCTGATCTGTTTTCTCATGATAATCATCCTGTAGCAGAGAAATTGCCAAAAGATGGCAACATTTACATCAACATGGGCCTTGACGGTGACATGGTCTCCATGGAGGATGAACGATGTTTGAGAAGTTATGACAATGGGTTGATAAGAATAAACTGCCAGATTCCAAAGCATAAGAGCGTTAACAGTAATGGCCCTGTGGCAGCCAGCAGAAGAACCACCACAATCATTAGTTTTCCACGTGGCGTACAAGTGAAGCTTGTTGACGAGACAAACACAGAGAATGACCAATGTGATACAAATGATGTTGAACAACAAAATCGACAGGACATTTTAAAAATGGATGCTCAAGATGAAATGATGAGGGCTATTGCGTCGTTAAATGATGCAGATTCAACAGAAAAGCCAAAGTTTTGTCAACAATCAAATGCAAAGAAAGAACAGTCTATATCATCTTTCAGATCCAGTAGAGACAATCATGAAACTCAAGAATCCTGCAGTTCAGAAATACCTAGCCCCGATGCTCGTCACATTAATGACCAATCTGACGAGCTGTGGAAACATTTGGTGCAAGAAGAGACCCAGAATTCCTTTGCAGAATGCAATGAGCTGCTTTCTGTAGCATGTGCAAGTGCACCAGGCCACCAGTCAAAAGATGTTGAAGGTGTACGATACCCTACTTTCAATTACAGAAGTGAGGACAGTAGTGAGAACACTCCAACACATCGGACAGTGAATTCGAAAATGTCAACCAACTCGAAGCAAAGTGAGAGCAGAGAGAAAGCAAAGTTTGGTTCAGAGAACCACTCGCGATACTCAAATTCACTGACGCGACAAATTGGTGTCAAGAAAACGTCACGAAAAGAGCAACAAAGCTCAAAAGAGGAGGCGAATCCCTTTTTCCGACAAACTCCTCATTCTTTAACCATGCATGATTTGGATAAAAGAAGTCGCTCTGCGGCGTCCAACCACAATTGTGAGTCTTCTCCGAGAAGTTGTGCAAAATTACCAGTGATTAAGAGTTGTGAAGCTGAAGGGACATTTCCGGCTGTTTACATTGGAAGTAGAAAAGATCAAAAAGTAGAAATTCCAGGCAAACACATTACTTCTGGCCAAGAGAGAAGTTTAGGAGTTTTGAACCTCGGTCAAGTGGAACACAAAGATTCAGCATTTAAAAGATTGCCGAAGGTGAAATATTCGAGCTACAGAGAGAGAACTCTTCCACATCTACCTGCCCTTTTGTTGCATGAAAATGTGAATGATGGAGGAGGAGGAGGTTTTTGCCAGAAAAACAAGATAAATAAATCAGTGCAGACCAATATCCCCATAACAAAGAGCTCACTCATGGGACCTTACAAACCGACAAACACTCTTTGGGTGTTAAACAAAGGAATCGAAGGTGCTGATGAAGGACAGTTTAAAAACATGCAAACTTGCACCACATGCAAAAAACAAAGGAATACAGGAGCAAGAGATGTGATTGATACAGAAGAGGTGAAGACATCAGAGGGAGACCAAATGGCGAGAGCCTCTCAAATTGAAGGTAGCATGCTACGGAATCTTCTATCAGCTTGCAGTGACATACTGTCAACATATGGTGATCTGGAAGAACTAAGCAATAGACATAAGTACCACCTGAGCTGTGTAAGAGAATCTAGGATTATCTCAAATGGTGACGAATGCATGGCCACGGTGACCCGTCCACAAAGAGAATGTAAAAGTGGTGCATCAAGTGATGGAAGTAGAAATGTGTGTGTAAATGCAGCATTACGAATAGAAACATCCAGTGATAATAACCAATGGGATGTAACAAAAGAAAATATAAAATATACACTTGGTTCGTTATCAAACGCTGAAGCTGTTTGTAATCCTATGCCTTATAATGTTCTTTCAATGGGAGAAAACTCTCCTCATGGTAAGAATGGGGCATACAAACAAGAAAAACAGGTCAAAAGTGACTTTTCACCATTTGCTGCAGATGATAATGGAGTTAGTGAACAGAACCAATACAACACAAACTGTCCCTTGACTCAAGCAGTCAAAGAACTGAGGTCATATGACTGTTCAAGCAATAAAAAATGTAATCAGAGTGCTTATGAAGGAGTCAAAGAAACCTCTCGAGATAGTACAAAAGAGCAAAGAATTAATAACAATGGAATCGAACAACATATTAGTGGGAGGAGCAACACGACCTGGCCTGACAATGAAGGGGAGAGTGATAGGGCACAGCCCGAATGCGAGAGGGATGGCGACGTAGCACAGCCCAAAAGTGAGAGTGAAGGCGACATGGAACGGCCCGAAAGCGATGGTGAAGGCGATGTGGCACCGCCTGAAAGTGAGGTGGATGGTGATGAGGCCCAGTCCGAATGTGAGGGGGAAGGTGGAGACATGGCAAGGCCCAACCACGAGGGGG
Organism: Eptatretus atami; assembly: GCA_035128595.1. Classification (NCBI taxonomy): domain Eukaryota; kingdom Metazoa; phylum Chordata; class Myxini; order Myxiniformes; family Myxinidae; genus Eptatretus; species Eptatretus atami. The sequence goes on from CM068961.1 coordinate 94,166,076, forward strand.
ACGGCGATGTGGAATGGTCAAACCACCAGGGTGCCGGTGACGAGGCCCTGCCCGGACATGAGAGAGATGGTGACAAGTCCTGGCCTGAACGTGAGGAGGAAGGTGATGTGGCACGGCCCAACCGTGAGGGAGACGGCGACGCGGCACAGCCTGACCAGAAGAGTGATGGAAAAGTGGCACGGCCCAACTGCAAGGGGGGCTACTCGGCCCGGCCAGACCTCGAGGGAGACTACTTGGCCCAGCACACTTGTAGCAGAAAATATCCAATGCAATATACCAGCAAAAAGAAGATCACAGTTAGAAATAGGATGGTACAGTACAACATGAACAGACATAATGAAGGGAAGCAGACTGGCATGGTGAAGCATCCAATCAGAAGCGATATTAGTTGCATCAATGAGGTTGTCTATAGAAGAAATGGGGGTTGTGACAATGATAAAAATAGAGATTCTTCGACTAAAAATACTCATCCAAGCCAGATCACCAACCCGAAAAAAATTCAGTCTCACCTTTTGTGTAAGAATGAGAATTTTATTGCAAGATGGCCGAATAATCCTGTGCTTGTGCGAGGGAACAAGTGGACATGTGGGCTCCAAAATGTTAAAATTTCAAAAAGGCCTTCAGGTTGGAAAGAATCTTCTTGCAGGAAAGTACCCAATCAATCAGAGAATCCCATTCATTGTAATACACCAAGCTCTATAATTAATCATGAACCTAAATGGTCCAAAGTCCACGAACCTCGTGTGAAAGATATTTGGGAAAATAGGGGGTGTGGAGCTGTCAGCCATCCTGTTCAGATGCAACAAGACAAAGCCAGGAAGAAAATCGCTCAAGGCAGACACTCACAAGAACCAGACTTTTTCAGTCGAGTTCACACCACATGTGGGAACTACTGTCCCATCCTGATGGTTCTGGCTGATCAGCATACAACTTTCAAGGATTTTGTGTCTCATCAATCCTGGGATGCATTGAACACATCAATTGAACAGCGGCTAGGTAAAGTGGAGATAGATTGTTTGCAACAATGCAAAGATGTGATGGCAGAGTTCCAGACAAAATGGGAAGTGGATGAAATGATTCAAATTGCACAGACAAAAATTTGTAAACGAATCCAAACCATCCTTGCTGACCTCAACACGAAGCAGGCTTCCACTGGAGGTCACCACATATCATCCCAATCTCCAAGTTTTCCGTCTCCTACTACCATTGTGTTGCACAAATCGATACCACAACATCATAGGCAGCTACATCCATCAAACATGCGGCCTAATCATCACATTGAGAATATTTGTTCTTCTGATGATGTTGGAAAAGCTTCAGATACTGAACAGACTTCAGACCACTCAGAGCTGAGAAATAATGCAATTTATCCTCTGGATAAGGCATGCGACCTGCAGGAGTTCCTTCATCCGAAGAAAAAACACGAATCAGCAAACGGAGAATTCCTGGACAAACGTGAGGATGTCAACACAAAAAGTGACAACCATCGTGGTTGGGGCAAAGATTGGGAGAAAAGCAGCATACGTCTAAGGAACACAAGACATGGACATTACTCACACCTTTGTGGAATGCGGAACGAAGCAAAACAAATCCAAAGCCAGGTCTTTAAAGTTAACTCAACTAGCAACAAGGAAGAAACTGTTAGCAGGTGCAAAGCAAAACAATCGGTCAGAACACTTATGGAAGTGATAGAAAACAAGCTGATACAAAGTGAAAGCTTAAGACGTGAAAATGAATCTGTCAGAGTCAATCGTGGAGAGAATATTCCAAACTCAGGAGAAGGAAATGAAAGAGAAGAAAAAGATAAAATAAACCTGACAGGTAATTCAAAAGTTGAACAGAAGTAACAGGACAGAACGAAGGTAGTCTCAAGTGGGAAAACGACAAACCAATTTAAAGAAAAGAAACTAGAAGGGCACTCTTCAATGTCGCGACGTCACCAGATATGCCTCTGCCCACATCATTACGTCATTATACATATTATACATACTTGTGCTACCAACTTCGATTCAAATCTCTGAAACCAGATTCAAAATATTAAATAATTATGGCTGCCAGACCATGCGTCCGATCAGGTTGAAATTTAAAACATATATTCCCCATGACCACTGGATCATAATTGTGACGTTTCACGTCGCCTGATGAAGTGGTTCAAGAGAAATAATTTTTACAAAGATTTTCGTTCATTCCAATATGGCTGCCAGATCTTGGGACCGATTAATTATAATTAATCGATCAAGGGATCAAGGGAAATCGATTAATCGATCAAGACTAATAATTATTCGTCAACACGCTGGTGTCCCCAAGGCTTAGGAAACATGTGGGTGAAGTTTCCCCTTGATCTATCAAGCCATTCTGGAGAATAAGATTTTTAAAGGTTTATTCTTCAAAAAAAAAATCATAGCTGCCAAACCAGGTGACCTATGACATCAGAGGTGGATAACTTTTTGTCCCTCATGGACAGGCCATCTTACCTGTGAAGTTTCACTCGATCTGTTCAGCCGTTTCAGTGAAGAAGATTTTTGAACGTTTTTATGGTTAAAAACAAGTGAAATCCTTCAATACAGCGTATGGCTAATATTAAAGAGAATGATGGCATAAGAAGAACTTAGCTTTCAGCTTTCGGCGTTCGGCACGAAATGCCATGGTGGGCGGAAATGACGTTTTTTGTTTGTTCGTACATGAGAGGGGAGCGTTTCTTGGTTTTTTTTTTCCGTCAAGCAATAAATTCAATGGTTTTCGCATATATAACACATTAGTTTCACAAATTTCCATTGAAATACTTGGGTATTTCCGTCAATTGTTGCCATTTCCGTGTAGGTTACGCACTGCCATCTACCGGACGGCTGTCATTGGCTCACTTGAGGAACGTGGGGGGGGGGGGGGGGGGCATTTCAAACTCGGTGCAATTGTATACAGCACACGCGCTGTAAAAATATGGCTGCCGGACCAAGTGGCTGATGACATCATCAATTATTCTCCCCCCCTTACAATTTAGCTCCAGATGACCCTCAAAATTTTTCATACTAATTGTATAAAGCGTTCGACATATGCAATTATGATGTCATCATGAAGCAAACTATGATAGTATGAAAAAAAAAATATCACACTCGTTTCCCATGGGGAGTACTTCACAAGTGCCAAGTTTCAATTTTTTCCATGGAGCGGTTTCGGAGATGCAGAGGTCAAAAGTTTTTCCGTTTTTCCAACATGGCTGCCACACCACGTCACCTATGACATCATAAATATCATTAAAACATTCTGCACGAGTAGTTGCACCTATCGGGAAAATTTTGTGTCAATTGGACAGACAGTTGCAGAGAAAACAGGGAAAAGTTAGCATGGACGACTTCATCAGCGAAGGCATAAAAACGACTTGGACAACCAACATGGGATATAATAACTACAAAGACAACTCATCACACTTTTCCCCCAGTTCAAGTTGAAAATTATTTATCAGTAAATCAAGAAATCCAAATTTTGAAACACACAGCAGGAGTAGAATGGAAAACGAGTCGTCGTGAAGTCTTGTAGTGTCGATCTGCGTTGGCGGACCGAACCCCGTCTTGCTCTGATGAAGGGTTAACACTCAAAACGTCAGCTTCTCCTTGCTTCGTGCGGTGGTTGGCGTACCTCAATCAACGATCCATCTATTCCATCCATTATTAGTCACAATAGCGTTACCTTACCTCGAGCGTCTTTTGTGAGGAGCAAAACCCACAAGAATAATAAAAATAAAAATCTTTATTGACGGCTGATGGTCATTTCCAGAAGCACATTCCAGAAATAGTTACAAATCGCATTTTTAAAATTTGCTTGAAATACAAAGTGCACTCGGGTAAGGACGTCAATTGCAGGCGAATACAGGATGGTTGTGTCGATCAATCCACCATCGTCACCTTGAGAAAACGTGACCACGTCCCATTCAAGAAGGCTCGACATATAAAGCAAAATGTTACTTGGGAATTGTCCAAATTCTTTGGATTACACTCCTGACTCGTTATTAAAAAATGAATTTGCTCTTTAATTCACGAGCAACGGTTTGCAAATTACGTTATCTTCAAAAATCACAATAATCTGACAGCAGTGTCACTTTTTTGTGCTATTGACATCGTTAAATCCGCCAATCGGAGCACAGAGGTAAGGATGATTTCTGTAACCTGAAGATAGATTCGTCAAACTTGCTTGTAATTGAATTGTGAATTGGCCAGACGTGCATCCAGTTCGATGTTTTGTCTTCGAACTTCAACAAGGACAAATGTGTCCAAGAGCAGCGTCCTAAAGGTTTTGTCGGCTAAAAAAAAACAAAAAAACAACAACAACAACTTCCGATATTTTGTCACGTGCCTTGATTAAGCCAATAGCGAGACCCGTCATAGTGTATTTACGAAATATAGTGTATTTACGAAATAAATAATGTATTTACGAATTTACAATATATTAAATGGAATAATCTTTAAATAGTAACGTGAACTTTTCGAAACTTTAAAGCAAATGTCCGAATATATTTAAAAGTTCATGATAGACGCTCTCAAAAGGCACCCTCAATGCGAGGATGTGTATAAGTGCTTAGTATTTAAGGAGATCCGGATCGTGTATATAAAAGAGCCGAGTCCGAATATAAAGGTTTTGTCTTCACAAGAAGAAGAAGAAGAAGAAGAAGAAGAAGAACGCCGAGCGTTCTTAGAGCAGCGTTTGCTACGCGAGACGCTGCTAAAAATGAACAGGATTAGAACATCATAAATATATGTGGAAAAAATTACCCAGGTCCTCTGGAAAACCGTACCAGTGCTCTGCCATCTGAGTTATCTGGGTGATCCACAAGCTGAGCAACGCAATTCTTCCACATATACTAGTCCCGCTCTGTTTCCCCCAACTGCTTCCGGAGCACTCGCTGCCAACCAGAGGAGCAGCTCGGGCCTGCTCTTGAGAGGGTCTTTCCTCTACACCTGCTGAGTCCTGGTTTTCCCCCCACTGCTTTAATTTTTCCACATATATTTATGATGTTTTATCCTGCTCATTTTCTAAGTATATTACTACGCCCCCAGTGGTGTTTAATAGCGGACATGGATGTGTCCCCCCACAGGGGGAAGACCCTCTCGAGAGCAGGCCTAGCTACTGCTATGGTTGGCAGTGAATGCCCCGGTAGCAGTGGGGGAAAGAGAGTGGCACTTGTATACGTGGAAGAATTGAATTGCCGAGTTTGCAGGTCACCCAGATAGCTCAGATGGCAGAGCACTGGTTCGATTTTCCAGAGAACCTGGGTTCAATTCCTGGTCTGGGCCTGTAATTTTTCCACATATATTTATCACAGAACTTCATTTTTGGCATTTGTATGTCAAATATGGTGGTTATTGTTCTGCGCTACATGTGGAAGATTCGAACCTTGACCCCCAGAAATTTGCATTCAAACTTTCTCTTGGAATTTTACAAACAGCACCGTGTGGCATGTGACCTCTCTTGAAGAAGCCGGTCCAGCTAACCCCACATCAAGCAAAAAGATTCTCCCCACATTCGACTTTTCTGAGATGTATAAAAATAAAATTGTTCATCTCGCGTCAAGCTGGAATCATGAGAACTCCACAAACCCTTTCCTTGTTACCCCCCTCAAGTCTACGCTAACCTCCACTCCCTCACACACCTTTTTCCCCACCTGTGGAACTGTCTTCACAAGTCCACTGTCTGGAGCTTTTCGTGACGAGAGTTAAAACCTGCTGCCTTCCGTCACCTTATGCTCTCTTCTATATCTCTACTGCTGAGCTTAACTACACCTGCTGAGTCCTGGTTTCCACCCTTCACCGGCTGTGTCCCGGTTTCAACTATTCACCCACTGTTCCATGATTTCCCTGTACCTCATTTTATCTGTTGATCCATTACCCCTTCCCCCTTTTTCCCTCACACCCCCCCCCCCAATCATCCTGCTCTTCATGAGCCCCAATACCTGTACCCTAAACAACAAAGCAATAAAAAGAGGTGATGCGGGGTCATCATTGAAAGTATTATGTGTAACATATATGTGCTCACAGGGTTACCGGCGTTTCTGGGTGCTGTTCTAACCCTGTTTGCATTTTGAAAAAATCAAATTTTGTTTTTTTTCTTTTTTTTGTTGGGGCTTACAAAAATTCCTCCCCCACTAGGGAATGGAGTCAGGGATCATTTAAGATCACCTTTCACATAGCTACAAAGGCTTAGATTTTAAAATAAATTAAAAAAAAAACTTTTTCTTCCAAAATTTGTTTTTGCCTTAAACACTCCGCAACACTCATTGATGAACCTCTTAAAGTTTGACGAAGATCCGCTCAACCATCCCTTAAAAAGATGGCGACACACACACACACCTCTTATAGTACTGTATAGATTATTGTACTGTATAGCACTGTATAGCACTGCTGATTCCAAGTAACATTGAGGATATTTAAATGTCAACTAGAAAGTATGGACTGGCATTACAGGAAGAACAGAAGATACAGTGTAGGCCGAACACTACCCCCTCCCCCCTTTGAAGGTCATTCGTGAGACAGCTGTTTTTAAAAAAAGAACAATACTTTTTTTTTTTTTAAACTTACAACAATTCAATTGTGACAGTGGTGTTCCCAAACCGAGCCCAGGTATCAGACACTATGTTTCCAAATCGTCATTACCGTTGCCTTTGGCAAAACTTCACAACAAGGCTTCTGTAGCCTCTAACAACTAGTCTGCAATTATCTATGACTACGAGAAGTGTGTGTGTGTGTGTGTCAGACACATCTCATTACTGTTATGGTGAGCATCGCCACGGATTATGTCTCACTTGGTAAAACTGCATAATAAGCAAAGAACAACCGTCTGTCTGCCACACAGACACTTGTTCCCGCCAATGCAAACCAATCAACCAGAAGGTACATGATGTGATCGGCGGATAAATTGAAACATGTGGAGAGTGACAAGCATGCCCCCGATCTCCATTGGACATAGTCCTCCACCAAAGCGTCACCTCCAACCCAGAGGCTTTGGCTTGGCGACTCTGTCAAACAGATAAAGATTACATGGTCAACATCAGATAAACATCAAACAGACACACCGATCTGGTTTTGGGTTCATTTGCCATCATCAGGTCGGCATACCGATAAATATCTAACCAATGATGACCACGTTCGTCGTTTATACATCATATATATCTATACTAAAAAATGTCTGTGTGTGTGTTGTTCATCCAGCATAACATTATTTCTGCTAACTCCCCAATATCTCTTTTTTATATATATATATATATATATATATATATATATATATATATGTATCTATATGTATCTCTGTATCTCTATATCTCTATGTCAGGTCTGAATGTCAGGTACGACTATTGATTGGCCACATATTGTCCATATTTAAACATTTAACTCATTTAACCATTCAGTAATTGCATTAACCAGGTGTCTGGATTCAAACCATTGGCCTGGTTGCTTCAAATTGTGTTTCCAAGCCTTTGCCCTCGTTTTACAATTTGCTGTACGATGTGTTAAAATGTAATATCAACAAGCCAGCCATGGCCTTGCCAGATCGCTTCTGCAGGCTATTGTTTATTCCAGTGTGGAGTGACAACAAACGGCTGGAGAACTCTGTTATGGCTGATTCACCCGAGGGCGGTAGGGAGGGGGAAAAAGCCCACTTGCATCTTTGTTTCTTTCTTTGCTTGCTTTCTCCGCCTTGGAATAGGTTTTATATATGAAACTTTTGGAGTGTAACCTTTAGTGTGGTACAGGGTCTGGACTGCTGTGGTTGGTCCCTGTGCCACCTCCGCTTGCAAGTGCTGTGCAACTTCAATAAACCGTATATTCGAGAATCCTCAGTTGACTCCCCTCAATTCTTGGCCACGATTGGTGAGGGTCTTCATCACATCTGGCACCCCAGACGGGATGCTGTCAGGTCCTGAACGCCGCGATCCAGAGGGATCTCCGTTGAGCGCAGCTGACGCCACGATCCGGAGGGATCTCCATTGAGCGCAGCCTCGGGGTCTGCACGGGTTACCAACTGGTAACGATAAATGAGGAAAGTCGAATGCGGTTTGTTGGAGGAGCATAGGGGCTTTCAGGCCGGATTCAGGTGACCGGGTTTGGGTCAGAGGACAAGGAACGTCCGAGTGAAACAAGGGAAGCAGGTTAGAATCTGTAAGAGAGGTAGAATCCGTCAAGGGTTAGAGTCCTGGGATCGGAGGGCTAACAACCCTCAGAGAAAGGAAAGCTTTAAGGTAATCGAGAAGAGCGGGTCTCCGATCCTGCGCAAATAAAGGAGAAAGAGAGCTATCAGGCGGTAGGTAAGACAAGGGGATTTCGGTCGTTAAAGCGAAGACAGCTTTATGTTAAGGACAGTTAAGACATCAATGGGGAATACTCTCCAAAGAACATAGAATTACCCAAAGGAACATGTTGTAAGGGAGTACAGGGCTGGATAACATGGACAGCGGGAAGACAGGATCCCTTCTCGCTGACCGGGTCCTTAGATCCAAAGATATTACACACCGTCAGCTCTGTGTTGATGGAGGGCAGAGTAGGATGCTCGAGACAGAATGAAACACCTGGAGGGGGTTAGCAGCTTGGCTAACGGAGTCACAAGCTGAGACAGGACGTACACAAGGTAAACGAGCGAGGAGGTGAATACAATGTGACTGGGAAGGTTGAGTTTGTGTTAGACGTAAGTTGAGTGTTCCAACCTGGAAGTTGTATATGTGGAACAATTTGCATGTTTGTATGGAGATAATGATTGGTCGTCATCTTAAATATGAAGACTTTGGAGGAGGTGAATTGGCGCACACACAAATCCGGAGGAAGATGATTATGACCGATTCTGCACGTGCTGCTAATTCATAGTGATGGCGAATGTCATTGAGAGTGTTTTTACCGAGGTGTGTGTGTGTGTGTGTGTGTGTGTGTGTGTGTGTGTGTGTGTGTGTGTGTGTGTGTGTGTCTGTGTGTGTGTGTCTGTGTGTGTTGTGTCTGTGTGAACTCGATAGGGAATTAACCACTTTGGCAGACAGTTTGGAGATTATGTGTGAGAATTCCCTACAGTACTCGTGCTGTGGTTAAGCTGTGGGAGTCAAATGGACCAAGGCTCGGGTTTTCTCATTGTTCGATAAACTCTGTATGCTGTTTTGGCTTTGAACATCGTTTCTTCGGAGCATTATTTTGATTTTTATATTCAAATTCAGTTCTGTTTCCACTTGCATGTTTCATAAGGCTGATCGACGTTACGGGTTCGTGTGAGTGCGTGATGACGTCATCACGCGGCCGAATCGAATTACATTCAGGATACGAGATTGATTATAAGAAATATATGTTGAAAATATTGAAACCAAGGATTGCTCGATTTTTATCGTTCGGAAACGAGTGCACGGCGTTCTCGGACATAGAGAACGACAATCCTTTAGCACAAGGCGTAATAAATGTTATGTGCGGTTGTTGTTGTTGTTGATTGGGCTTCGTGACGGAAGAGGGGAAGAAAAAAAAACGTCACTTCCGCGTGGCCTAACATCGAGCTTCTCGGTATCGATACAAAGGCTATTCTGATATTAATGCGAGGTGAATGGAAGGCCGACGATGACTTGCCGGCTTGTGTTTGGTGGGTGCTTCGTGTGCCGGTTGGCGCCAGAGTGGAGCTTTCTGTTGTTTGGTGGGTGTTACAAAGTGTCTGCTGTTTTCACATGTGTAATGTTTGGGGCTGTGCCAAGAGAGGTGTTTTAATTCGTGGGGTTGTTGTCCCAGTGGATTTGCATACCTGACTGAAGGAGGGATGCACAGTAGGGAGTTTATGGAAGGTGTTTTAAAATCACACGGTTGAATGTGGGTAGTTTTGCTTCGGTAGCATGCTGGTTGGCGAACTGGAGGGTATTGATTGTGAAGCTTCCTGTGTTTGGATGCTGTTGGGAGGTTTTGTGTTCATGTTAGTACATTTTGAACCTCCATAGTTTATAGTTAATTAGAGAGGTGTGGCGAAAGAAAAGGTGAGCGAGTGGTGAGTGCAGGTGAGCATATGCATCAGTGGTGATGGTAATGGTGTGATGTGATGGGCCAGCCCTCTCCACAATGTGTTTGAATGTCAGCTTGAGCTAGGGGATGAGATGAAAGTGAAGTCCATTTGAGGGGGGGGGGAGCTATCGCAGGCATTGTGAAGGTAATCTTTGGTTGCTCAACCCAGCAAGGTTTAATGGCTTGGTAGCTATTGTGTTGAAATGCGCATGGAGTTGGTATTTTAAAACGCGTTTTTTTTATATCTTCACGGCCACGTATCTGCGAAGAATTCGTGTCTCTTGTGTACTGTACAATTTTACCGACATTGGACAACAGTTTGGATGGTGAGCGACGCGGGACCGAGTGGCGAGGATTATGGGATGTAGAGGGAATGGTTGCTTAGCAACGACATCGATCTGGAAGGAGGAGCGGCGGTGGAGGTGAAACAAACGCCAGAGAGCGCGAACTAATGAAGCATAGAGAAGGAGTAAACCACATGCCATGATTACACAGGATTGTATGGGCCTAATTGGCCTCCTCATACGTTGAGATTCATTGCATAGCTTCTGTGCGGGAAACGGACAGAAAAAAACATGTCTGTTGTGTTTATATGGGCCTCTACCTGTCAGGGTAAATTCATTAGATTTAATCGGATAATTCTATTTATTGTCACAATGGTAGAGATTGGAATAATGTAGATTGGATGTTAAGGGGGATTTAATGCTTTGTTTGTTTTGAGCAAGGATTTTGATTTGTATTAAGTGGATTACGCAAGTGATGGATGTTCGTGTAAGTAAGTTGGATATTGCAGCATGTGTGCTGTATTTGTGAGAGAGAAGTGGATAGATGGTCAATGTCGAAGATTAACTGTTGATTGAGTTCTGGATGATAATAGAGATTGGCTAAACAAAGAAATGGATGCTGATCAAGTAATGAAACATGTTACCCTTTGGTGTTGTTTAACTGTTTGGAGAAATTTTGTAACAATGTTATATCAAAGTTCTCTGGTTTTCAAAATGGACACTCTGCAGAGTGTAATCTGCAGCTCGGCAACTCGAATGACCGCATGCCGACAACAACGGACGTGGAACTCTCATCATGGGGGTTTGCAGAGCCCGAGAAAGACTTCCAAAGAATCACTCTGTGACGACAATGATATTGCTGTGAATTACTCATGTTTAATTACTCCTGTGAATAACTTATCTTTGAATTATTGGGAATCTATTTTGTGAATCATATAACGGAACACAAGGTGTGATCTGCACAATGTTTTGGCGCATACCTAGACATGGTACACCAGTGTGTTTTGACCTGTAATGGTGGTGATGGGGATAATTTAGCGGTCAATGGGACCAACAAGTGTACTCATGATAATGTTTGTATGTGATATTAATCAGGAAAGTAATTTACACACACCTTATTTACCGATGGTTGTCCAATACATAAAAATGGAGATAGTGGTATGAACCGTGTTAGTTACTTTCAGGATAAGCTCATAAAATAGGAAAATTGGGGAAAATAACTCATTGGGAACTAACCATTGAATGTTTCTTTTGGTCATAATTATATTAACTTTTGTTGAGATTACATATGAGAATCTTTACCTAAGGACTTTGTAATTGTTATGAGGATAGGAAAAAGGTACTGAGAATTGAGATCAAGATAATTATATTAAAGTTAAGGTACTTACATAATATTGGAAAAGGGTCTCTGTACTAATTGATCGAGAGTTGGTCACACTACATATTAGAAATCAGTTTAAGGAAAAAA
>CM068961.1:94177918-94190485 GCA_035128595.1 Eptatretus atami
GACACGAATGAAACAAACTGGAGACGCTGTTAGCCATTAGCAGCTTGGCTAACGGAGTCACAAGCTGAGACAGGACGTACACAAGGTAAACGAGCGAGGAGGTGAATACAATGTGACTGGGAAGGTTGAGTTTGTGTTAGACGTAAGTTGAGTGTTCCAACCTGGAAGTTGTATATGTGGAACAATTTGCATGTTTGTATGGAGATAATGATTGGTCGTCATCTTAAATATGAAGACTTTGGAGGAGGTGAATTGCGCACACCAAATCCGGAGGAAGGATGATTATGACCGATTCTGCACGTGCTGCTAATTCATAGTGATGGGCGAATGTCATTGAGAGTGTTTTTACCGAGTGTGTCCTTGTGATGTTGTGATTGTGGGTGGTGTGTGTGTGGTGTTGTGTGTGTGTGTCTTGTGTGTGTGTTGTGTGTGTCTGTTGAACTCGTAGGGATTAACCACTTTGGCAGACAATTTGGAGATTATGTGTGAGAATTCCCTACAGTACTCGTGCTGTAGGTAACAGCTTGGAGTCAAATGGACCAAGGCTCGGGTTTTCTCATTGTTCGATAAACTCTGTATGCTGTTTTGGCTTTGAACATCGTTTCTTCGGAGCATCATTTTGATTTTTATATTCAAATTCAGTTCTGTTTCCACCTTGCATGTTTCATAAGGCTGATCGACGTTACGGGTTCGTGTGAGTGCGTGATGACGTCATCCACGCGGCCGAATCGAATTACATTCAGGATACGAGATTGATTATAAGAAATATATGTTGAAAATATTGAAACCAAGGATTGCTCGATTTTTATCGTTCGGAAACGAGTGCACGGCGTTCTCGGACATAGAGAACGACAATCCTTTAGCACAAGGCGGTAATAAATGTTATGTGCGGTTGTTGTTGTTGTTGATTGGGCTTCGTGACCGGAAGAGGGGAAGAAAAAAAAACGTCACTTCCGCGTGGCCTAACATCGAGCTTCTCGGTATCGATACAAAGGCTATTCTGATATTAATGCGAGGTGAATGGAAGGCCGACGATGACTTGCCGGCTTGTGTTTGGTGGGTGCTTCGTGTGCCGGTTGGCGCCAGAGTGGAGCTTTCTGTTGTTTGGTGGGTGTTACAAAGTGTCTGCTGTTTTCACATGTGTAATGTTTGGGGCTGTGCCAAGAGAGGTGTTTTAATTCGTGGGGTTGTTGTCCCCAGTGGATTTGCATACCTGACTGAAGGAGGGATGCACAGTAGGGAGTTTTATGGAAGGTGTTTTAAAAGAGAGATACGACCTGGCCTGACAATGAAGGAGAGTGATAGGCACAGCCCGAATGCGAGAGGGATGGCGACGTAGCACAGCCCAAAAGTGAGGTGAAGGCGACATGGAACGGCGCCGAAAGCGATGGTGAAGGCGATGTGGCACCGCTGAAAGTGTAGGTTGGTGATGAGGCCCAGTCCGAATGTGAGGGGGAAGGGGAGACATGCAAGGCCCAACCACGAGGGGGACGGCGATGTGGAATGGTCAAACCACCAGGGTGCCGGTGACGAGGCCTGCCGCGGACATGAGAGAGATGGTGAACAAGTCCTGGCCTGAACGTGAGGAGGAAGGTGATGTGGCCACGGCCCAACCGTGAGGGAGACGGCGACGCGGCACAGCCTGACCAGAAGAGTGATGGAAAAGTGGCACGGCCCAACTCAAGGGGGCTACTCGCCCGGCCAGACTCGAGGGAGACTACTTGGCCCAGCACACTTGTAGCAGAAAATATCAATGCAATATACCAGCAAAAAGAAGATCACAGTTAGAAATAGGATGGTACAGTACAACATGAACAGACATAATGAAGGGAAGCGACTGGCATGGTGAAGCATCCAATCAGAAGCGATATTATTGCATCAATGAGGTTGTCTATAGAAGAAATGGGGGTTGTGACAATGATAAAAATAGAGATTCTTCGACTAAAATACTCATCCAAGCCAGATCACCAACCCGAAAAAATTCAGTCTCACCTTTTGTGTAAGAATGAGAATTTTATTGCAAGATGGCCGAATAATCCTGTGCTTGTGCGAGGGAACAAGTGGACATGTGGGCTCAAAATGTTAAATTTCAAAAAAGGCCTTCAGGTTGGAAAGAATTTCTTGCAGGAAGTACCCAATCAATCAAGAGATCCATTCATTGTAATACACCAAGCTCTATAATTAATCATGAACCTAAATGGTCCAAAGTCCACGAACCTCGTGTGAAAGATATTGGGAAAATAGGGGGTGTGGAGCTGTCAGCATCCTGTTCAGATGCAACAAGACAAAGCCAGGAAGAAATTCGCTCAGGCAGACACTCACAAGAACCAGACTTTTTCAGTCGAGTTTCAACACCACATGTGGGAACTACTGTCCCATCCTGATGGTTCTGGCTGATCAGCATACAACTTTCAAGGATTTTGTGTCTCATCAATCCTGGGATGCATTGAACACATCAATTGAACAGCGGCTAGGTAAAGTGGAGATAGATTGTTTGCAACAATGCAAAGATGTGATGGCAGAGTTCCAGACAAAATGGGAGGAGAGCATACAAGTGATGAAATGATTCAAATTGCACAGACAAAAATTTGTAAACGATCCAAACCATCCTTGCTGACCTCAACACGAAGCAGGCTTCCACTGGAGGTCACACATATCGTCCAATCTCCAAGTTTTCCGTCTCCTACTACCATTGTGTTGCACAAATCGATATCACAACATCATAGGCAGCTACATCCATCAACATGCGGCCTAACATCACATTGAGAATATTTGTTCTCTGATGATGTTGGAAAAGCTTCAGATACTGAACAGACTTCAGACACTCAGAGCTGAGAAATAATGCAATTTATCCTCTGATAAGGCATGCGACCTGCAGGAGTTCCTTCATCCGAAGAAAAACACAATCAGCAAACGGAGAATTCCTGGACAAACGTGAGGATGTCAACACAAAAAGTGAACAACCATCGTGGTTGGGGCAAAGATTGGGAGAAAAGCAGCATACGTCCAAGGAACACAAGACTGGACATTACTCACACTTTGTGGAATGCGGAACGAAGCAAAACAAATCCAAAGCCAGGTCTTTAAAGTTAACTCAACTAGCAACAAGGAAGAAACTGTTGCAGGTGCAAAGCAAAACAATCGGTCAGAACACTTATGGAAGTGATAAAAACAAGCTGATACAAAAGTGAAAGCTTAAGACGTGAAAATGAATCTGTCAGAGTCAATCGGGAGAGAATATTCCAACTCAGGAGAAGGAAATGAAAGAGAAGAAAAGATAAAATAAACCTGACAGGTAATTCAAAAGTTGAACAGAAGTAACAGGACAGAACGAAGGTAGTCTCAAGTGGGAAAACGACAAACCAATTTAAAGAAAAGAAAACTAGAAGGGCACTCTTCAATGTCGCGACGTCACCAGATATGCCTCTGCCCACATCATTACGTCATTATACATATTATAACATACTTGTGCTACAACTTCGATTCAAATCTCTGAAACCAGATTCAAAATATTAAATAATTATGGCTGCCAGACCTAGCGTCCGATCAGGTTGAAATTTAAACATATATTCCCCATGACCACTGGATCATAATTGTGACGTTTCACGTCGCCTGATAGAAGTGGTTCAAGAGAAATAATTTTACAAAGATTTTCGTTCATTCCAATATGGCTGCCAGATCTTGGACGCGATTAATTATAATTAATCGATCAAGGGATCAAGGAAATCGATTAATCGATCAAGACTAATAATTATTCGTCAACACGCTGGTGTCCCAAGGCTTAGGAAACATGTGGTGAAGTTTCCCCTTGATCTATCAAGCCATTCTGGAGAATAAGATTTTAAAGGTTTATTCTTCAAAAAAAAAATCATAGCTGCCAAACCAGGTGACCTATGACATCAGAGGTGGATAACTTTTTGTCCCTCATGGACAGGCCATCTTACCTGTGAAGTTTCACTCGATCTGTTCAGCCGTTTCAGTGAAGAAGATTTTTGAACGTTTTTATGGTTAAAAACAAGTGAAATCCTTCAATACAGCGTATGGCTAATATTAAAGAGAATGATGGCATAAGAAGAACTTACTTTCAGCTTTCGGCGTTCGGCACGAAATGCCATGGTGGGCGGAAATGACGTTTTTTTGTTTGTTCGTACATGAGAGGGGAGCGTTTCTTGGTTTTTTTTTTCCGTCAAGCAATAAATTCAATGTTTTTCGCATATATAACACATTAGTTTCAACAATTTCCATTGAAATACTTGGGTATTTCCGTCACTTGTTGCCATTTCCGTGTAGGTTACGCACTGCCATCTACCGGACGGCTGTCAATGGCTCACTTGAGGAACGTGGGGGGGGGGGGCCATTTCAAACTCGGTGCAATTGTATACAGCACACGCGCTGTAAAAATATGGCTGCGGACCAAGTGGCTGATGACATCATCAATTATTCTCCCCCTTACAATTTAGCTCCAGATGACCTCAAATTTTTCATACTAATTGTATAAAGCGTTCGACATATGCAATTATGATGTCATCATGAAGCAAACTATGATAGTATGAAAAAAAAATATCACACTCGTTTCCCATGGGGAGTACTTCACAAGTGCAAGTTTCAATTTTTTCCATGGAGCGGTTTCGGAGATGCAGAGGTCAAAAGTTTTTCCGTTTTTCCAACATGGCTGCCACACCACGTCACCTATGACATCATAAAATCATTAAAACTTTGCACGAGTAGTTGCACCTATCGGGAAAATTTTGTGTCAATTGGACAGACAGTTGCAGAGAAAACAGGGAAAAGTTAGCATGGACGACTTCATCAGCGAAGGCATAAAACGACTTGGACAACCAACATGGGATATAATAACTACAAAGAAACTCATCACACTTTCCCCCAGTTCAAGTTGAAAATTATTTATCAGTAAATCAAGAAATCCAAATTTTGAAACACACAGCAGGAGTAGAATGGAAACGAGTCGTCGTGAAGTCTTGTAGTGTCGATCTGCGTTGGCGGACCGAACCCCGTCTTGCTCTGATGAAGGGTTACACTCCAAAACGTCAGCTTTCTCTTGCTTCGTGCGGTGGTTGGCGTACCTCAATCAACGATCCATCTATTCCATCCATTATTAGTCACAATACGTTACCTTACCTCGAGCGTCTTTTGTGAGGAGCAAAACCCACAAGAATAATAAAATAAAAATCTTTATTGACGGGCTGATGGTCATTTCCAGAAGCAAATTCCAGAAATAGTTACAAATCGCATTTTTAAAGATGAAATACAAAGTGCACTCGGGTAAGGACGTCAATTGCAGGCGAATACAGGATGGTTGTGTCGATCAATCCACCATCGTCACCTTGAGAAAACGTGACCACGTCCATTCAAGAAGGCTCGACATATAAAGCAAAATGTTACTTGGGAATTGTCCAAATTTCTTTGGATTACACTCCTGACTCGTTATAAAAAATGAATTTGCTCTTTAATTCACGAGCAACGTTTGCAAATTACGTTATCTTCAAAAATCACAATAATCTGACAGCAGTGTCACTTTTTTGTGCTATTGACATCGTTAAATCCGCCAATCGGAGCACAGAGGTAAGGATGATTTCTGTAAACCTGAAGATAGATTCGTCAAACTTGCTTGTAATTGAATGTGAATTGGCCAGACGTGCATCCAGTTCGATGTTTTGTCTTCGAACTTCAACAAGGACAAATGTGTCCAAGAGCAGCGTCCTAAAGGTTTTGTCGGCTAAAAAAAAAACAAAAAAACAACAACAACAACTTCCGATATTTTGTCACGTGCCTTGATTAAGCCAATAGCGAGACCCGTCATAGTGTATTTACGAATATAGTGTATTTACGAAATAAATAATGTATTTACATTTACAATATATTAAATGGAATAATCTTTAATAGTAACGTGAACTTTTCGAAACTTTAAAGCAAATGTCCGAATATATTTAAAAGTTCATGATAGACGCTCTCAAAAGGCACCCTCAATGCGAGGATGTGTATAAGTGCTTAGTATTTAAGGAGATCCGGATCGTGTATATAAAGAGCCGAGTCCGAATATAAAGGTTTTGTCTTCACAAGAAGAAGAAGAAAGAAGAAGAAGAAAACGCCGAGCGTTCTTAGAGCAGCGTTTGCTACGCGAGACGCTGCTAAAAATGAACAGGATTAGAACATCATATAATATATGTGGAAAAAATTACCCAGGTCCTCTGGAAAACCGTACCAGTGCTCTGCCATCTGAGTTATCTGGGTGATCCACAAGCTGAGCAACGCATTCTTCCACATATACTAGTCCCGCTCTGTTTCCCCCAACTGCTTCGGAGCACTCGCTGCCAACCAGAGGAGCAGCTCGGGCCTGCTCTTGAGAGGGTCTTTCCTCTACACCTGCTGAGTCTGGTTTTCCCCCACGTGCTTTAATTTTTCCAATATATTTATGATGTTTTATCCTGCTCATTTTCTAAGTATATACGACCCCAGTGGTGTTTAATAGCGGACATGGATGTGTCCCCCCACAGGGGAAGACCCTCTCGAGAGCAGGCCTAGCTACTGCTATGGTTGGCAGTGAATGCCCGGTAGCAGTGGGGGAAAGAGAGTGGCACTTGTATACGTGGAAGAATTGAATTGCCGAGTTTGCAGGTCACCCAGATAGCTCAGATGGCAGAGCACTGGTTCGATTTTCCAGAGAACTGGGTTCAATTCCTGGTCTGGCCTGTAATTTTTCCACATATATTTATCACAGAACTTCATTTTTTGGCATTTGTATGTCAAATATGGTGGTTATTGTTCTGCGCTACATGTGGAAGATTCGAACCTTGACCCCAGAAATTTGCATTCAACTTTCTCTTGGAATTTTACAAACAGCACCGTGTGGCATGTGACTCTCTTGAAGAAGCCCGGTCCAGCTAACCCCACATCAAGCAAAAAGATTCTCCCCACCATTCGACTTTTCTGAGATGTATAAAAATAAAATTGTTCATCTCGCGTCAAGCTGGAATCATGAGAACTCACAAACCTTTCCTTGTTACCCCTCAAGTCTACGCTAACCTCCACTCCCTCACACACCTTTTTCCCCACCTGTGGAACTGTCTTCACAAGTCCATGTCTGGAGCTTTTCGTGACGAGAGTTAAAACCTGCTGCCTTCCGTCACCTTATGCTCTCTTCTATATCTCTACTGCTGAGCTTACTACACCTGCTGAGTCCTGTTTCCACCCTTCACCGGCTGTGTCCGCGGTTTCAACTATTCACCCACTGTTCCATGATTTCCCTGTACCTCATTTTATCTGTTGATCCATTACCCTTCCCCTTTCCCTCAACCCCCCCCCCCAATCATCGCTCTTCATGAGCCCAATACCTGTACCCTAAAAACAAAGCAATAAAAAAGAGGTGATGCGGGGTCATCATTGAAAGTATATGTGTAATAATATGTGCTCACAGGGTTACCGGCGTTTCTGGGTGCTGTTCTAACCCTGTTTGCATTTTGAAAAAATCAAATTTTTGTTTTTTTTTCTTTTTTTGTTTGGGGCTTACAAAAATTCCCTCCACCCACTAGGGAATGGAGTCAGGGATCATTTAGATCACTTTCACATAGCTACAAAGGCTTAGATTTTAAAATAAATTAAAAAAAAAAACTTTTTCTTCCAAAATTTTTTTTTTTGCCTTAAACACTCCGCAACACTCATTGATGAACCTCTTAAAGTTTGACGAAGATCGCTCAACCATCCCTTAAAAAGATGGCGACACACACACACACACCTCTTATAGTACTGTATAGATTATTGTACTGTATAGCACTGTATAGCACTGCTGATTCCAAGTAACATTGAGGATATTTAAATGTCAACTAGAAAGTATGGACTGGCTTACAGGAAGAACAGAAGATACAGTGTAGGCCGAACACTACCCCTCCCCCTTTGAAGGTCATTCGTGAGACAGCTGTTTTTAAAAAAAGAACAATACTTTTTTTTTTTTTAAACTTACAACAATTCAATTGTGACAGTGGTGTTCCAAACCGAGCCCAGGTATCAGAAACTATGTTCCAAATCGTCATTACCGTTGCCTTTGGCAAAACTTCACAACAGGCTTCTGTAGCCTCTAACAACTAGTCTGCAATTATCTATGACTACGAGAAGTGTGTGTGTGTGTGTGTCAGACACATCTCATTACTGTTATGGTGAGCATCGCCACGGATTATGTCTCACTTGGTAAAACTGCATAATAAGCAAAGAACAACCGTCTGTCTGCCACACAGACACTTGTTCCCGCCAATGCAAACCAATCAACCAGAAGGTACATGATGTGATCGGCGGATAAATTGAAACATGTGGAGAGTGACAAGCATGCCCCCGATCTCCATTGGACATAGTCCTCCACCAAAGCGTCACCTCCAACGCCAGAGGCTTTGGCTTGGCGACTCTGTCAAACAGATAAAGATTACATGGTCAACATCAGATAAACATCAAACAGACACACACCGATCTGGTTTTGGGTTCATTTGCCATCATCAGGTCGGCATACGATAAATATCTAACCAATGATGACCACGTTCGTCGTTTATACATCATATATATCTATACTAAAAAATGTCTGTGTGTGTGTTGTTCATCCAGCATAACATTATTTCTGCTAACTCCCCAATATCTCTTTTTTATATATATAATATATATATATATATATATATATATATATATGTATCTATATGTATCTCTGTATCTCTATATCTCTATGTCAGGTCTGAATGTCAGGTACGACTATTGATTGGCCACATATTGTCCATATTTAAACATTTAACTCATTTAACATTCAGTAATTGCATTTTTAACCAGGTGTCTGGATTCAAACCATTGGCCTGGTTGCTTCAAATTGTGTTTCAAGCCTTTCCCTCGTTTATACAATTTGCTGTACGATGTGTTAAAATGTAATATCACAAGCCAGCCATGGCCTTGCCAGATCGCTTCTGCAGGCTATTGTTTATTCCAGTGTGAGTGACAACAAACGGCTGGAGAACTCTGTTATGGCTGATTCACCCCGAGGGCGGTAGGGAGGGGGAAAAAGCCCACTTGCATCTTTGTTTCTTTCTTTGCTTGCTTTCTTCCGCCTGGAATAGGTTTTATATATGAAACTTTTGGAGTGTAACCTTTAGTGTGGTACAGGGTCTGGACTGCTGTGGTTGGTCCCTGTGCCACCTCCGCTTGCAAGTGCTGTGCAACTTCAATAACCGTATATTCGAGAATCCTCAGTTGACTCCCTCAATTCTTGGCCACGATTGGTGAGGGTCTTCATCACATCTGGCACCCCAGACGGGATGCTGTCAGGTCCTGAACGCCGCGATCCAGAGGGATCTCCGTTGAGCCGCAGCTGACGCACGATCCGGAGGGATCTCCATTGAGCGCAGCCCTCGGGTCTGCACGGGTTACCAACTGGAACGATAAATGAGGAAAGTCGAATGCGGTTTGTTGGAGGAGCATAGGGGCTTTCAGGCCGGATTCAGGTGACCGGGTTTGGGTCAGAGGACAAGGAACGTCCGAGTGAAACAAGGGGAGCAGGTTAGAGTCCTGTAAGAGCAGTTAGAGTCTGGGATCGGAGGGCTCACAACCCTCAGAGGAAAGAAAAGCTTTAAGGTAATTGAGAAGAGGCGGGTCTCCGATCCTGCGCAATAAAAGGAGAAAAGAGAGCTATCAGGCGGTAGGTAAGACAAGGGGATTTTGGTCCGATTAAAGGAGACACGTTTCAAGGCTATAAGGCTAGTGACAAGTGAAGAACATACAATGGGGAATACTCTCCAAAGAACATAGAATTACCCAAAGGAACATGTTGTAAGGGAGTACAGGGCTGGATAACATGGACAGCGGGAAGACAGGATCCCTTCTCGCTGACCGGGTCCTTAGATCCAAAGATATTACACACCGTCAGCTCTGTGTTGATGGAGGGCAGAGTAGGATGCTCGAGACAGAATGAAACACCTGGAGGGGGTTAGCAGCTTGGCTAACGGAGTCACAAGCTGAGACAGGACGTACACAAGGTAAACGAGCGAGGAGGTGAATACAATGTGACTGGGAAGGTTGAGTTTGTGTTAGACGTAAGTTGAGTGTTCCAACCTGGAAGTTGTATATGTGGAACAATTTGCATGTTTGTATGGAGATAATGATTGGTCGTCATCTTAAATATGAAGACTTTGGAGGAGGTGAATTGGCGCACACACAAATCCGGAGGAAGGATGATTATGACCGATTCTGCACGTGCTGCTAATTCATAGTGATGGCGAATGTCATTGAGAGTGTTTTTACGAGGTGTGTGTGTGTGTGTGTGTGTGTGTGTGGTGTGTGTGTGTGTGTGTGTGTGTGTGTGTGTGTCTGTGTGTGTGTGTCTGTGTGTGTTGTGTCTGTGTGAACTCATAGGGAATTAACCACTTTGGCAGACAGTTTGGAGATTATGTGTGAGAATTCCCTACAGTACTCGTGCTGTGGTTAAGCTGTGGGAGTCAAATGGACCAAGGCTCGGGTTTTCTCATTGTTCGATAAACTCTGTATGCTGTTTTGGCTTTGAACATCGTTTCTTCGGAGCATATTTTGATTTTTATATTCAAATTCAGTTCTGTTTCCACTTGCATGTTTCATAAGGCTGATCGACGTTACGGGTTCGTGTGAGTGCGTGATGACGTCATCTCACGCGGCCGAATCGAATTACATTCAGGATACGAGATTGATTATAAGAAATATATGTTGAAAATATTGAAACCAAGGATTGCTCGATTTTTATCGTTCGGAAACGAGTGCACGGCGTTCTCGGACATAGAGAACGACAATCCTTTAGCACAAGGCGGTAATAAATGTTATGTGCGGTTGTTGTTGGTTGTTGATTGGGCTTTCGTGACGAAGAGGGGAAGAAAAAAAAACGTCACTTCCGCGTGGCCTAACATCGAGCTTCTCGGTATCGATACAAAGGCTATTCTGATATTAATGCGAGGTGAATGGAAGGCCGACGATGACTTGCCGGCTTGTGTTTGGTGGGTGCTTCGTGTGCCGGTTGGCGCCAGAGTGGAGCTTTCTGTTTGTTTGGTGGGTGTTACAAAGTGTCTGCTGTTTTCACATGTGTAATGTTTGGGGCTGTGCCAAGAGAGGTGTTTTAATTCGTGGGGTTGTTGTCCCAGTGGATTTGCATACCTGACTGAAGGAGGGATGCACAGTGGGAGTTTTATGGAAGGTGTTTTAAAATCACACGGTTGAATGTGGGTAGTTTTGCTTCGGTAGCATGCTGGTTGGCGAACTGGAGGGTATTGATTGTGAAGCTCCTGTGTTTGGATGCTGTTGGGAGGTTTTGTGTTCATGTTAGTACATTTTGAACCTCCATAGTTTATAGTTAATTAGAGAGGTTGGCGAAAGAAAAGGTGAGCGAGTGGTGAGTGCAGGTGAGCATATGCATCAGTGGTGATGGTAATGGTGTGATGTGATGGGCCAGCCCTCTCCACAATGTGTTTGAATGTCAGCTAGCTAGGGGATGAGATGAAAGTGAAGTCCATTTGAGGGGGGCGGGGAGCTATCGCAGGCATTGTGAAGGTAATCTTCTGGTTGCTCAACCCAGCAAGGTTTAATGGCTTGGTAGCTATTGTGTTAAATGCGCATGGAGTTGGTATTTTAAAACGCGTTTTTTTATATCTTCCGGCCACGTATCTGCGAGAATTCGTGTCTTGTGTGTACTGTACAATTTTACCGACATTGGACAACAGTTTGGATGGTGAGCGACGCGGACCGAGTGGCGAGGATTATGGGATGTGAGGGAATGGTTGCTTAGCAACGACATCGATCTGGAAGGAGGAGCGGCGGTGGAGAGTGAAACAAACGCCAGGAGCGCGAACTAATGAAGCATAGAGAAGGAGTAAACCACATGCCATGATTACACAGGATTGATGGGCCTAATTGGCCTCCTCATACGTTGAGATTCATTGCATAGCTTTCTGTGCGGGAAACGGACAGAAAAAAAACATGTCTGTTGTGTTTATATGGGCCTCTACCTGTCAGGGTAAATTCATTAGATTTAATCGGATAATTCTATTTATTGTCAAATGGTAGAGATTGGAATAATGTAGATTGGATGTTAAGGGGGATTTAATGCTTTGTTTGTTTTGAGCAAGGATTTTGATTTGTATTAAGTGGATTACGCAAGTGATGGATGTTCGTGTAAGTAAGTTGGATATTGCAGCATGTGTGCTGTATTTGTGAGAGAGAAGTGGATAGATGGTCAATGTCGAAGATTAACTGTTGATTGAGTTCTGGATGATAATAGAGATTGGCTAAACAAAGAAATGGATGCTGATCAAGTAATGAAACATGTTACCCTTTGGTGTTGTTTAACTGTTTGGAGAAATTTTGTAACAATGTTATATCAAAGTTCTCTGGTTTTCAAAATGGACACTCTGCAGAGTGTAATCTGCAGCTCGGCAACTCGAATGACCGCATGCCGACAACAACGGACGTGGAACTCTCATCATGGGGGTTTGCAGAGCCCGAGAAAGACTTCCAAAGAATCACTCTGTGACGACAATGATATTGCTGTGAATTACCTGTTTACTC
>CM068961.1:94193862-94221078 GCA_035128595.1 Eptatretus atami
AGCCCTCGAATCACTGATCTCTGCATCTCGACACATCCTCGCCATCCTGCATCTCGCATCTCTTGCATCTCTGCATCTCTGCATCTCTGCATCTCTGCATCTCTGCATCTCTGCATCTCTGCATCTCTGCATCTCTGTCATCTCTGCATCTCGCATCTCTCAAACATCTCTGCATTCTCTCTAAATCTCTAAATCTCTACATCTCTACATCTCGGAATCTCGAATCTCTGCCATCTCTGCATCTCTAAAATCTCTACATCTCTAAATCTCTAAATCTCTGCATCTCTGCATCTCTGCATCTCTGGCATCTCTGCATCTCTGCATCTCTGCATCTCTGCATCTCTGCATCTCTGCATCTCTGCATCTCGATCTCGAATCTCGAAATCTCGAAATCTCGAAATCTCGAAATCTCTGCATCTCTGCATCTTGCATCTCTGCATCTACATCTCGAAATCTCTGCATCTCTGCATCTCTGCATCTCTACATCTCGGAAATCTCTGCATCTCTGCATCTCTGCATCTCTACATCTCGAATCTCTGCATCTCCTGCATCTCTGCATCTCTGCATCTCTAATCTCGAAATCTCGAAATCTCGAAATCTCTGCATCTCTGCATCTCTACATCTCTGCAATCTCTGCATCTCGCTCTCTGCATCTCTCATCTCTGCATCTCTGCATCTCTGCATCTCTACATCTCTGCATATCTCTGCATTCTTTACATCTCTGCATCTCTGCATCTCTGCATCTCTACATCTCTGCATCTCTGCATCTCTGCATCTCTGCATCTCTACATCTCTGCATCTCTGCATCTTTACATCTCTACATCTCTGCATCTCTGCATCTCTACATCTCTGCATCTCTGCATCTCTGCATCTCTACATCTTCTGCATCTACTGCATCTCAAATCTCTGATCTCTGCATCTCTGCATTCTGCATCTCTGTCATCTCTGCATCTCTGCATCTCAAATCATCGAAATCTCGAAATCTCTGCATCCTGCATCTCTGCATCTCTGCATCTCTGCATCTCTACATCTCGGAATCTCTGCATCTCTGCATCTCTGCATCTCTGCATCTCTGCAATCTCTGCATCTCTGCATCTCTACATCTCTGCATCTCGAAATCTCGAAATCTCGGCATCTCTGCATCTCTGCATCTCTGCATCTGCATCTCTGCATCTCGAAATCTCGAAATCTCGAATCTCTGCATCTCTGCATCTCTACATCTCTGCAATCTCTGCATCTCTGCATCTCTGCACTCTCTGCATCTCGAAATCTCTGCATCTCGAAATCTCGAATCTCGAAATCTCTGCAATCTTCTGCATCTCTACATCTCTGCATCTCTGCATCTCGGCATCTCTCATCTCTGCGCATCTCTGCATCTCTGCATCTCTGCACTCTCGAAATCTCGAAATCTCGAAATCTCTGCATCTCTGCATCTCTACATCTCTGCATCTCTGCATACTCTGCATCTCTGCATCTCGAAATCTCGAAATCTCTGCATCTCTGCATCTCTGCATCTCTACATCTCTGCATCTTTACATCTCTGCAATCTCTGTCATCTCTGCATCTCGTGCATCTCTACATCTCTGCATCTCTGCATCTCGAAACTGCATCTGCATCTCTGCATCTCTGCATCTCTGCATCTCGAAATCTCGAAATCTCGAAATCTCGAAATCTCTGCATCTCTACATCTCGTAATCTCTGCATCTCTGCATCTCTGCATCTCTGCATCTCTGCATCTCTGCATTCTCTGCATCTCTGCATCTCTGCATCTCTGCATCTCTGCATTTCTCGAATCTCGAAATCTCGAAATCTCGAAATCTCTGCATCTCTGCATCTCTGCATCTCTGCATCTCTGCATCTCTGCATCTCTGCATCTCTGCATCTCTGCATCTCTGCATCTCTACATCTCTGCATCTCGAAATCTCGAATCTCGGCATTCTCTGCATCTCTGCATTCTGCATCTCTGCATCTCTGCATCTCTGCATCTTCTGCATCTCGAAATCTCGAAATCTCGAATCTCTGCATCTCTGCACTCTGCATCTCTGCATCTCTGCATCTCTACATCTCGGAATCTCTGCATCTCTGCATCTCTACATCTCGAATCTCTGCATCTCTGCATCTCGAAATCTCGAAATCTCGAAATCTCTGCATCTCTGCATCTCTGCATCTCTACATCTCGGTAATCTCTGCATCTCTTGCATCTCTGCATCTCTCAATCTCTGCATCTCTGCATCTCTGCATCTCATGCATCTCTGCATCTCTGCATCTCTGCATCTCTACATCTCTAAATCTCTAAAATCTCTGCATCTCTAAATCTCTAATCTCTTACATCTCGGAATCTCTGCATCTCTGCATCTCTGCATCCTCTGCATCTCTGCATCTCTGCATCTCTACATCTCTGCATCTCTGCATCTCGCATCTCTGCATCTCTGCATCTCTGCATCTTCTGCACTCTGCATCTCTGCATTCTGCATCTCGAAATCTCGAAATCTCTGCATCTCTGCATCTCTGCATCTCAAATCTCTGCATCTCTGCATCTCTGCATCTCTGCATCTCGATCTCTGATCTCTGCATCTCTAATCTCTATCTCTGCATCTCTACATCTTGCATCTCTGCATCTCTGCATTCTCTACATCTCTGCTCTCTGCATCTCATGCATCTCTACATCTCTGCATCCCTCTGCATCTTCTGCATCTCTGCATCTCTGCATCTCTGCATCTCTGCATCTCTGCATCTCTGCATCTCTCATCCTGCATCTCTACATCTCTCTGCATCTCTGCATCTCTGCATTCTCTGCATCTCTGCATCTCTGATCTCTTACATCTCTGCATCTCTGCATCTCTGCATCTCTGCATCTCTGCATCTCTACATCTCTGCATCTCGGCATCTCGGCATCTCTGCATCTCTTGCAATCTCCCTTGCATCTCTGCATCTCTGCATCTCTGCATCTCTGCATCTCTAGCATCTCTACATCTCGAAATCTCTGAAATCTCTGCATCTCACATCTCTACATCTCTAAATCTCTACCATCTCTAAATCTCTAAATCTTCTGCATCTCTAAATCTCTAAATCTCTGCAATCTCTGCATCTCTTGCATCTCTGCATCTTCTGCATCTCTGCATCTCTGCATCTCTGCATCTCTGCATCTCTTGCATCTCTGCATCTCTGCATCTCTGCATCTCGAAATCTCGAAATCTCGAAATCTCGAAAATCTCGAAATCTCTGCATCTCTACATCTCTGCATCTCGCATCTCTGCATCTCTGCATCTCTGCATCTCTGCATCTCTGCATTCTCTGCATCTTCTACATCTCTGCATCTCTGCATCTTACATCTCGCATCTCTCATCTCTGATCTCTACATCTCTGCATCTCGCATCTCTGATCTCGCATTCTACATCTTACATCTCTGCATCTCTGCATCTCTGCATGCTCTGATCTCGAAATCTCGAAATCTCCGAATCTCGAAATCAATCTCGAATCTCGAAATCTCGAAATCTCGAAATCTCTGCATCTCTGCATCTCTACATCTCGAAATCTCTGCATCTCTGCCATCTCGAAATCTCTGCATCTCTGATCTCTGCATCTCTACATCTCTGCATCTCTGCATCTCTGCATCTCGAAATCTCGAAATCTCGAAATCTCGAATTCGAAATCTCGAAATCTCGAAATCTCTGCATCTCTGCAATCTCTGCATCTCTACATCTTGCATCTCTGCATCTCGAAATCTCGGCATCTCTGCATCTCTGCATCTCTGCATCTCTGCATCTCTGCATCTCTGCATCTCTGCATCTCGAAATCTCGAAATCTCGAAATCTCGAAATCTCGAAATCTCTGCATCTCTGCATCTCTGCATCTCTACATCTCGGAATCTCTGCATCTCTTGCATCTCTGCATCTCTACATCTCGGATCTCTGCATCTCTGCATCTCTGCATCTCTGCATCTCGAAATCTCGAAATCTCGAAATCTCTGCATCTCTGCATCTCTGCATCTCTGCATCTCTGCATCTCTACATCTCGGAATCTCTGCATCTCTGCATCTCTGCATCTCTACATCTCGGAATCTCTGCATCTCTGCATCTCTGCATCTCTGCATCTCGAAATCTCGAAATCTCGAAATCTCTGCATCTCTGCATCTCTGCATCTCTACATCTCGGAATCTCTGCATCTCTGCATCTCTGCATCTCTAATCTCGGAATCTCTGCATCTCTGCATCTCTGCATCTCTGCATCTCGAAATCTCGAAATCTCGAAATCTCTGCATCTCTGCATCTCTGCATCTCTGCATCTCTGCATCTCTACATCTCGGAATCTCTGCATCTCTGCATCTCTGCATCTCTGCATCTCTACATCTCGGAATCTCTGCATCTCTGCATCTCTGCATCTCTGCATCTCGAAATCTCGAAATCTCAAATCTCTGCATCTCTGCATCTCTGCATCTCTGCATCTCTGCATCTCTACATCTCGAATCTCTGCATCTCTGCATCTCTGCATCTCTGCATCTCGAAATCTCGAAATCTCGAAATCTCTGCATCTCTGCATCTCTGCATCTCTGCATCTCTACATCTCGGAATCTCTGCATCTCTGCATCTCTGCATCTCTGCATCTCTGCATCTCAAATCTCGAAATCTCTGCATCTCGAAATCTCGAAATCTCGAAATCTCGAATCTCGAATCTCGAAATCTCGAAATCTCGAATCTCGAAATCTCTGCATCTCTGCATCTCTGCATCTCTACATCTCTGCATCTCTGCATCTCTGCATCTCGAAATTCTCGGATCTCTGCATCTCTGCATCTCTTGCATCTCTGCATCTCTGCATCTCTGCATCTCTGCATCTCTGCATCTCTGCATCTCTCATCTCGAAATCTCGAAATCTCGAAATCTCGAAATCTCGAAATCTCGAAATCTCTGCATCTCAGAATCTCTGAATCTCTGCATCTCTGATCTCATCTCTGCATCTCTTGCATCTCTGCATCTCTGCATCTCTGCATCTCTACATCTCTGCATCTCTGCATCTCTGCATCTGAATCTCGGAATCTCTGAATCTCTGAATCTCTACATCTCTGCATCTCTGCATTCTGCATCTCTGCATCTCTGCATCTCTGCATCTCTGCATCTCTGCATCTCGGAACTCGGAATCTCGAATCTCTGAATCTCTACATCTCTGCATCTCTGCATCTCTGCATCTCTGCATCTCTGCATCTCTGCAATCTCTGCATCTCTGCATCTCTGCATCTCTGCATCTCTCTGCATCTCTAATCTCTGCATCTCTGCATCTCTACATCTCTGCATCTCTGCATCTCTGCATCTCTGCATCTCTGCATCTTGCATCTCTGCATCTCTGCATCTCTGCATCTCTGCATCTCTGCATCTCTGCATCTCTGCATCTCGGAATCTCGGAATCTCTGCATCTCTGCATCTCTACATCTCTACATCTCTGCATCTCTAAATCTCTGCATCTCTACATCTCTACATCTCTGATCTTCTGCATCTCTACATCTCTACATCTCTGCATCTCTGCATCTCTAAATCTCTGCATCTCTACATCTCTACATCTCTACATCTCTACATCTCTGCATCTCTAAATCTCTGCATCTCTACATCTTCTACATCTCTGCATCTCTGCATCTCTACATCTCTACATCTCTAAATCTCTGCATCTCTACATCTCTACATCTCTACATCTCTACATCTCTGCATCTCTAATCTCTGCATCTCTACATCTCTACATCTCTGCATCTCTGCATCTCTACATCTCTACATCTCTGCATCTCTAAATCTCTGCATCTCTACATCTCTACATCTCCGCATCTCGGAATCTCTTGCTCTACATACATATATATATATCTCTCTCTCTCTCTCTCTCTCTCTCACCCCTATTCCCACCCTTCTGCCTCTCTCACCCCCCAAATATTCGTGCCAGTGAAGCGACGGAATATTCGTATTTGCTCGCAAAGATATAATTTTAAATGTGTGTGTGTGTGTGTTGTTGATTCTTATCTCCATATGCAAGTTTCAGAAGGTGGAACAGAGTCCTCAGAGGTCTCGAAGTATCCACCTCCGTTTCAGTAAGAGATCATGATTCATGGACCAAGTTGTGAAGTTTTTTGTTCTCAAACTTTTGTTCCAAGGACTTTTCAGGATCATCACCGAGTCCCGGATAGCCCCCAACTGCGGCTTATTTGTAGTAATATTCCCAGGAATGGTTTTTCATATCTCTGTGAGGTTCTTCTTTATCATTCCCATTGCTACAACTTTGGCATTCTTCAGCTTCCATGATCTTGTCACTTCATTCTTGAGTCCTTGGCATTTGGTCATTTTCTTTATTTATACACTGTTTAGGCCAAATCGCTGGGTACCCACACCTCAATCAGCAATGCCTTCTTTTATTTTTCGTATCCAAGGTGTGCGTGTGTGCACACACGCATGCACAGGCTTCAACGCAAGCAGCAGGCCACGGTGTTGGACAGCCTCAGTCATATTTTTAGCTGGCTAATCGAGCACCATGGTTTGAGGTGCGCTGCAATGTCAGTGCTATGTGTGTGTCAGCGAGTGAGCGAGTCGACTAAGCCAGTTCTCACATCTACTGTAATCTATATGACCCGGCAAGGCTTTGTATTGTTAAATTCTGTCCTATTTATCCTTGGTTTTACTTCTAAAACTTTCCAGAGTAATCCATGTGTTTGCATCAACCAGGATAAAATAAAATAAACGTTTTCAGCAATTCTTAAAGGAAATGCTGAATATTTACATACTGTGAATGAATGAATAAATAAATAAGAGTATGGTTTGAAAAGTATTTATTTTGATATCATGCCATTAACACATGTGAGCAATTCAAAGCAAACAACAAAAATAAATGCATGGCCATAGGAATTCCAATTAACTTATCTTCCTTCAACAACAACCAATATTCACGAATGCGTGAGTATGACTCGTACCCAAGCACACCACGTACATGTGCACATAGCTCATGCTCTTTTGTATTGTGCAACAGAATAAACAACACATTACTCACTCATTGCACATTTCTTTTCCAAAATAGGTCCCGAAAGGCAGTGTAAGTAAATGGATGAAATTGGTGAAATCCATTCATTGATACATCCCACCATTACCGACCTAATCTTACACATTTCTACATACACTAGGGGGTCTCAAATCTTGCTCCGGGGAGTGCATGAGGTGCAATCAGCAAACAGGTGCGACCAAGTATGACATTCTCTCATTCAAAATCGAGTGTTTGGATTTTTCTTCGTGGCTTTACCTGCTGTCCCTTTAATGTCTTATGACTGATGTAGAGGCACGACCGACTCACAGGAAACGTGAAGAGCACGTGAGGTTAGTTTCAGCAAAGCGGGTGAGCGGATGACAGTACGAGTGAGGAGTACACAAGCTTGGCAGTACACAAGTGGGAGCGTTTGAGTGCACGTTCTCGACCATCGAGTTGAGCTCGCTTGGCAGACGAGAACCTTCTTACCCAGTAGCTGAGGTGTGCCGTCACCCTCTCGTGAAGCAGTTACTGCTCCGAGAGAGCAAGATGCCAGAACTCCTACTAACGCAACGATTAATAATTATCACCTGTAAAGTCAAATTGATTTGAAAAGTTACATAATTTGTTGATTTTAGTAATCTGTATGATCTCGATGGGACATTTACCAAAGTGCTATTAAAATTGATTTGTGTTGCATTGCGAGAAGACGCCACTTGCGGTATTGTTTGAAGACGTAAGAGTGTATTGGCGAGGAGGTAGCCCACCTAAAGCAAGGAAGAATACCTCTGATATATAGCCCTGGGCAGTGGATACATTGAGAACTGTAATAAACCTTCCGAAAGCAGTTGTAAAAGTTACAACAACCAAACAAAACAAATTATTCACATTTAGCATTTATGAAAAAAATAATAAAACCAGATGTCAAAGACGAGCAATGTAAACTACTTTGCAAACGCTGTGCATGAATATAAAGAGCAATTGTTAAAAAATATATATATATAAATCGATAAATTTAAAAAAGTAAATATATCGATATTGTGCCACACGTTTACACATAAATCGATAAATTAAAAATTGTGGTTCCACGTTCAAATGAAATAAAAACAAACGGCTATTTGTACCAATAATGAGCAAATACAATGAGAGATTATGCTAAAGAATACCAATTTGGATTTTTCACATTCAAAGCTCCACTGATGCAACCATTTGGCATCTTAAATCACAATCTGTTCAACAAACACGGAGAGAACACATTACCCTGTAATGGGGGAAAAGTGCTCTGTTTCGAAATGCTCCTTACACCCTAACACCCCTGACATTCCACAACTTCTTACACCCCTAATCCCCTTACACCCAGCACTGATACTCCTTCCACAAAAGCCTTTGCACCTCACAAATTCGTACACCCCACAACTCGCCAATATGCAATACATAAACACCTCAACTCTTTATGCTCCTCAATGAACCCAATAACTCCTTGCACAACTCATTACAATCGAAAAACCCCTTCAGTTTCCAGGTATTACAGTCCTTGGTGGAATATGATGGGACAAACACTGTGCGATTATTCACTCAAGTGTAAATAAAAAGTAACATAGAACAGTCTGCACCTATTACATGGTGGCAAGAATCGTATCCTAATGAAATAGAATGATTCGGTGACTTGGTGAAATTCCAACAATAAGTCTCGACACAGGAGCAGGACAAACTATATATTCGAGATAACGTAAACTACTAATAGGCATCCACAAACATCCTTGACCATGTTGTAGAACGTCAGCCGAGGCACTCCATTTTCTTTCTTCCACCCTCACTTTTTCACCTTCATTCGAATTTAAATTCGTTTTCTCCACAACCGCTTGAACGATTGAGACAAAATTTTCAACGTAGGAGCACCTACCCATGGAGAACTGTTTTAACAAGGTTGCAAGATGATTGGATGGAAAATGCGGCTGGCGTTCCAAAAAGTCTGTTTTCTGTAGGCATGGGTTGCAGGGTGTTTCACGTATAAGGAATGAAGTCCTCGACCTCACCACAGTGGAGTGATTACAACTTCCCCGCTGCTCGGCTCTACATTTTTGGGTTACACGAGAACATGCGTGAGCAGTGCCCGAGCTACACTTGCAGCATCGAAGAGAAAGACAATGCCAATGAGCTCGTAAACGATCTAAAAACAGTTTCCACCTTTAGTCTCTACCTCCTGTTTCTCCCTCTACCTGCTAGTCCATGGTGTGTGTAAGGTTAAGTGAGAGATGGAGTGAACCGTTTTACTTTTAATAGGTCGTGCATGTTTGCTCGTGGTGCAGATAAAACGCGTCAAATAGTTCATTATTTCAGCGTACCTATTAATTAGCCGTAATTGTGGGCATTAATTATAAATCAGCATGTTACCAGGCGGACAGTACTTGCCTTCAATACCGTCGGCCATTCATGTCTTGTAAAAGGGCCCAGTGACTCGGGGAGTGGAATTTTTCACATTAGGACTAATTTGTGGTGATGGTCTGATGCAACATCTGCTCTTTCTCAATCGTTTCAAAATGGTGGAGTGCTGTTTAGTTTTACTTATTGGTTGGAAGTGCCGTTTCTAATAAAATAGTCACGTGAATGGTCGTAAACAGTCAAAAAATATTGCCAGTCATACGTAGTGAAGTAAACATTCCGAGTGTCATGTCATACTTCCTGCTGAGCTTTAAAATCTGGTGATACCAAAGAGGATAGTTAACCAAAAATATCAACCAGTCATCATAAATAGGACAAAAAAAGGGCAATTTTATCTGTCAGATTAGTCACCGAGCTGAAAACTCAACATCTTCTTAGATTTCCCAACAATTAAGCAGAACTCCCGATCTTTACACACTGGAAGAAAAAGAGCTTAAAATACCACTTTATTATTTATTACTATCCAATGTATCCAAATAAATGTAAACAAGTATTATCCTGCAAAAATAAAATATAAATAATTATATATTCCCAACATGCCATCTTCCTTCTATTTGACACTCTCCTCCCCACCCTGCCACCCCCTTGCCCCCCCCCCACACACCATTCGCTACCTGTCACTTTTACTCCCACACCCTTTCCAACTAGCTCTTTCTCTCTCCACCCCCTACAACCACCAGCAACACATGAGACATAGGTTAGAGAAATACTGCTTTGTACTGAGAACGCTGGTAATGGTCTTAGCACAATAAGATGGCCAGAATGGCCTTTTCCTTTGCCGCATTAACTGCATATGCATATGCACATATGAATAAATATCATCAGCTGACAAAAATCTAAAAGTTAGGCATATTTTTCCAGCTCTGTATCTACCAAATGGGTGTCTCAAAACCCAGCCGAACAGCAAGGGGGTGGGGATTGGAGCCATCAACCAGTACTCAATGTACTCCAGTTTGTCCACGTCCATCAAATCAAAAAATGACAAGAGGAAGAGGAAGCAAAAGAAGAGGCCATGTCATGACGATGATACAATATGAGGGTTTACACAGGTAATTAAACTACCCGACGAGGTGTCTCGGACATTGCTAATTGAAATGTACAGGAAGAGGGAAAAGTTGCGTTCCCTAAACAACTGTGCACCAGCAAGCCATCTTGCTCTAAAAACACATGCACACAAATGTGTGGGGAAACATCTGCCTTCATGTTAATGTGGAAAAGCGAGCAGTGTCGAGGCTTTGTGGACACAGTTACAGTACAGGACCTAAGAGCACCGTGAAATTGTCAGAAGGAAGTGTCCCTTTGGAGACTGCCTGATCCAACAACCGGCCACGATGCCATCTCTCCATGCATTCCAGCACCAGAGGGTACGTCTGTGCCTCAAACTTGTTGGCAAAGATGTGGGTTTTATTGATGAGCCATGGAAGGTCACCCAGGCCATAAACACAGATGTTATGAAGGTAGTGTCCTGTAAGTGGATATTCATAAGAACATTCAAATAAAACATATCATTAATAGGCATTTTAAAAGCATCGAGTAAAATACATTTGCATACAAACATCAAAATGATATTTTAAAGG
Organism: Eptatretus atami; assembly: GCA_035128595.1. Lineage (NCBI taxonomy): Eukaryota > Metazoa > Chordata > Myxini > Myxiniformes > Myxinidae > Eptatretus > Eptatretus atami. The sequence continues at coordinate 94,204,866 of CM068961.1, forward strand.
TATAAATGGAGAGAAATTCCTGCAAGCATCATACTACAAGGGTGTGTTGAAAAGTAATGCCTTCGATTCTTCTTTTCCAAAACAGGTAAAGATATTGGAATGAAACAAAGTGCATTCTGCACATTGGTTCCTCCCGCCACTGGGTGTGAAGTTTCGCGATTCTGACACTATGTCTCGGTGCTACGCAGGTAAAGATGGCAGAGAGCAGCATGACATGTCAGTGCTGTGAAGTGTGAAGTGCAAGAGATGAGAGTTGGGATGACCGACTGGAGATGAGATGAGAGTTGCCATTACGATCCTGAGTAAGAGGCAATCAATGGAGTACCGCCACAAAGGATCAGCAGTCCCGACTTGACTTCATCAGATTTTCCTCTCGTATCCAAACTTTAGGAACACCGTTGTGGAGAACATATTTCTTTGACAATGATGTCAAGGTCGCTGTGAAGCGCTGGTTAAGTCAGCAGGACGCACAGTTCTATAGTGACGGCATCACACAACTATGTGACCATTGGCAGAAATGTGTGGACCGCAGTGGTGATTATGTTGAGAAATAAATATGCACCACAGTACACCCATTTTTGTTTCATTCAAATACTTTGTTATTTTGATGAAAAAGAATAGGAGGCATTCCTTTTCAAGACAAACTTGTACATTTAAAATACCCGTGACGCAATCAGCGTGAATAAGAATTCCGTCCACAGGACAGTGAATAAAGAGGGGAAGGAGGAAGAGGTGGGGGGATTACAAAGTACGTAACAGAACTATTATTTAATTCCAGGTCTTTGGGTCAATTAATTGTTTTTTGAAGGAATCCTTGAAAAAATAAAATTCCCATTCATCTTTTATTTGTCGATTTTCACTTCCTCGTTAGGTTGGCAGAATGGCCTCAGGTTATGCACACTCACCTCTGAGCTGTCTAGATTGGGTTAGAATCTCGACGAAGCCATAAACTACTACCCTGGTGCTTCACAGGCAAGGCGATTCATCAATGCATGTGCCATCCTCCGATGGACCTTAAACTGGATGTCCCGTCTACCAGCATTAGTTGGTGTATGGTAAAGATCCCACGGTATCCTTCGCGAAATGTAGGCGAGCTATCACCGGCACCATGAACAAATTCCAAATTCCTGCCCGAATGCGTAGGGGCACTGCAGATGAGATGGGCTGAACAGCCACGGCTCAGTAATAATGCAACCAATGGACTGCACTGAGAATTTAATCCCAGTACAGGTCAATAATACTGAGACACACAATCCCCAAGTTCTGCAGCACAAGCTATATGAGAACTGCCTCCGAGTTTGACCAACCCTCTTGGCCTAAATCCAGTTGGCACATCCGAAAAATGTTGAACAAGGCGACTAAATGAATCGCCAAAAAAACACTGAGCACATATTTAAATTGTCATTTCACTCCATTGTTTAAACATTTTATTTTCAACATAATTTAACTTAAGTCCGTAACTTTCCTCAGCTCTCAACTTTCACTCATTATGTACACTTTGAACTTCCTCAAGGATACTGACTAGGCCTCGCAACTTTCAACGTAGTGATTCAAATCTCTTACCCCAAGGATTTGAAAAAAAATTGTTTCTCACATACGCAGCCATTTTTATGTTTATTTCCTTTTGATAAGCTACGTAATATTTACAAGTCATATTTTTTACACTTCCCATGAGGGCAGCACTATATGCACAGGAGAAAAAACTTCCTGTACTTCAAGATATTGCAATACTGTACCACCAAGGATTCAACAATGGGAAATTTGATGGATCCCTACGAGGCAGTACACCCGGTGCACCCCGTGATCGATATTGCAAGGGTGATTGACTGCATCAAAATAATATCCAGAACCACAAATGGCCAAATACATCAAAAGGGTTTTAAAATATTGGAAAGCAGCAGAAAAAAAAAATGGGGGTAAAAATTTACCTCCGCAGCCATTGTGGACTCGTTTCTCCTGGTCCTTCCACTTTACCAACTTCACATTACCATGCCACGTTATGTTGCTTCCAACACTGCCGGGCGCGTCTGTTGGGATGAGGGAGGTGGCAAAAGCAACCCGTTCGATTAGACAAACTTGAAGGACAGTTTTTGCTAGATTTTGTGCGATGAAACAGATTGTAGACTAATATTATTGACATCCTAGGGGGAAATGCACCATTATGGAAGTGAATGTTGAATATTTCATGTATGTACCATGTACAATGTGGATGTGCAAACAATTTCACAATGACAACTGGTTGCTCCATCATGAATGGTATGTAAAATAAATAGACAGGGAAGTGCAGTCTAGTTGGATTTTCTTTTTAAAGGTCCGCAGGAATGACTTTGCAGGACGGAAAGGCAATTTGCTTTCTGGCAATTGCCTCATCACATGAGACATGAACCGTTGGACTGTGGGTCGGGAGTGTGAGGCAAGCCAACTGGATTTGTGCAGATATGAACAGGTGAAGGAGATATCGTCAAGTGTTGAAAAATGAGTCCAAGGCATTATGTCTGTAGATAGAGATGGTGGATCAATCAGTGGAAGACATGGTGGACAACAGAACAGACCAATTCTACACAATTACATTTCTAGACCTGGCAGTACCTTGGCGATTCCCTGGAGACAGACCAGAGACAGATCGTTTGAAGGGTATATTATCTCAGGAGCTAAGAGGAGCTGAAGAAGAGCAAGAAAGTTTGGAGGGGACGGTGGACATGATACGATTTCACAGAGAGTGGGAAATTTCACAAGGGAAATAGGGATTGGGAATCCACCAAATTTGAGAAGGTCTGAAGTGTCACAACTATGGACAGTGATTTGAGGACTGGCATCAAGCCAGCTGAGATGTTGGCAATTGATACTCAATACAGATTAGAAAGAGAGAGTTGGGTTGGGAGGGAAGGAGAGAGTCATTGTTGGCTGCCAGAGCTTCATATACAGACGTATCACAGTTGGGAGGGTGGGAAACCATGCATGGAAACAAGACACTGCTATGAAGAGGGACACTGATTCAGAGATGTTCAGTGGATATTTAAGGGGAGAGGAGGGACCGGGGGCAGAGCAGAAGGTGAGGCATAAGGGAAAAGGAGCTCCTGACATTGACTGCAACACTGCCACCAAAATAAGCACATAGTCCATCCAAACATCAAGCTAATTGCCTATTTCAGTAACTGGACATTTTGTGGAAATGTCAGCAGATTCTCTTTCTAACTGACTCCACTGAACAATTTTATCAAGTTGTTAAAGTCCAGAAAAGGTTTGCGACATGTGCGAAGCAGTTTTGATTGTGCAGATGTATCGCAGTGAGCTCCCAATCAAAATAGGAATTGTACAATTATATTACCAATTCTGTATTACATATTGCTGAACAACAGGCAACCTAATACCAAAGTTTAACGACAAAAATAACATCACTGAAATTATGACAAGAAACAAAGCACACCAGGAAGGTGGTTCAGCGTCACCCAGTAATGCTCATCTGGGCTGTATGTGTCTTTGGACCAGTCCAGTAGGTCCAGAGCACGCTGGTCACTGAGCACAAAGCTCACGAAGGATCTTGTCAACACATAGTATGCCGAGCCAAAGAACAGCGTAAGGTTGTGTGGCGGAGGACCTTTCCGTCGACCATTCATCCGGATTTGACCTGGCCTCCCTCCTTCCGGCAGATGCTCCTGGTAAGCATTGTTAGTGCGGTAAGCCATGCGCTTTGGCTGCGGTATGCCCGGTGTTATATTCCGTCGCCACCAGACACTTGAAAGTAGTTGCACAATCTCCAGGTTGGTGCGTAAGGGAAAATCCTGCCCACAAAGGTTCAAAACCACATGCCAAGGTGTGGGGGCAGCCATGAGGTCTCGAAGACAGTTAATATCAGCCTGCAGCCGGGAGAAGCCGGCATAGACCACGTCTTCACTGTGAGATACCAGGAAAACATTCTCAAAGCATCCCACAAGATTGGCAACCTGTGGAACATGGAAAGACAAATGATTTGCACTCGATCTTAAAGTCAAAATGAAAAAAGATAAATGCACCAAAAAAGAAGAACCATTTTGAAAGCACATCATCAAATTAAGTGTTTGGAAGTTAGCTTTATCATACACTTGTTGCGAAGCATCAAATGCCAACTTAAAATTAGAATCTGCATTTCCTTATAATACAGGCACTTGCATTTGGCGAACCGCACCATTGGGGGATAGGCACTGTAGTAGTACGGCTACTTGAATGGGAGAAGGACCGTCGCACACATCACAAACCTGTTGCTTGAAGCTCTCCTCTGATTTGGCATCGATGTGGATGCAGTAGATATTCTGTGGATGGTATATGTTGCGGAGGAGTACTTCGAAGGTAGAAAAATCCTTGTGAATGGTCATCACGAAAGCTAGAGGGAAGTTTTTCTCTTCCTCAGACATTGGCTGTGTGATGTAGCCTCGTTTCTGGATATACGGCCTGCAGTCAACTGACCCTTGCAGTTTCAACGGCTCTAGGTCTGTTCGGTAAAGATCCTGTAAAAATGAAAGAATGTATGAATAAATAAGTAAGTAAATAAAGAAGCATAATGAATAAAGCAAATGAGTTAAAATAAACTAATGAATGCCCATCATAAGCAAATTTGATTATGGAAGTAAATCCCTGTTAATTGAATTAATTAAATAAACATGCAACTCCATTCTTTGAGTTTGCAATTTTGTGCATACTTTAAAGAACATCGAGATGTTATCATTTTAGTGCAGAAACAGAATACGGCAGATTAAGTGTGTGTGTGTGTGTGTGTGTGTGTGTGTGTGTGGTGTGTGTGTGTGTGTGTGTGTGTGTGTGTGTATTATAAATAACTAGCAGGGCTGCCTGGTGTTTCCTGGCAACGGCGGGTCCTCCTCCCGCCCCTTCCCTCCCTCGGGGCTCCCATCCGACCCCATTCCATTTCCTCCGGAATCCCACTCCCCTTCCCCTGATTCGTGGAGGTTGGAGTTGGGCTTCCCATCTCTGGGGACGTGTGCAGTGCAAAAATGCAAGTTATACTCTAACAGCTAACCCTCTGCCACCACCACCAGGTGGCGCTACACGATACACATTTATACTGAGATTTTTGTCGACCTTCCCTCCCGAACCCCCGTGACTACAGATGAAACCAAGTAGCCCATGTTCACCACGAGGTAGAACTTGGTCCATGTGCCAAGTTTGGTGGCAATTGGGATATAGTTGCGGTCAAAATCGGTTCGGATAGATCAGGTCTGAATCCGTGAGTCACGTTAGTGTGACAGGAAACGCCAATCATCTACTGGGCAAAGCCTTTGGGTCTATGTGCCATGTTGCCGTTCAGTGGAGCCACTAGTTTGGGTTAGGCCACTGCCGAGTCACCACATGACCGATAGCGATTGAGGAGGCCAACCTTACATCGTCACGTGATGACCTTTGACCAATGAATTAACCTATAAACCTCTGCACCACCATACGTCGTCACTTTGGGAAACAGAATGCACCACACTTACAGAGAACAAGCAGTTTTATTTACACAATCACTATTTACATAGTAATTATCAATCAAGCAAACATTCCCTGTTACCACTACAGGTACATTAACACCTTCGTAATATCAGACATGTACAATCACTTAGCACTTTAAACATATGGACCCGCTTTCATCTGACAGGGATAGAGGTAGAGACACAGCTGGGGAAAAGACGAGTCGGACACCCCAAACCTAGAACTAAAGTCCAACCTGTCAGTGTGGTGCCTGGCCACCGTGAATGAGGCAGCAGACTCTGCAGCCCAGTGGGAGATAGTGAGGCCCTCACTGGGGTGGGAAAGGGAAGGGGGGAGGGTCGAGCACCCGCCGATCTCGGTCCAATGCATGGGACACGTGGGTTCCAACGGGCTTGGTGAAATAGCCGGAGAAGACCAACGCACCATTACCTCCAATTATTTGTCTTCAATTTTATAAGTTAAAAATTTTTTTGGATTCTCCTCTTTAGTGTTGGGCTTTGATTTTCTCTTTGGAATAGCTGAATCTGTCCTGTCTCCTTTCTGGGCATCTCCCTCTATCTCTCGAGTCCTTGGGTTTTATTTGTGGAACCTGTTCTGTTCTTGCTATGTTTTGTTGTTACTTTTTTCCTGAATGAGTAGTGCTGCTGCAAAATTCACTATGTTTCTTTCAAGGGGGCCAATTTTGGCAATATGTTTTAAAAGATTTATTTGTTCTGCTGATTTGTGTTTTTGTGCATTTATTATTATACTTTTGTACTTCAAAATTAATGTGCCTTTGCTTTTGTTATTTTGTACCTTTTCACTTCAAATGTAAGTATATCACTAAAGTATGCCCTGTCTGTGATGAGGCAGAGCAATAACCTTGCAAATTATATTCTGGAATACTTAGGTGTAAAATTTGTCAAACAAACAAAAGTGGATCATCACAGTGCATTGGCAATTCAAGCGTTGTTACCAGTAACAATGCCGGATCCGCATGCGTCAAGCCGCACCTGGCATGTCTTGCCAAATCTCATGGACAGGGGCCTCTGCTGAAACAATGCACGGCATATCTCCGAGGGGTAATCTCCGCACTCTGCTAGTTGAAGATCCCAGTGCGATGGGGCCCGTATGACCCCTTCTTGAAGCTGACTCCCAAGAAAGACGACAAAAAAGCAGATCACCCCGCTGAGCAGAAAAATAAAGAACACGAAGTGCAGGCTCGGTTCGCCACACTTCAGGGAGCAGCGTTGGGGGCTGCTGGGAAACAAATGCGGCCAAAGGTCATTAGTCATTCACACAAAATCAACGATTTTCTGCCAAAATAAACAACTGTAAAACGAGGTGAACGCACCGTTTGTGCCATCTCTGGATGTGATATATACTGTATATACAGGACTCAACATTAACGGGCACCTAATCTTACCGTCGGGCATCCAAATTTGATAAGTGGTTGCGTTTTGGATGCCCAGTTGGGCACCCTCAAAATCACATAATGAACATCAATTTTGACCCTAAATGTACAATCGCCATGATCAGAGTGACAAGGTTTTTGAATTGCAGTCATCTAAACACAATCACGGGCTCACATAATTCTCTCATTTTGGTCTTACACAGTTTCCTGGTAAAGTTTATTGATCAAAAATATGCAAATTAGCTTTTGGGGGTATTCCAGGTATGACAGCGGTGAAAATGAAGCGTACTAGCAGAAGGCACCTGCAAATATTTAGTGGGCAATTGGTCCATGGTAAATTATTAAACTTAATTTAATCAAAATAACATTGGAGTGAAAGTTTTCTTGAAGTCAACTTACAGGGATATATTAAAAAAGTAATTGTATCAATGAATACACATGACACCCCTACCCCCTCCCTGGAAGAGTAAACTGCACCCAGTGAGGACCAGGCCAGATCGATTGAAATAAATCAGAGGAATGAGTCAGAAAATACTTTCAATTTGGCTTCATACATACAAAAAGAAAAAAAATCGTGGAGAGTGGAGCAGAAAGTCGAGAGTGTTCCTCATCTAGCAAGAGGACAATCTGAGGGGGATGAAGAGGAGAGTGTGCCCTCATGTCCGGCCGGCCCATCAGCGAACTCGACTGGTGCCCCTGCCAATAATGTTACCATTTACGGGGTCTGATTGTGGGACTTGGCATCCCAAAAAGCAGTGATCATGAGAATAGATCGGAAAGAAAGTTCCAGACAGCGAGGAAAGACAAATTCCAGTGGCTCAAATACAATGCAGAGAATGATAAAATGCTCTGTGACATATGTCAGAGCTATCCAGCACTGGCAAACATATTGGGCCCCCTTCTTCACTGGGTCAACAAATTTCAGGAGAAGCAATATACAAAAGCACAACTCCTCCAAATATCACCATGAGTATGCCAATGAGAAGACACTTGTGATCAGTGTAAGGGTTGTGTACTTCGAACAAAGTGATGATGAAGTTCAATCTGAATAATAATATCACTATTTTTTTAAAGAAATGAAGTTTGTCTCCCTCTATTAACCAAATGTTGGTTGATGTGTTTTGAACTTTTCAATGATCAGTACAGTGTATGCATAAATATCCATTTTTTTCAAATTTGAATATCATAGAAAACAAGTTTTGCAGTTTTCTGTTTTTTTTTCCCCTTGTGCCACCTTCAGTCAAATGTCAGGCATGAGGCAGCTGGTTCATGCAGGACTTTTGGAGGAAAAAATAAATAAGTAAATAACTGCAGCTGACCCTACCATAAGGTGCAGAGTATATAATGTTTCTATATGCAGTAAATGGTGAAATTGCAAATGCTGAATCTGCGAATGTGAGCGAAAGATTGTGACATCTGACGGGTGGAAACCGAGAATCTCAATTTTATGAGAATTGCTGAAGCCGTGAATGTGTTTATACGCAGATAAATATCAGCGTCGTATGGGGGGGGGGAATGCAAAATCATAATGGTATTGAGATATACCGAACCAGCGAATGTTTGCACATGCGGTAAATGGCGAAACTGCTCATGCAAACCCATGAATGCAGTTTACAGAGAGAGAGAGAAGAAGAGAGAGAGAGAGAGAGAGAGAGAGAGAGAGAAGAGAGAGAGAGAGAAAGAGAGAGAAGAGAGAGAGAGAGAGAGAGGAGAGAGAGGAGAGAGAGAAGAGAGGAGAGAGAAGAGAGAGAGAGAAACAGAGAAAGAGAGAGAAGAGAAAAAGCAGAGAAGAAAAGAGAGAGAGAGAGAGAGAGAGAAAAGAGAGAGAGAGACGAGAGAAGAGAGAGAGAAAACAGAGAGAGAGAGGGAGAGAGAGAGAGAGAAAAACAGAGAGAGAGAGAGAGGAGAGAGAGAAAAAACAGAGGAAGGAGAGAAAAAACAGAGAGAGAGAAGAGAGAGAAAAACAGAGAGAGAGAGAGAAAAAAAACAGAGAGAGAGAGAGAGAGAGAAAAACAGAGAGAGAGAGAGAAGAGAAAAAAAGAGAGAGAGAAAAAGAGAAAGAGAAGAGAGAGAGAGAAAAACAGAGAGAGAGAGAGAAAAACAGAGAGAGAGAGAAGAAAAAACAGAGAGAGAGAGAGAAAAACAGAGAGAGAGAAAACAGAGAGAGAGAGAGAAAAACAGAGAGAGAGAGAAAAACAGAGAGAGAGAGAGAGAGAGAGAAAAACAGAGAGAGGAGAAACATGAAAATTCCTACAGAGAGCGAAACATTTTTAGTTTCCAACATGCACATTTGAATCTTAATTTTTAAACATAAAGAATCCTTAGAAATGCCTTCACTCTCTCCTCCATTATTTAAGAAAAAAATGAAAAACTTTAAAGTCAATATCCTGTCCTTGAAAACGATGTCAACGGTCTTGTCGAAAATATTGTTAATAGACTTGTCAATTCTTTGTTTTCCTCCTCGTGGGTTGTTATTTTCGTAATACCACCAATCTTTTTTAATCTCACTGGTTTCCAATATTTCATATTTATTCAGTCTCGTCTCTTTCCTCCTCTCCTCCCTCTCCTCCTTCTCTCTCTTCTACTTCCTCGTCTACTTTCCTTGAATCGCTTACACCCCATAGAATATCATACATATATTCATCAGGATTTCTTGTTATTCCTGTACCAAAATAATTTTTTTTACAACAGGAAACCAATAAAATTTCTTTTGAATTTCTAAAAGAGCCTTACGTTTTCTTAACTTTATAATTTTTTCATTATTAACATTCTACTTAATTCTAAAGTTGTCGGTTTATCAACATCAGCATAATGCCATCTTTTATTGAAAATACTCATTCTTATGTTGTAGAACATATTTATTAAAATACCGAATACCCTTTTCTTGAAGGTATGCTTGGACACAGAAATGATAATTTTCTTGAAGCCTTCTTGCCGTCATTTATGTATTAGAAATATATGTTAGATAAATATTATGACACGAAACACCTCCCCATCTTCCATAGTTAAATAATTTTGTATTTCTTACTTATTATATATAATCCTGTTTTTTTGTTTTCATGATATAAACAAGGGCAAAACCATGATTATATTTACCCTTATTAAATTATTTTATTTGTTGTTTACTAATCGTGCTTCCACAAAACTCATTCTCAATACCAAGTGGATAATATTCTTCCTTACGAGACTGATTTAATTGTTCCAGGTCTCAAGGTCAATTTTAAATGACCAATTATACCCTAAATCATTCATATCATACCCCCATTGTTCTATTCTCATAAAAACGATACGCCCTTCTTATAAAAATTTATTTTAATTCGAACTGTGAATTCTGTATGACCTGGAGATAAAATCAACATTTCTGTATCTTTGGAATACACGCCGTTTTATTTAAGGATATATATTGTGATAAATCACTTAATCTCACCAAGTCATTCGCGTCAGTCGGGTTGGATAATTTTTAAATTTATAAGCATTTTTCATATAATATTTTTGGTTATATTATTTTATGTCGTTCAGCTGTGCCTTTGTTAATAATTGATAAATCAATATCCAGTTCTTGGGATACACCAAAGATAGAACCATCTTTACCAACATGTCATTTATATTAGATTAAAAATAGTCATAAATTTTTTTATTTTTGTTGAGTTGAAATAACATATAGACATAATTATAATTGACCACAACACTTGGAATTTAATTATTGGACTTGAAATGTTTGATAAACACCATTCTGTAAGAATTTTATGACTTCAACAGGTGGTGGAAGACCAAAACTATCAAAATAATATTGTCTTGATTATTAAAAATCAAACCCAATGAGAACCTTCCCATTATTATCTTCTAAGTTCATAATAATATTCTTTGTATGTTTAGGCACGTTTGTTAATTCATCTTCATACAAATATCCACATTATGAATTTTTAATTTCTACATATTGACAAGTTGTAAATTTGATGTTGTATTCTTCCAAATTCTTAACACACTCATCAATGCTCATTTATTTATAGAAAGATATAATCCATTACCCCTTTTAGTTAATTTTAACACTGCTTGTGCGATAGAAGAAAGCATATCTCCAACTAACAATCTCGCTTTATCAGGCAGACCCAAAGTTTTTCAGCAAAATCTACAATTACACACTTCCACTAATTTGTTTTTCCAACTCTTTGTTATGTCTTTCCAATTCTTTTTGAGCCCGAGTTGAGCCTTCCTTTCGTTCACAGTTTTCACCGCTGTTGAAATACACCGTCAATGCTCCAACCGCACTTAAACCAGCAAATAAAGGAATTAGAAATTGGAGAAATCCTCCACTCGTCTCTCTTATTGAATATTTTTTCAACATTGGTTTTGTCATTTTAATTTTAAGTGAGCCAGTATCGTTCAAGATTTTAACCTGTTCTCTTGTGAGCAAAACATCAATTCTTACTGCTCCTTTCTCTGAATTGTATTAACGTTAATCGTACAAGGCTTTTGATTTTGAACACAAGATGATAGTTTATGAAGATTGATTTGATTAACATATACCCCAGTTGGTACTTTGCCACTCATTTATTTAACAAAAAATTATGTGAGACTAATCATAACACCATTATCTGTATTAATCTGTAATTCTGTTTCTTCAAAAGCAAACAATATGCATCAACTTCTTCACTCTCTCCTCTTTCAATGTATAGGGAAGTACCACTCGATTAGACTTATAGTTTCCTTTTGAGCACTCAGGTCAAACGCATAGATTGTATACAACTTTAAATGCTGTCATATCCAAAATAGGTTCTTTATTTCCATTACTTTCACACACCTTTTGGTAAGACTGTATGCTTCAGCATAAATCATTTCCCAATTAATTTCCAATCTATCTCGTGGATAAAAGTTCCATCGAGAAACACGAAGTTGTTTCACCATAGCATATCACTCAATGCATTATCTTATCAGTCAGTATCCCATCTGTTTTTAAAAATGATCCACAGATATCGTGGCTTTCCTTCCAGAACACCCAAATTCCACGTGTAAGTGGTTGGTTTAGTTTAACGTGTTGACATCTTCTTTGAGGTATGATACACAAGTGGTTTTTTGAGTTAAGTCTTCTATTCAACATCTCTTCTGTTTAAGATTCGGAGTATATTCACTAATTACCAACTCATTCTCAATTACAAATTTATTCTGTCACCAAAAGCACTACAACACCAAAAAGTAATCTATTATTATCATTCCTTTGTAGTTGAAATCTAATTTTAAGACCATACAGAACTTATCATGATCACAAAATCCAAATATACCTTAAGAGGAACTGCCACAGTAAAACATTACTGCTTTTGTATCATCATATACTTCCTTTCCTTTGCGTATCCAGGGTCTGTGTTGTTCCCGTTGACATATCAGGAATAAAACCTTCGACAGCCCCTTTCCCATTCCTATCACGAATGATATAGTGTAAATTTCATCATTTCAGATACAGCAAAGACATAATCAACCGCTTCACTTCTTGTGTTCCAATGTAACAAACGAACACTATCAAACATTTTCCAGAAGAAATCATTTACGAGTGTGGTTTGTGTTATTCCAGCCTAAGTGAATTAAATTTACACAACAAGAAATTTCGGATAGATTCAAATAGTTTGTTGATTATTTATTCAAAACTTTTGTACCATTTGATTTCCAGTCTGTTCCAGTTTTGCATTCCTTGAAGTAATCTTCTTTTTTAGTGGATTTGAGATAATAAAGTATCATCCAAATCATAGATACTATCATTGCTTCCATACTTGTATTTTATTAGGAAAAAAGATGTTAAAACTTTTGAAACCCTGATCCAAGTATTCGAATTATTTTCTGTCGTTCTTGGGGAGACAACTGAGTTTTCCTTTCTTAATTCTTTTATTGCTTGTAATTTATGAGATTCCTTTTGGGCATCTTTATACTCTTATAGCACCTGCTACATTTCCCACACCAGAAGCAGTTGAACCAATTAGGTCTTATATTTAAAATAGTTGAACCGATACCATTAGAGTATCATTATCCCATCTCCTCTAAATTGATGTCACACCCCTTTGTCCTAGGTTTATAGTATCCTCTACCAAGAATACATACTTCCCCTTGTAGTATGGGAAAGGAACATCCCATCCCCTGTAATTATTTTATATTTTCCAACTCGTGTTTCCTCACAATAACCATCGTATTATTTATTGAAAACTTCACGTAGGTGAATTCTTAATGGATATAACTTCTCCATTAAAAAAAATCATACGATTATCTTGGTCGGTTATCCTAAATTTACTCTGTGTATGTTTTTCCTGACACAGGGAGATAACCAAATTTTTGGGTTCCATATTGAATTTATAACCAATTGGGGTGAGTATGCCTGAATGAAAATATTGTATTTGTTTTATTCCATCAATAAACACCATCAATCAATCAAACAGTGAATAATACCGAATTTATTCCTGAGGATATTTGAATGAACATTATCACTGTAAAGTCCCATTGTTTCAATCTTTTTTGAGGAGACCCAATAACTCTCTAAATGAATTATCAATTGTGAAATCACCTTGTAGTTATTTTAAGTTTAATCGTTGATTTTGAAGTATGTTTTTGAATGTCTATAACAATATTTTGGTTCATCACCCTGTTCTTTCATAAGACGAGCAATTTCGGAGATATTTGAGAAATCTCATATTCCGGGTGAGACTTATCGTTTTGTATCCACTTCCGGTTATACCTAAACTTGTCATTTTATCAGTTATATTAAATAGGTATTATAAGTTTCCATGGCCAATAAGATGCCTCATATTCTTTTGTTGGTCAAGTTGTAGTGGGTATGGGAATGAATGTGGGTCGCTTGTGAAATTAAAACTCAGGATTGTGCTTCTCATCTTATTTAATGAGATAAAATGTCTTTATATTGATGTTTATTAATTATTTTTAATGTTCATCAACTGTCTAAAATGGTGATGCTTCATTAAAACAATTGTTATTCCAGCTCTTACTGCTAACAACAATAACAGTCTATTAACCAATTGGATGGGTCATTTGAAAACTATACCTGAACCAAGGATACTTAAAGCCTGAATAATGTGTTTCTCCTTCTCTTTTCCTACTTTTACCAGAATACTAACCTATAATTAAGAGTGTTCAGCAGATCAATATATACTCTATAGTCAGTATTTTTCATATCCAATGGTTTATCAATATACTTTGATTCATCCCTCACAGTTGAACCTTGTCTTCCATCTTTTGTGAGAAGAAAAATTAATCTCGAGTTAGTTTAACAGGGGGTGAGCAGAATCAAGAACTTATTCATCATTAAATATCAATACTTTTCTTGAACAAGATGAAATATTGCTGGTTGTTCTGTTGAATGAGTCCCTGCTTTGGTTTTGAATCCGCTGAATATCATTGTTTTGAGAGCATTCACAATATAATCAGGGGTCGATTAATCTCTTTCAGTTTTGAAATAACCTTCATCATCATATCTAATTCTCCAATGCTCTAATTCTTCCTCGTCATTTGATCAAATCTTTTAAATTTGAGTTTTTTAGGAGTATATTCTATCTGTGGGAACTGTGGAAACATCTCAATTTTTCTTGGGAAAGTTTTTTAAAAAAATTTCTCTTGTTTCCTTTTCAAATGCTTCTTCCCGTTTAGTTTTGTCTCCGTTTCTTCTTTATGTTCCTCTTGTTTACAACTTTTGCAAACCAACTCTTGATGTTCCTTAAATCTTCTTGCTCTTTCTTTCCATCCATTATTTATTGAAAATATCATTTAATATCTCACCCTTTGTTTCACAACAATATATTATATTTTTCAGTCGTGGTGTTCATGTAATCCCAAATTCCTTTTACTCATAATGTAGAACAATTGTCTCTCCAAAAATGATATATCTATTGAATTACTTGAAAAATAAAAGTATTAGCATTGTTTCTGATGGAACGACGAGGAAGTTTGAAGTAGATTGACTAAGATAAATACAATTACAAGAAGAATGTCTCCCTCTGTGTGTAGTAGCTGTCCATTACGTTTGGTTTCTCTCATTAACACAATCATCAAGATAACGAGGTTCTTTTTAGATTTATCCAAATCTTGGGAGACGGATATATCATCCGTATTATCACTAAGAATCACTTATCGGTTTTGATTTCTTTTTACATCTCTGTTATCGCAAAATAGTTGTATTATATCTTCAATGTTATATCATTTAGGTTTTTTTACAGTTTAAATAAACCGATTATATATTCTTTTTGAAGACCAGCATTAAAAACCTTGTGAGAGTAGTTGATACTCTGGTTGAAAACTCGACTTTGTGAATATTATTAATTATCATAATCTAAAAGTTGGAGTCAGGAGCATCTTAAAAGTAAGCAGTTTTTCCACATCCGCTTGAACCAACTATGAGACATCTTAATGAATTTGGAAGATTTTTATGATTGTTAAATTTATCTTATTTTCCAAATGGGTAAAAAATCATCATTATATATTTGGAAAAACAGGTTATTTAATTTATTGTTGGCTTTTTTAGAAACTTATTTTATCCTAGTTCAGGTTTAATTTCAAGAAACCATTATTTTATTTATGCAATATCTTGTGTTGATATTTCCCTGAAAATCACATCATGAATAAATATAACAACAAATCCTTTGAACATTTCTCTCGAATACGTTCAGTTCTTCCCTTGTAAGGAAGGTGTGTTATCCCCCTCTACTTTACATTCATTTCTCTAAATCAATTTTGTAAAGGTAATTCATTTTTGTGTAAATCAAAAAAGAATTATTTTCCTTTTAATTTTTAATTTATATAATTAGAGATATCACAAAATATACATGTTTTATAGGCTTTTGATTCTGTTTAATCCCCGTCTTCACACGCAGGACAATTCTCAAATTTTCATATGGAGAATCCAGGGAAGTCTATCATATTTATAAAGTAAAAACTTTACTTAAACTGAAATTCATCTTCGATAACTTTCAGAAATCATCTATACTTTCATAACTATCGTTTGAACACAAACTCTTGTATCATAACTATCGTTTGAATGCAAACTCTCGTATCATAATCACTCTCATAATCTTCAAAATCTTCAGTTGAATATTGAACTCATTTAATTAGTAGAAAAAACATTACCATCGATATCTATATACTTTTTTTCATTAACAGATTCAATGCTAACATTTTTTATATAAAGTAATTTTAAAATGATCCTTAACTATATTGAACGAAATTGTCATTTCACCTGATATATTAACATCTTATTTCATCAGGATTTACATCTTGTGGTTTGTTGAAAAAAATACAAATTTCTCCTTGCATATTACAGATGGTTCTTATCTTTTCTTTCTAAAGCTTCATCCATTAAGGTTTTTAATT
>CM068961.1:94304652-94324669 GCA_035128595.1 Eptatretus atami
TATATATATATATATATATATATATATACCATCTCGTCTGCAGTTATCATACCTATCCTCTCGCCCATGGTACACAGAATCCTGTGGTGAGGCAGTTTCCTTCAAACATCCAGCCTTCTCTTCCTGGAAGTCAAATCCGACCAAAGGCAACTTCAGATCATTCCACAAAGCCCGGAACAAGTATGTGTGTATCCACTGTCATGAAAGCCAGAAAAGAACATCTGGCCAAACTCAAGGGTGAACTCTCAAACCTGTCTCTCCTCTAAAACCTGGTGGCACCTTTTCATGTCAGTCTCTGGAGTATTATCCTTCCCCACCATCTCTTCCCTCACTTCAAAAGACACCACAGCTGCTTGTGAGAAGGCTGAATGCCTCAATTCTGCATTTGCTTCCAAATATTATGTCATCAACCCCTTTGCTCTCGGTACCCATCCTTTCCAGTCACACCCAACTGCTCCGAGACTCTGTGTCTTTTGCACAACAGAAGGTGGACAAGTTTCTGACAACCATCGACTCTGACTCTGCCACTGGACCAGACGGCATCAGCTCACGTGTGCTAAAACTTGCTCTGCACCATGTCATTTCCCATGTATTATTTGCCCGAGGTCATCTTCCATCTTCTTGCCAATCAGCCATCATCACTGCATTACATAAAAAGCTGCAAAATCCGATCCTCTCAACTACAGACTGATCAGCTGACTTCCAATCATCAGCAAGGTCATGGAATCCATCATCGCAGTTGATATGAAATCCTTCCTTTTCTCCACCAACCTCATCTCGGACCATCAATTCGGTTTCAGACCAGGTCACTCTACCTTGGACATGCTGCTTCTACTCATCCAATAATGTATGGAAGCCCTCAATATCAGAGATGAGATCAGGGTGGTCTCTCCAGACATATCTCGAGCTGTCGATACAGTCTGGCATCCTGCCTTGCTCTCCAAACTCTCTGCCGAGAGCATCCAAGCTCAACTCCACACATGGATTACTGACTTGCTCTACTCGCGTAGCTGTGTGGCTCTCAACGGAATCCTTTCATCTCCTCTCCCTGCATTTTTCGAGGCACAGATCTATTCCTGATCTTTATTAATGATCTATGACTCTCCGGAAAACCCCCTTTATATATTTGCTGATGATGACTCCACCCTCTGTCATGACATGCCTCATCCTTCAGCCAGACAGGCTGCAGCCTTTCTTCTCTTCAGACCTTAAAAAAAATCACAAGCTGGTCAAACACTTGGAATATTATGTCTTTCAATCTCTCTCTGAAAGGACCGCCTGGTAACCCTCCAATCTACTTTCTTAACAATCGTGTTGAGGAAGTTCAATCACTCAAACTGTTGGGTCAGCCATGAATTTTCTTGGGCAAACTACGTTTATAAGTTGGCCTCCAAAGCCAGTCAACAACTGGGCATCCTTCATCATACAAGGTCTCTCATTGGCCAATCTGAACTTTTGACAACTTACAAGGCCTTCCGTTCACAGCTTTATGAGTACTGCTCTCTCTCCCCTTTGGGCCCTCCCTTCCTTATGTCTTGCCCTTCTTGATCCCATGGAATGCAAGGCCCTCAAAATCATTGGGATATTGGACGATGAAGCGGAGTGTCGAAGCTTGTTGTTTTCACATTGCAAAGCGGTCGGTGATCTCTCTGTATTCTACCTCCTCCTTTTTGGTCTTACACCCTCTGCCCTTTCTTAGCTCTGTCCCTTCCAGGTTTCTGCAGGGCACACATTGTCTGCCAGTTACCCTCTTCTTGTTAAAGTCCCAAAATCCAAGGTCACAAATTATCTCTACTCATTAGTTCCTCTTTTCTCTCACCTGTGGAATCAACCTCCCCAGTCTGTTGAGTCCCATTTTTCCCTCCAGGGCTTCAAGACACCTGTTCATCCACCTTCCATACTCATGATCTCCTGTACCCCCAAATGATCCCATTCCAAAGCACTCCCTTTTTTGAGTTTATTGTGATTTTTTTCCCCCTCTCCCTCATCTCTTTTTGTTTATTATTTGTCGGTTGGTTTGTTTCTTTTCTGTTTCATCCCCCCCCCCCTTCCTCTTCCTCTTCTTGCTTTGCTTCATCACCTCCGCCACTGAATGTGGACGGAGGTTATGTATTCACCCGTTTGTCTGTCTTTGAGCAGGATATCTCAAAACACTGTGGACGGATTATGAAAAAAGCTTGATGTTGGTGACAAGAACAAGCAGATTTGATCTTGTTATGTCCGGATACAGATCAGTGGGAAATAAAACGTAAACTGTTCATCCTGGCAGAGGTATGCGCTCTACCGTGTGCCGTTCGAGTTCAGCTTGTGTGCAGCTTCTTCACCCCCATACGCCCTTCTCCCCCTTCCCTTGATGTCGCTCTCACTTCTATTATGCTGTTGGTGCTTCCCCCTTGCCATTTTGTTCCTTTCCAGTCCGCTCTAGCTCTTCCACGAGCCTCGATCATGTACGTTTGTTTATTTATATTTTAATTATGTTTTTGCCTTTTGGGGGATTTGGTCATGATTTTTTTTTATTCCCTCCCCCCCCCTCCCAAAGAGTGGGGGTCCAGACCCCCAGGACCCCCCCTAAATCCACAGGTGCATGATATGTTTATTTGAAATAAACTCGGTGCTGGGTTTAAGTTTTCAAGCTGCAAGTGCGTGTCCCAGTGTGATTTCACAAAAGTCTATGATATCATGCATCATTGGTTAACATTGCACCATCATTTGGTCTCAGAAAACCTGCCTTTCCTGTCTCGAACCAACACCATGGACAATGGCACAGATCTTCCGAGGGCAAGCATCAACAGCAGTCAGGAGAAGAGTGACCGCAAGCAAAAGCGCTATACGGTACGACTGTCTGTCCACATTCTGTGTTCACATCCCTGACGATGGATGTTTAGCTTGGGGATTGTAGGGCGGTTGAGGCGAGGGGGGGGGGGGGGATTGGGAAGTGGATCTCTACACTAGAATTTAAGAATATGAGAAAAGGGGGGGGTGGGGTGTAGGGCTCTTCACCAGCATTTAGGAACAGGGGAAGGGAGAGTAGGGCTCTACAACTGCATGAGGAGCAGGAGGGGAGGCATATGGTAGGGCCTATGACAACATGAGGAACATGAAGTGGGGGGGGGGGTAGGGTTCTACACCAGCATGAGTAACAAGAGGGAGGGGTTAGGGTGCTACACTGTATAGTACTAGGAACAGGAGAGGAGGTTGGAAGTTGGGGGGGGAGGTCGGTAGGGCACTACACCAGTATTAGGAACAGGAGAGGGATGGTATTTAATTATTTTTACCTTGTATAAATGAATGCTGCCATGCTTTATTTGAACCCACACCCGCACACTGCACAAGTTGCACATAAAACATAGATTGTTGCTTCAAAGGCAATCCCCTCGAAATGTGGAATTAGTAAGTATTTCCCTGATTAAACAAATCTCCACCATTGACCATCTGGTGTAACCTCCTCCACCAACTTCGGCATCGAACATGTCAATACGCCGTTCGTGCAACTGATTATAATACATACCCCCTGCTCTGGGCCCTTCAACAATCGGCAAAGTGGACAAAATTACTCTGGGTTGTTGTTCGTTGGATGAAATGCTGACTCGGTTTAACTTGTGTATCATGGTTTCCAGTAATATCGGCCGTTTTGAAATGCCCTCCTGGATACCGGAGTTTTTGTTTGTGTTCATTATGATCTGAGGCCCGGATCGTTTCATTTCCTGCCAAAATGTCTGATGTAATAAACTCTTACATTCACTGAGCATGACGTTGTTAAATTGGGTTTGACGAGGTGTGCATGTTGTTTTTTTCAGGTGTACAAGGTTGTGGTGAAAAACAGCAACCAGTCGTGGTTCGTTTTGCGGAGGTATACGGAGTTTGACAAACTTTTTAGCACGGTGAGCCTACACCGCCTGCGTCCATGGCGTGCACACAAACATGGTTTAATGGCAAGGTCGAGTTCATGGCACAAACCCTCCGAACAGCCTCGAAGGTCATGTTAAAAATGACAAATCATAAATCCCCTCAAGGACTGCACATCCGTGGAGGAACCTAACTCCACCATGACATTCTCACAGGGAAGCCGAGGCAGGATGTTTTGTGATTGTTGTTCCCATGGATAACCTTGCCCTCGAGTGGAAAACTCTCATGCGCCTTTCATTGGTGCTCGCGACTCAATCCTGTTTTGGAGACGAGTCTCGACATGCTTGGTCTAAGTGTGTAAAAAAAAAAATAATAATTGGTATTTTGTCATCAGAAATCATCATAAAAACTGCCCTGCCATAAATCCGGAACTGTTTCTCATCCTTGTTTATGCACATATGTGTTTGCCTAGCCTCTGAGCTCACCTCTGAGCTGCCTAGCCTGGGTTTGAGTCCCGACCCGGCTATAAACGACCTTTCCTGTCTTTTCCAGGCAGGGTCATTCATCAATGTATGTGCCGTCCCTTGGATGGTTGTTCAGCCGGGTGTCCCATCTGCCGGCATTAGTTGGTGGACGTTAAAGATCCCACGGTGTCATTCACGAAGAGTAGGCGAGATATTGCTGACACCCTGAACAAACTCTAAATTCCTGCCCTAACCTGCAGAGGGTGTTGCATCATTGGCACAGCCACACTCTCAGCCAATGATGCTACCCCACAGCCTTGTGCTGTATCTGAAAGAAGAAGGCATATGCTTCAGTACCTTGTTTTAGGAACCTTGTAGAACCCCCTTCCCCACCTCCTTCTTTCACCTCCTAAATTAGTGACTTTAAAATATCTAATTGGGTTGCTGTCTGATGGTTCAAGGTTGATGTGGACTTTTTATTCCAGAAAATAAAAAGGAGAAGGTAAGGTAATCTCATGGTACATGAGCACACTTGTCCTCTTGATGTGGTCGTACCCCGACGTCGTCTGTGCAGCAATCTTTGGAACGGGTACGCAGCCATTTCAGGCCATGTGTTCCTCATTTGTAAAACTGTTGCCACTCAAATGTTCTCCAAATGATCCGAATAGGTGAAATCACAAGGTGACATACGCAGACTCTACGGGGGTTGATTTATAACTTCCCAACTCATCCCGATGAGAATAATAGTGCACCAACTTGCCATTCAAGGGCGTTCATTCTCTTGTACCTGGGACACGATACCTGGCCATCATCTGCGCATTGCGCGTCTCGCTTCATCGAGTAACAAGTCACCGTCATGGCATGCAATGATGCGTTCTCACGTTCGAGACATTTTGTGTGAACTCAACCGTTGTGGTCCCAAAACGATGTTGGCAGAAGCTTTTCAGCAGAGGGCTGAACCTTGAATCTTTTTGGACGGGGACGAACAATGTCTGTACTCCATGATGGATTCTGATGTCATCGTGTGTCACATTCTTCAACAAGAACCGCACTCCGGAGAGCACACACCTTCGCCAGGTTGAACAGTTTATGTTTTGTATCCCACTGATAGGCCGGATCTGCATCACTTTAACCCAAATCTAATCGACTGTTCTTGTCACCTACCAACTTATCCACCAAATTTTGTCAAAATATATCCGCAACTCTTTAAAATATCATGCCATATACCGTTTTTGGCCCCATCTCCCAGTGGTGAAGAATCACTTTTAAAAAAATCTCGCATTCAGATCCAGATCTTCACCAAAATTGAATTGAATCATCCTTTTCATCACACTCAACCTGTCCACCAAGTTTCATCCGATCCGTTAACAACCTTTTGAGATATCCTCTTCACAGACAGACAAGCAGACAGGGGTGAAAACGTAACCTCCGTCCAGGTGTCCGCCTTCGGTGGTGAAGGTAATAAATTGTCTCCCCCCCCCCCCCCCAGTAATGTTCCAGCCTCTCTCTTTCAATGGCCACGCAAGTTACTTATTAAATGAAAAAGTCCTTTGTCCACACCTCGCGGGGTCGTTCGGGTGGAAACTCAAAATCATAATTGTATTGAGGTATTTATGAAACCTCCCACCCACCTTCGGATATCCGTGGGACCCCAAAACGTTCCACAGAAGGTTTAACGAGGCTAGCCCCAAAACTGAGGGACTAGTTCTGGGACAGATGGACAGACACTCTTGCTTTATAATGTAGATCTATCAATATAATTTGTCATCTGTTTGTCTGTATATACGTTCGCGTTTTTTTGCAAACATCACTGAGCCAACAATCACATTTGGCACAAAGACCAAGTCTGACCCGGGGATTGTCCTTCGGGTATTTTCATCCACCACCTCACTCTTTAAAGACCCTTTAATATACCTCCAATACCCTGAAGACCCCAAACACCCTTTAGAATTTAGATCCTTTAAGACCCCAAGAACATTAAGCCCCTTTCGACTCCAAAGACCCCAACAACATTCAAGACCTTCAAGACCTCCAAGACCCATAAGATTATTGAGACCCTTTCATTTCTAAAGACCTGTAAGACCCTTTTGACTCCTAAGACCTTTAAGAACCCCCACATCTTTCAGACAGATTAGGACAGCTTGGACTGTTGACTATTTTGAGCTTTAGACCACTTGGACCTTTTTAGAGCCTTTTTACTTGCTTGAGAGTTTAGACCCTTTCGACCTCTTCGACACTAACTACAATTGGAATGTTTCCTTTAGACTATCTCGAACATTTTAAGTGCACACCACACAAACATCTATAGCTTACTTACAAAACACAGACTAACATTTTTCAGAAAGTAATGCAACAACTCGCCCCACCCCGAGTGTGGGACTCTGCTGTCTACAATAATTAATTAGTCGGGAGGCCGCCGGGGAAATTGCCGAGAAGCTTTTTTTTCACTTCTTTTTTTAGAAGTTATGATGTACATGTACACTTTAATAGACACCCTGTGGGAAATTTATTTATGGGAGGGAGGGGTGGAAGGTAGAGGTGGGAGGAGTGAAGGAAGGGTGGGGTGGGAGTCTGGAGGCAGGGGAAGGGTCGGGGTGGGCGTTCATAGAGAGGGGTGATGTGAATGAGGAGGAGGAGGGACCTGGCATTGCCCAGCAATGTCGGTACCTTTGCGAGTATATAATATTGTTACGTTTGTTGGGGGTAGATATTACTTTAGAACAGTTAGAAATGTATAGGTTAGTATGCCCTATGTTTAGAAGTTTGTCCAATTTGATGTATTAAGTAGGGAAATGTTAGCTTGAGGATTGTCCTGTTTAAATGTGCATCATACGAAGGGTGATGCGTTGTTCAGAAATATCCAGGGTTTAAGGTGAAGAATTGTATGTGAGAGCTTCTGTGAACCATGGGTGAGGCACCGCATGAGGGCTTTGGAAAGAGAGGGGAAGAGCTTGAAAGGGGTCATCGTGAAAGGAAAGAGAAAGAGAGAGAGAGAGAGAGAGAGAGAAGAGAGAGAGAGAAGAGAGAAGAGAGAGAGAGAAGAGAGAGAGAGAGAAGTTTTAACGCCTCCTAAAAAGGAGTTTTTCTTGGCCTCACGAGGTGAGAATTGGTTCGGACACAGAGCGGGACAGAGGTTGGTCGAGTCCTGAGAGAAATGGTTTTATGCTTCGGCTGCCTGTTTGTCGTCCCTGGTCCTTACTATAATTCACAGACTGGTGTGTGTTGTTTGTCACGCTACTCCCACAGTTCTGGGCCGAGTTCATCCAGACTTGCTACATAGGATCAGCAAGGTCTCAAATAGTGTATAGGGATGTTGTTGTCTTTGCCAGTGGTCTCGGCGGGAGGGGGGTGGAAGACACAAATTCTCTACGTAAATATGTATCGTGTAGCGCCGCCTCCAGGTGGGCTAGGGTATTACAAGTCTCCACCATTATAGTGCAGTGCAGTATTCCTGTCCCCACGTTTTCCAGTGCAGTGAGGTGTTTTGAATTATAAGCAGGAGGTATGTTTTTGCTTCATGTACATAACCCGGATACTTTTTTCGGGAGTGATTGAAGTCGCTGTGTGTTGCCTATACACCACCTATATAAAGGTATGTGTCAGCAGAATGTGTTGCAAAGCATGCTTGGAACAAGATTGCCTGTAGGGTGGATACTCTGCTAGTGTGTGTGTGTGTGTGTGTGTGTGTGTGTGTGTGTGTGTGTGTGTGTGTGTGTGTGTGTGTGTAAAAGCTTTACCCTAAGCCTCAAAACCTGTTTAAAAACACAAATACAACTGCACCCCACTGTTGTCTATTTCAGCTCAAGAAAAGATTTCCACACATGGCTTTGAAGATTCCTGCTAAAAGGATATTCGGGAATAACTTTGATCCAGGTAATAACAATGCAGACTATTTCATGTTGGCCTGTGTTCAGTGGCTGTTAGCACAGCAATTGGTGAAAGAACACCATAGTGAAAGGGGCAGCTGGGCTTCATCCTGCCCCCATGCAAGTACAGCCGAAATCGATTTAACCTCGAAAGATGTTTGTGGGTGATGACGCCATTAGTGCCCAAAACTATTTTTTAAAATAAATAAATCGCAACTGGGACCATTCCAGTGTTTTTCATCTCGGACTCTTTATGGGATCATTATGGAGTTCAAATCTTTAGTTTTTCCCCCCTTTTGATCATGGAAGAAGTCATGTATAATGGCAACTGATTTGCACTAAATCTATTTTCCTTAATCAGCATCATTATTGTTGCACAACTTGATATTCACTACCAAAAATAGTTGCAAGCGTCCCCTTTACCATCCACGTGAGAAGGAGCCAAAGTCTCATAAACAGTTGTGTGGCTGACTGCTTTACGTGGACTATATAGAAAGCCGGACATCCGGACTGAGTTACATATGTTTTACTGTACTCAGGAACCACTCGTACAAAATACAAGCACAACACTCGTCGGGTCACGTACCATGTGATACACGCGTTGGGATACGTACCAAGTGAGGATATGCGCGTGGGGATGTGCTCTACGGCGTACCCGCACAGGGATGCCTTCTTCCAGCCATTGCAATATCCTCAAAAGTTGCATTCATTTTTTCCATTTCAGATTTCATCAAGCAGAGGAGTGAAGGATTAAACGGATTCATCCAGACGGTGATGTCCAACCCCGAGCTGTTCAAACTGGTAGTTTCAATGCAAGCTCTGTTTTGTTCTGATGCTACTGGTACGGTGTCAGTTACATGCTTGGAATTTCAGGTAATTTATAGTTCCACTGCCATTTTCACTGCAAACCAAATCTGATCGGTTTCTTGTAAGATGGCTCGATTGGGACCTCGTATAGGATAAATGTTCGTGACTCGACCGATGGCATTGTGCGTCATCGTTGAAGCGTTTACCTTCAGGAGCTGAGCCTGTAATTCTCCTTTGCTATTAATTATTTAATGCATTTTTGTTAAGTGTTGAGCTAAGCTGGATTGTGGTAGTAATATCATATTATCGTTTTTAGATCCTCGTGGAGGATCTCGAAGTCTTACTCACGTTGTTGTTCTTGTGGACTTTTTTGTTTCACAGCCTAGTTTTCATCGAAACTTCCTGAAACGTGGCATGCATATGTAAAAAACCCTGCGCAGACAGTAACCATCTCCGATTTTGAAAATTCCTCCTAGAAAAAAAGTTATGACGTCAAAATATCTCCGCTAATGGAAATCGCCTAAAAAATTATCTCCAAAACTCGGCAAGCTTTTTGAATTCTGTTTGCGGGAATTGAACAGAACATTAGCAGAGATGAATTACCGCACATATGATACATCACTATGATGTCATATCAATTTTTATGAAGTCATTCCTATTTTTTTGTTTTTGTTTCACAGCCTACAATTTTCATCGAAACTTCCTGAAACTTGGCATATATATATATATATATATATAATATATATAATATATATATATATATATATTAATAT
Source organism: Eptatretus atami (assembly GCA_035128595.1). Lineage (NCBI taxonomy): Eukaryota > Metazoa > Chordata > Myxini > Myxiniformes > Myxinidae > Eptatretus > Eptatretus atami. The sequence continues at coordinate 94,314,409 of CM068961.1, forward strand.
ATATATATGTAAAACACCCTGCGCAGACAGTAACCATCTCCGATTTTGAAAATTCCTCCTAGAAAAAAAGTTATGACGTCAAAATTCTCCGCTAATGGAAATCGCCTAAAAATTATCTCCGAAACTAGGCAAGCTTTTTGAATTCTGTTTGCGGGAATCGAACAGTGCATTAGCAGAGATTAATTACCACACATATGATACATCACTATGACGTCATATAATTTTTATGACGTCATTCCTATTTTTTGCCATTTTTGTTTTTTGTTTTATTTGTTTCACAGCCTACAGTTTTCATCGAAACTCCTGAAACTTGGCATATATATATATATATATATATATATATATATATATATATATATATATATATTATGTAAAAATAACCTGCGCAGACAGTAACCATCTCCGATTTTGAAAATTCCACCTAGTAAAAAAGTTATGACGTCAAAATATCTCCGCTGATGGAAATCGCCTAAAAAATTATCTCAAACTAGGCAAGCTTTTTGAATTCTGTTTGCGGGAATCAAACAGGGCATTAGCAGAGATGAATTACCGCACATATGACATCACTATGATGTCATATCAATTTTATGACGTCATTCCTATTTTTGACATTTTTTGTTTCACAACCCAGAGTTTTCATCGGATCTTCGTGAAACTTGCCATGTATATGCAGAAAGCCCACGCCAGGCAGTAACCATGTCCGATTTTGGAAATTCTTCCTAGAAAAAAAAAGTTGACGTCATACTATCGCCCTAATGGAAATCGCCTATACCATTATCTCCGAAACTAGGCAAGCCGTTTGAATTTTGTTTGCGGGAATCAAGCCGGGCATTAGCACAGATAATTTATCGCAAACCTGATACATCACAATGACGTCATATTAGTTTTTATGATGTCATCATTAAGAGGACGAGGATCTTAGCTCATTCGAGCTTGTTAATCCTTCTTCTTTCTTGTGGTTGTTGTAATCCTGAGGACGTTCAAGACAAATCTGATGTCATACCCTTAAGGAAACGTAGTGCCTTTGTGGCTAAAATTTTCCTGTTTTGGCTTGGTACCACTCATGGGACATTGATGGACCAGTCCGGTTGCTATCAGCACAAGATACAGGTGGAAAAGTATCCTAAGTTACCCATATACTGTACATTGCAACAGCAAGATTACAATGCAGTATCGATCTGAAGGTTCCTCTGGAGAAATAGCGGAATCCTTTAATTTTTGAGCGTCAATGCTTTCTGACCTAACACCATGAGATTGATGTTATTACTTCCACCACCAAAGGTGGATGGAGGTGTTTTCACCCCTGTCTCATGTCTGTTTGTTACTTGAGAAAAATCAAAGATTTTCAAGTATATTGGTCAATCAATTTTGTCTGTCTGTCTGTCTGTCTGTCTGTCTGTTTGTCTTTTTATTGCTGACAGGTCACAATTTTAAACCGATCTTCACGAAACTTCACCACATGGTTGAGTTTGTCATAAGGAAGAAGGCTCTTGTTTTTGAGGCCAAAATGTCAAAAGGTCAACAGAGGCCAAATAAGGTCAACCTAGTAATTTCAGAAATTTTCAATTTTCATCCATTTGACTTGAAATTTTAAGAGGATTTGCATATCAGGTCACTGAATTCAACAAAGTCTTTTTTGAAGTCAACATAGGCCAAAAGGTCAACATAGTCATTTCAGAAATTTTCAATTTTCATCCATTTGACTTGAAATTTGAAGAGGATTTGTATATTTTGTCATTTAATTCAACCACCAATTATTTTTTAAGGTCAAATTTGTTTTATGGATTTCTCAAGTATCGTGTTCTGCAGGACATCTTTCTTGTTACTTGCAAAATCGAAGATTTTCAAGTATATTGGTCAGTCGGTTTTGTTGTTCTGTCTGTCTGTCGATCACCTAGATTTACAATTTTAAACCGATCTTCATGAAACTTTACTAAGTGTAGAGGTAGTCTCAACTGAGAAGCCTCTTGATTTTGAGGTCAAAGTTGAAAGATAATCTTGAGGTCAAATTTATAGTCGTAATTTTAATTCGAATGACTTGATATTTGAACAGGATTTTCATATTGCAGCACTGATTTGGGAAACGAACTATTTTTGAGGTCAAAAGGTCAAAGGTCAACTCAAGGACAAACTTTTAAAATCATCAATTTTTATCTGAAAATCGTCAATTTACATCCGATTGACTTAATATTTGAACAGCAATTGCATAATACGTTATTTAATTGGGAAACCAAAGTAAAGGTTAGCTTGGTCAAATTTCTAAAGTGTTTTCTAAAATCAAAGGTCAACTCAAGGGCAAACCTCTAAAATCATCAATTTTCAACTGAAAAATTGTCAATTTACATCCTATTAACTTGTAAGTTGAACAGGATTTGCATAATCCATCACTGAATTTGGAAAGCAACTATTTTAGGTCAAAAGGTAAAAGGTCAACCCAAGGTCAAACTTCTAAAATCATCAAATTTCATCTGAAAAATTGTCAATTTTCATCCGATTAACCTGAGCTTTGATTGAGATTGTCAATTTTAATGTTAACGAAATGGACAATTTGATGTATCCATGGCAACCTTTGCAGAGGGGAGTGGATTTTGCAAGTACCGTGCTCTGCACGGTGTCTTTTCGTGTTTGTTTTCTGCTTCTGAACAAAATATCTCAAAAGTTGTAGACTGATTCGAACAAAATTTGGTGGAGAGCTTGGGTGTGTGATAAGGAAGAAATGATTAGATTCTGGTGACGATCTACATCTGGAATTGGTTCCGAGAATTTTTTTGTTGTTTTTTTTCACCGTTGAGAAGAGGGCCAAAAATGACAAAGAGCAGGGTATCTTAAAAAGTTGTGGACGGATTCAGCCAAAACTTGGTGGGAAGGTTGGGTATATAACAAGGAAGAATTGATTTTATTTTGGTGAAGATCCAAATCCAGACATGAGAATTTTAAAAATGATATTCACCATTGAGTGATAGGCTAAAACGATATATAGCACGACATCTCAAAAAGTTGTGGACGGATTTGGACAAATCTTGGTGATTGTTCACCATACCTAACAGCTTAAGTGAGAAGAACAAGCCGATTAAATTTTAGTTCAGGTCCGAATCCAGATCCGGCTTATCAGTGGGATAGAAAATGTAAACTAATCAGTCTGGCGGAAGTATGCGCGCTACCAAGTGCCCTTCCAGTTTTTAATTGTGTTGTAATGACGGAGCTTCTCGATCGAATGCTTCACTGTTGTACCTCTATCAGTTTTACGTGCACTCTTTAATGATGCTAGATGTGATAAAAAAAAAATACCTGGGTGCTATCTCCCTCAGTTTATAAGAGTGGTGGGACATGCGTGATACTGTGCATTGCATTCTCTGCCCAAAATAAGGATGGTGCAAAATTGGAATTGGTCTTTGTACTCCAATTCACATTGTAAGTTTTGTGTCTGCATTTGGCAGAGAAAGAAATGTTATGCACATCTGTTACTGACAGCATATCACAACACTGATTCATGTCATCCCTTATCATGACCAGTCTGATAGCACTCGGAATGTACCATCGCAAGTGATCGTGCGTGGCTGTGCCATGGCATGTGCTCCATTGATATTCCATTGCTCGTGTTCCATACAGGCGGAAGTTCACAGTTTTCTTCAGCTGGACAATCCTCGCAGTGAGCCTGACTTCTTTGATATTGAAGATCACAATGACCGTGTAAGTTCTGTCCTTGTTTGCCGACATTCTTTGGGTTTGAGTCGTGCAGCAGTGTAAACTTACATGTTGTGAAATTGCCTCGATTCGCTGCAATACCAACGGCTTTGTCTTGCTTCTTAAATCTACCGCCATTCCACCTCACCCTTGCTTCTGCACTCCCTGCCACCCCTCTCTTTCCCCTGGGGCTCGTAAGATAGCAGACAGGTATGTGCACTCTCCTTTGAGCTGTCTAGCGTGGCTTTGAATCCAAGACGCAGCTATAAACTGTCATCTTGGCGTTTCACCTGCAAGGTGGTTCATCAATGTGGGCACCATCCCTTGAATGGACTTTAAGTTAGGCTTCCCTGCTGCTATTATTAGTTGATGGACCTTAAAGATCCCATGTTCTTTCATAAAGAATACCTGAATTATCACCGGAAGTCAAAACAATTTCGAAAAATTCCTGCCTTGACCTACAGGGGGCACTGCATCTGTGGCACAGTTCACTCCCACACTGAAATGCTGAAAACCAACAGCGAAGTCTGACAAAATTGTGATGTTGGCTGTACCAATATTTTCTCATCTGCTCTATCTTCTCGATTACTTGTTGCCCTGAGTCCACATCTTATACAGCGGAGCATTGGGCCTTCCACATATGGAGAAAGAAGCTTTGAAAGGAGGCCATTGAGTTTAAATTGAGAAAAATGTTGATAAAAGTAAAGGAAGGAGAAGAGTTTATGGTGTCTGGGGAAGAAATGGAAAGGAGGTGGAGTAAATGGGAAGGGAGGGAATCGATACGTCTGGAATGTACTGCAGGTGGGGAGAGGGGTCGGATTGATGGCGGTGGGTTAATATCACCCTTTTCAATTTCTAGAATGTATGCAGTGGTGCTTGAATCTATATGGAATAGATGCCAGCTTTCAACGCAAGTTCAACTCCTTTTCAGGGGTTTCTGTCACGATGTATTATTTTACTGTTTTACAGTTGTTTAGGGAATGACCAATCTATCGTTAACGTTTAGAGCATAACAAATGTGAGTTTGGTTGTGTTTGTCTTTGCAGAATAACAAAGCTTCGGAGATGAACTTGGGGCCATCGGGAAATCCTCTGTAAGTCATTGTTTTGAGAATGATCGGAGTAATGTCATTCACACTGTCACCTGATGCTCTAGAGTGTTAAAACTTGTGTTTGCGGCTCACTGTGGTGTGATGGAGTGCTAATTCATTTTTGACTCGACGACACGTGTTTCTTCGTCTTTTTTTTCTTTTTCTTTTTCCAACGATACAAAAATAAAAAAATTTGTTGTATAAATTATTTACTTTGATATCATCTGTGATTACAGTGCCAAGCCGTCAGACTTTGCTTTTCAGAAAGTCCTTGGGAAAGGCAGCTACGGGAAGGTGAGAAACTAATTGGAGAACGAATTGCATTACGGCAGGTTTATTACTTTGGCGCGAAGTTGTACGGTTATCAGTGTAAAAGGTCATCTTGTGTGGCTGGCAGGATAGTCTTGCTTCTGATCTGTCTTGCTTGGTTTGAATCTCAACCCAGATATAAACTAGAACGGGCACTCGTAGAGCGCATACCTTCGCCGCAGCCACTAGTTTGAACATGGCATGAGAGTGAAATGAGGAACTAAAATTCCACTAAATCTGCTCGGGAATTTCGCAAATTTAAAGTCCATGATCCGGATTTGTTGAAAGGATTTTGTTATTAGAACTATTACGATTATGACAATTTTAAGTGATTCGTTGTCCCGAGTGCCGAACTCTGTAGCATGTAGGGTCGGATTCGGTCGAATGTCACTGACCACGCAGACACGACCTGGATCAAGTAGATCATGTTTTCAAATCCGAGCGAGGACAAAAACGTCATTTTAATTGGCGTCTAATTAAACAAGAAAGTAAAACTCCTTGATCCGATCTCCCAAAATCTAATGGATTTGTCCTTTCATGATGCCAAACAAATCCAAAACAATTAAAGCCTCTCTGCGTTTTGTTTTTTTGCGTTGAGTTGTCCACAACGCTTTCCGATATAAATGTGAATTTGTGTGACCCCCTTGACCTTTGACCCCCAACCGCTGCCTTGGGTGACAAAATTACTATACCATGTGTCATATTAGAGGATGGGGAATTTAATTTTGAACATTTTGGAGTTAATTTGCTGTAAATCAAAACAAAATTGACAATTTAATCGCGAAAAAACGATTTTGACCTTTTTGGACCTTGACCTTAACCTTTGATCCGATCGCTCCAAAATCTAATCGATTTGTCCTCTCGTGATGCCAAACACATCCACAAAATTTAATGACAATCTGCGAAGTGGTTTTTGTGTAATGTTGTCCACAACGCTTCCCAATCAAAAACTCCATTTGTGTGACCCCCTTGACCTTTGACTTCCACAGACTAACTAGGGTTGCAAACACTATACCATACGCTATATCAGTGGATCGGGATTTGAATACTGAACATTTTGGACTTAATTTGATGTAAATCGGAACAAAATTGACACTTTAATCGCAAAAAAAACGATTTTGACCTTTTTTGTACCTTGACCTTTGATCCGATCGCTCCCAAAATCTAATCGATTTGTCCTCTCATGATGTCAAACAAGTCCACAAAATTTCATGACAATCTGCTAATGGTTTTTGCGTAATGTTGTCCACGACGCTGCCCAATGAAAAATGCTTTGTGGTGACCCCTTGACCTTTGACCTCCAACCGCTAACTCGGGTTACAACAACACCATATAATATGTTATATTTGAGGATAGGGCATTGAATACTGACATTTTGGCATTAATTTGATGTAAATTGGAATAAAATTGACTTTGTTATCACGAAAAATAAATTGTTTAACCTTTTTGTGACCTTGACCTTGACCTTTGATCCGATCGCTCCAAAAATCTACTCGATTTGTCTTTTCATGACAACAAACCTTCCCACACAATTTCAAGCTAATCCGCTGTAAAGTTTTTGTATAAAGTGATCCAAAACATTGTTAATACCATTTTTGTGACCCCCTTGACCTTTACCCCCACCGCGACTAGGTAATACGCCCACTTTCATGTGGCATAGCGTAGAATGTAGAATTGAGTAATGAACATTTTGGTGTTGGTTTTATCTCGTTCAGATAAAAATTGACCGCATTATGAGGAAAAAACGATTCTGACCTTTTCGTGACCGTGACCTTGACCTTTAATCCGATTGCTCCCAAAAGCTTCGCGCGTCCTTGAGTAACTGCACATCATCTCTGAAAATTTCATGCAAATCGGTCCAGCAGTTTTTGCGCAATGTTGTCCGCACAACCAATAAATAAATACACAGGGGTCAATACAATACCTTCGTCAAACGAAGTTTGCGAAGGTAACTAGAGGGGGAGCACTCGGTAGAGTGCAAAACCTCCGCCGCCATACTGCTGGGTCACTTAAGTGAACCTGATATCCTATTCATTGTAGGTCAAAACGGATCAGACTCTACTGAACCACGATTGAATAAACTAAACTAGATCGACGCGCATGTAGAAATGCCAAAAAAAAATCGAATTTTTTTTGAAAAAAAAGTTGCAAAATTTCTGGTTTTTTTTCTCCAAAAAATTTTTTTTGGGGGGAGGGGGTTGGAAATCACTTAAAACATGTAGAAATGCAAAAAAAAAATTCAAATATTTTTCAAATAAAATCGAAATTTTTTTGAAAAAAGTTGCAAATTTTTTTTTTTCTCTAACAAATTTATTTTTTTGGGGGTTGGAAATCACTTAAAACATGTAGAAATGCAAAAACAAAAATTCAAATATTTTTTCAAAATGGCCGCCATAGCGGCCATATTGGACTTTGGACCAAGTCCAAAATCTAATGGCATGATCCTTGGACCATACCTAATCCCCCCACCAAGTTTCGTCGAAATCCGTCCAGGAGTTTTTCCGTAATACTGTTCACAAACAAACAAACAGGGGTGAAAACAGTAACCTCCGTCCATCTTCGATGGCGGAGGTTAACTACCATCCTGGTGTTTCACATGGAAGGTAATTCATCATTGAGTGTGCCGTCCCTCGGATGGACGTTAACCCGGACGTCCCATCTGCCGGCATTAGTTGGCGGACATCAACGATCCCACAGTGTCCTTCATGGAGAGTAGGCGAGTTGTAGCCAGTACCCTGAACAAATTCCAAATTCCTGCTACAACCTAGAGGGGACACTGCATCAGCGGCACAGCCGTGCCCCCAAGCAAATGATGCTACCCACAGCCGTGTGCTGCATACCAAACAAGAAGGATGTCGTCTTGAAGGAAAGTACGTGGCGGTTTATTCCACGTATTGTTCATTTTGGCGTGGCCTGCGGATCATTTCATCTTTTTGGGATTTCTCTCCCCAGGTGCTCCTCGCGAAACACAAATCCGACGGCAAGGTCTACGCTGTCAAAGTGCTCCAAAAAGCCGCAATTCTGAAGAAAAAGGAGGTATGAGCCGATTTTTGGAGACTTGCACCACGTATGTTTCAGTCGTACACGGTGCATGAAAATATCCGTGGTTCTCGGAGCGAAAGAAAAGCCGAGTTTTGCAAAGTGAGAATTGCTAGATCTGATCGTTACGGACGTGCTAGATTTATTACAATATGCACCATGCACCAACATACCCGTCAAGGAATGGCTGTGGCACGGTTTGAGATTTGACAAGTAGGGGAGCAGCAACAGCAATAATCTCACGACGGAAATGTGCCTGAAGTGCCGTTGTACACAAATTCTGGACGCCGTGAGCAGAATTGTAAGATGCTGTTAATTACGCCAACAAAGTTTGCTGACGATGGGCAAAGTGTTGAGTGGAGATAGGAAACGGACAGCCAAAAGGACAGACAATGTCCTTTTATTCCTATTGATTAAGCAGCCAATGTGATTCTAGTCAAATCCTTAGTAATTTATGCGGAGGCAGCCTCACCTTATTGTTGGCCATTTGTGATTGGCTGAAACGCATTTACGACGTCAGGTGTGTATCTCGGCAAAAAGCGGACGACACGGTGTTTGGAACAGTAAATGTGCACGTGACTTTCACACGAAGTATTTTTTTTAAAAAACAGTTCCATCAATCTAATCTCAATGCATGTGGTGAACAGGAGAGGCATGTCATGGCTGAAAGAAATGTTCTGGTGAAGAACTGTTCGCATCCTTTCCTCGTTGGTCTCCATTATTCTTTTCAGACCACGGAAAAGCTCTACTTTGTCCTGGATTATGTTAACGGAGGAGAGGTAAGATCAGTGGTCAATTTTCTGTTACTCTTCACCTCATTGGAATCTGGTGGGTTGACTTGCTGCTCTTTCTTTTGTTCATATTGCTCTTCCAGCTTTTCTTCCACCTGCAGCGTGAGCGTTGCTTCCCTGAACCACGCGCTCGTTTCTACACTGCTGAGATTGCAAGTGCAATTGGGTACCTGCACTCCCTTAACATTATTTACAGGTATCTTATATTTCTTGTTTCAGAGAGAAAAAGGGGGGGGGGAACGTTAGCGAAGTTAGCGAACGGGTCGTTTGAATATCATATGTTCAGTTCAGTCCACCATTATTGTAATAATAAAATATATATATATATATATATATATATATATATATATATATATATATATATATATATATATATATCTGCTACAAAATGGTTCATATTATTTGTTTAAAATGGAGTCTGCTGGCAATGGTGACAATTTATTTTGAATCAACTTGGTGAAGTTGTGTCATTGTGTTTTTAATTCCTAGAGATCTGAAACCTGAGAACATTCTGTTGGATTTTGAGGTAAGCAGACCATGGATCACACTTGCGGGCATGATACTGTTACGGGAAAAGGGTGGGGTGGGGGAGAGGAGTGAAAGGGTGGAGTCCATAGCTAGAATGTGATAATAAATAATAGTATGGGCCTCGTGTTCGAGTAAGTTAGATTTACCCCTGTATTACGGTTCTGTCCGGGGTAAGTCATATATATATATATATATACATATATATACAAGCCGGTAGGCGGACATGAGTAGTCGACTACCCAATAGCACCTGATGTGATGGGCCCGTTCGATGCGGAATGACCTGAGGATTAAGCACAAGAAAATTCATGATTCTAGCTTCAAGGGTTAATGCTGCAGATGGTTTTTTTCGTTTAAATACCCCCACATTGAAGTTTTTCGGCCGTTGCTAGGCAACGGAGGGGTCCATAGCAACGGTTCTTTCTCACACATAACTAGGACATACCATGAACCTACTATACCAGTTTCATGTATATCTGACTCATAGTCTCTGAGATATAACGAACTCGTTTTTTTATTGTTTTCGACCAGGTTCATTCAAAGTCTATCTTCTCCGACAGTTTTCATAGGATCCAGCTGGAATTTTTGACAATATGGCTGAATGTACTGCCCACAGTCGCTCGTGGCCCAATTTTTGAAAAAATAATTTTTTTTATGATTTTTTCAAAAATTTCAAAGTTCCGTTGCTAGGCAACGGTGGTGTCCATAGCAACGGTTCTCATTTTTACACAACTAGGTCATGGCCATGAACCATGAACCTACCAACCAAGTTTCATCGAAATCGCCATTTTAAATACTGATAATAAGGGTAGAACAAATCT
>CM068961.1:94327784-94337916 GCA_035128595.1 Eptatretus atami
CCCCTTTCTGTCTGTTTGTTTGTTTGTTTGTGCGCAGGATATCTCAAAAAGTTGTGGATGGAGTCGGATGACGAAATTTTGTGGACAGGTTCGGTGTGTGAAAAGGATGATTCAATTCAATTTTGGTGAAGATCCGGATCCGACAAATAGAATTTTTTAAGTGATAAGTGATTCTTCACCATTGAGAGACAGGGCCAAAAACGATATGTAGCACGATATCTCAAAAAGTTTTTGGACGGATTCGGATGAAACTTGGAGGACATGTTGGGTGTGTGAGAAGGAAGAATTGATTCAATTTTGGTGAAGATCTGAATCCGGATCTGATAATTTTCGAAGTGATTCTTCACCATTGAGAGATAGGGATAAACCGATATGTAACACGATATCTCAAAAACTTGCGGACGGATTCGGATGAAACTTGGTGGACACATTGGGTGTGTGACAAGGACAAATGTGTTCGATTTTGGTGAAGATACGAATGTGGATACAATGATTATTTAATTTTCAAAGTGATTCTTCACCATTGAGAGATTGGGCCAAAAACGATACGTAGTGCTGTATAATGTGATATTTCCAAAATGTATTGGGCTTGACATGTTCTTATGGATCAGGCATTGTATGGCAGAGGTATGTGCTCTACCGAGTGCCCTTCTAGTTTCTCTTGTTTTGTTTTATAGTTTCATTTCTCTTGTACAATAAGTTTGCATCTTTCCTTCCCTACTGTCTGCCTTCGTACAACAGATCCATCTTGGGTTTGTTGGCTTGTCCACCCCCATGTTGTTATCATTTTATAATGAGAAGGGTATTTTGGTGAGCGCATACCTCCGCTGATAGGCCGGATCTGGATTCGGACCTCAACTGAAATTTCATTGGCTTGTTCTCGTAACCTAACCAACAATTCCACCAAGTTCCGTCTGAATCTGTCCACAACTTTGAGATATCGTGCTGTGTATCGGTTTAGCCCCATCACTCGATGGTGAAGAATCACTGAAAAAATTATCGGATCCGGATTTGGATCTTCACCAAAATCTAATCATTCCATCCTTGTCACATCCACAAGCTCTCCACTAAATTTCGTGCAATGCCGTCCGCAACTTTTTGAGATATTTTGTAATAAAACAAACAAACAGAGAGACAGGAGTGAAAACATAACCTCCATCCACCTTCAGTGGCAGAGATAATAAAACATTTATTTGCTAAGGAACGTCTTCCCATGTTTTTTACCTTTCCGCATGAACAACCCCCCGTTTAAGTTTGTATTTGAGTGATCCTTGGGGGATAATAGGTAATTTAAAGAATGCAGTAGATTCGGAAAACATTATTTCGGCATTTGCGGAGGTCTTTTTTTATCAGACCTCCGGCTCAAACGGTCTGCACTAGAGATTCATAGAGATCTATTTATATGGTGTTGTCTGTGTTTATATGGTATGTCTATGTTGTTGGTAACCAGAAATCCTTCAATCTCAAACCTGGTGGAGAGAACGACATACAGATACTCGCTGTATATTCCATTTTTGATTCGTACATTTAGTATGTTTGTTCGATCTGCCTACTCCCCATTCCCCTTCCACAATCCCCCCTTTTTTTTTTTAAAGGGACACATAAAACTCACTGATTTTGGATTGTGTAAAGAAGGAATGCAGCCTGAAGAGACAACAAACACATTCTGCGGAACACCCGAGGTACAGGTTGTGAGTCCTTGTTAAATGATTTGGGAAAAATGAACATGATTTTCAAAAATGGCTTTCAAACACGTCTCTCTGTCTCTTTTTAAAGATGATAACCCCGAAGGGAAGATTGCAAGCTCAGTATTTTGAGCATCAATCTTAGACACTTTTTGTTTTGCCTTCTGGTGTCGAGATTCAAGATATGACCTTGAAAATGCAAAGCTTACCAGCACCCTGTATAGTATTTTGTGTCACCTTTCATGTAATATACCCAAGAAACAAAGTGAAGCAGAATGTCTTGAATAACACACATCATCAATGACGTCGCCAAACTTTAATTTGATAGGCTTCTTTTTCTTGCAAGTATTGTGGGAAATTACTTCCCCGAAGGTCTGTGCGTGTGTGTGCATGTGGTCTTCCATGAGTCTTACAAACTGTAGGGGAGGAAAAAAAACCCCCATGTACTATTTGTGACCTGGTATTTATGGTGGTCCTTCATGCACGTTTGTGGGAGCTCTTTAAAAGAACGACAGTGAAGTTAATGACATTTTGAGATGCATGTGAGCTGATTGTTGTGACTCATTCATGTTTCCTTATTAAAGTGAGGTGGTGGTACTTACAACGTAGTCTTGGAGAGTCGTGTTTGATAACTGTGACCACAACCTTTCTTTTTCCACATTGATGCTCACAGTACCTAGCTCCTGAAATTCTGCGCAAAGAGCCATATGACAGGACGGTGGACTGGTGGTGCCTCGGCTCTGTGCTCTACGAGATGCTCTATGGACTGGTATGCACCACCATGCGTTTCACCCTCCTTTATGCCACCATTATGTCCCTCTTTCAACCACGCACAACAGTGACTACCCATTAACACCATAGAAAATACGATGATGTTTGCAATAACCGTTATTTTGATGGTATGTTGGAGTTGTGCAATCTACCTGCTGTCTCATTTACAATGGGACATTCTTATTTGTATGGCGCTGTGTTAGCTTGTTTGTCTTTAACCTTTCAGCGGTTTAAAGACAATGTTTGGAAGTTTAGGTGTTGAAATTTAGAGTAATACTAGACGACCCGTGAACCCGTTGGGTGCATTGATCAAATAATCCCGAAGAGAACTTGACTGAATCGGAAATTGATTTTTTTATAATTTTTACGTTGCCCGATTTAAACGAAACTTGATATTGCGCGTCAATGTGAAAAAAAAACCGGAGAAAAGAAAGTCTAAGAAATTATTGTGCGTAATCTTCGAAACACAATTTTATTTATCAATGAACACGGAAGTATTAGATCAAAATGGAGATGTTTATTTTATGCTTAAAAATAAATCGTTCTTTGTTTGTACTAAATGTTTGAGATTTTTAAATGAATCATTTCAAGAAAGAAAAAAAAAGATAGCTCCAGCGAACTATACCGCTGAGGTTGTTTGCATTGATAAATTCTCCCGAAGAGTACTTTACTGAACGGGGAATTAATTTTATATAATTTTTTTCGTTGCCCGATTTTAACGAAACTTGATACTGCACACCCAGCCGAATGGTGAGTAAGGTGGGCCGAAAATTTTGCGCTATCATGTACCGTTTTGGCTGTATTTCGGGAACATACATACATATACATACATACATACATTCAAGATGAGAGTTTTAGTAATATACATATATATGGTTGTTGTATCACACACTGAACCTGGAAAGACATGACAAACTCGCAGGTATTTTCAATGCATAAACAAAACAAATAAAACTACCAGAAAAGGTTGGCCCATTGTGTCAAGGATGTACCTACATCCTATTAGCGTAGTCTATCAAATTACTTTCACTATTTACTTTGCTTACACTTGCTATCCACATATCCTGCTATGAGAACATTCTGTTGGATTTTGAGGTTGGATCACACTTAATTATTTGCATCACACTTAATCAGCAAATATAGTTGCATCACAATCATTTGGCAGGTGTGTGGATATAGCCTTCACTGTCCACATGAGAGATTGCTGGATTAATGCCGTTCCAGAGTAGTGTGCCTTCTTGCCAGCATGGCACCATATTACAACTAGAATGGCACTTGGTAGAGCACATACCTCCACCAGACTGAACAGTTTACGTTTTGTATCCCACTGATAGGTCAGATCTGCATCCCGACCTTAACCAAAATATAATCGGCTTCTTGTTGTCACCTAACCATCTCATTCACCAAGTGTTGTCATAATCTGTCCACAAATTTGAGATGATGTGCCATATCAAAATAAGGACCAATTACTGCACCGTAGTCCCAAGAAGGAAGCCAGAACATAAACAACAACAACACCACACACACACACACACACACACACACACACACATTATGTATTGTAAGTACTTACAAAAGTTCTTTATTTGAAGATAACCTGAACTTATAAGCAATTTACTGATTTCCCAACTGCCCGGATCATCAGCTTGACACCGTTTTTCATCGAGGTTTCGATCCTTTCAGCCCAGAACCTCTCCAAACGCGGCGGATCCACAACCCCGGTCGCAGGTCCAATCAGTAGATTACTCAACATCAATGGACCACAAACCTCAAATTGTGTTCCAGTCAGTCAACACAGCAATGCAATATCCTTATGCAAACTTATTTAATTATCACTTTTATTAAAAGTATTACTACATATGACTAACTTTAATCACACACCACTTTATATGATAATATATTAAGCGATAACACTTTACCTTGTCGACATGTCCATGACACAGCACTCCATTAACCATAGAACTCAAACTGTCATTCAAATATTCAAACTGTCATTAACAACCGATTTTAACACGCTGCACTGCGTATCCTAGCAACCACCAACAAATTATTTTAATGCTTATTTATAATGTATTTTATTAATAATATTTATTGATTGTATTTTTATCTAAATACCTCCATTATTTAATACCATCTATAAATAAATATATATATACACATATGTTTAAATAATTTACCTTACTAAAATAATTAATTCATTATTATTATATCAAATGCAATGCAATAGGAACTTGTTTGCATGAAAAAAATAAATAAATAAATAAAAGGTAACTATGGAGTCTGAAGGACATTCTCACAAGAGCTGATCAAACAATCAGCTAAATATCCTCCGTTTAACATGATGGAAGAAAACCTTCTCAGCACGTTCCACAAAATCATCCTTTACTGAACAAATTCTTGCAAATCTAAGTAGCTGAGACCAAACAGACACCACTAGTTCTATTAAACAGCACAGCAGGTTGGCAGGCATTAGTCCTGGAGTGTGTTAATCCATAGCCCAATGCAATTGTAATGATCCCAGATACCTTACACATGTTTTTGGCTTCATACATGTACATGGGGTTATTTTTTATTATTCTCCGCACCACGTGCACCATTATTCACCACCCAAATAAAGGGATAAGAATTTCTTTAGGACTGGGTAGGGGACGTGTTTTGCAAAGCATTTCTGACTTTTGTTACCTCCGCCACCGAAGGTGAAGGAGGTTATGTTTTCACCCCTTTCTGTCTGTTTGTTTGTTTGTTTGTGCGCAGGGATATCTCAAAAAGTTGTGGATGGAGTCGGATGACGAAATTTTGTGGACAGGTTCGGTGTGTGAAAAGGATGATTCAATTCAATTTTGGTGAAGATCCGGATCCGACAAATAGAATTTTTTAAGTGATAAGTGATTCTTCACCATTGAGAGACAGGGCCAAAAACGATATGTAGCACGATACTCAAAGTTTTTGGACGGATTCGGATGAAACTTGGAGGACATGTTGTGGGTGTGTGAGAAGGAAGATTGATTCAATTTTGGTGAAGATCTGAATCCGGATCTGATAATTTTTCGAAGTGATTCTTCACCATTGAGAGAGAGGTAAACCGATATGTAACACGATATCTCAAAAACTTGCGGACGGATTCGGATGAAACTTGGTGGACACATTGGGTGTGTGACAAGGACAAATGTGTTTCGATTTTGGTGAAGATATCGAATGTGGATACAATGATTATTTAATTTTTCAAAGTGATTCTTCACCATTGAGAGATTGGGCCAAAAACGATACGTAGTGCTGTATAATGTGATATTTCCAAAATGTATTGGCTTGACATGTTCTTATGGATCAGGCATTGTATGGCAGAGGTATGTGCTTCTACCGAGTGCCCTTCTAGTTTCTCTTGTTTTGTTTTATAGTTTCATTTCTCTTGTACAATAAGTTTGCATCTTTCCTTCCCTACTGTCTGCCTTCGTACAACAGATCCATCTTGGGTTTGTTGGCTTGTCCACCCCCATGTTTTATCATTTTATAATGAGAAGGGTATTTTGGTGAGCGCATACCTCCGCTGATAGGCCGGATCTGGATTCGGACCTCAACTGAAATTTCATTGGCTTGTTCTCGTAACCTAACCAACAATTCCACCAAGTTCCGTCTGAATCTGTCCACAACTTTGAGAATATCGTGCGTGTATCGGTTTAGCCCCATCACTCGATGGTGAAGAATCACTGAAAAATATTATCGGATCCGGATTTGGATCTTCACCAAAATCTAATCATTCCATCCTTGTCACATCCACAAGCTCTCCACTAAATTTCGTGCAATGCCGTCCGCAACTTTTGAGATATTTTGTAATAAAACAAACAAACAGAGAGACAGGAGTGAAAACATAACCTCCACCACCTTCAGTGGCAGAGATAATAAAACATTTATTTTGCTAAGGAACGTCTTCCCATGTTTTTTTACCTTTCCGCATGAACAACCACCGTTTAAGTTTGTATTTGAGTGATCCTTGGGGATAATAGGAATTTAAGAATGCAAGTAGATTCGGAAAACATTATTTCGGCATTTGCGGAGGTCTTTTTTTATCAGACCTCCGGCTCAAAACGGTCTGCACTAGAGATTCATAGAGATCTATTTATATGGTGTTGTCTGTGTTTATATGGATGTCTATGTTGTTGGTAACCAGAAATCCTTCAATCTCAAACCTGGTGGAGAGAACGACATACAGATACTCGCTGTATATTCCATTTTTGATTCGTACATTTAGTATGTTTGTTCGATCTGCCTACTCCCATTCCCCTTCCACAATCCCCCCTTTTTTTTTTAAAGGGACACATAAAACTCACTGATTTTGGATGTGTGTAAAGAAGGAATGCAGCCTGAAAGAGCAACAAACACATTCTGCGGAACACCCGAGGTACAGGTTGTGAGTCCTTGTTAAATGATTTGGGAAAAATGAACATGATTTTCAAAAATGGCTTTCAAACACGTCTCTCTGTCTCTTTTTAAAAGATGATAACCCCGAAGGGAAGATTGCAAGCTCAGTATTTTGGCAATCAATCTTAGACACTTTTTGTTTTGCCTTCTGGTGTCGAGATTCAAAGATATGACCTTGAAAATGCAAAGCTTACCAGCACCCTGTATAGTATTTTGTGTCACCTTTCATGTAATATACCCAAGAAACAAAGTGAAGCAGAATGTCTTGAATAACACACATCATCAATGACGTCGCCAAACTTTAATTTGATAGGCTTCTTTTTCTTGCAAGTATTGTGGGAATTACTTCCCCGAAGGTCTGTGCGTGTGTGTGCATGTGGTCTTCCATGAGTCTTACAACTGTAGGGGAGGAAAAAAAAAACCCCATGTACTATTTGTGACCTGGTATTTTGGTGGTCCTTCATGCACGTTTGTGGGAGCTCTTTAAAGAACGACAGTGAAGTTAATGACATTTTGAGATGCATGTGAGCTGATTGTTGTGACTCATTCATGTGTTCCTTATTAAAGTGAGGTGGTGGTACTTACAACGTAGTCTTGGAGAGTCGTGTTTGATAACTGTGACCACAACCTTTCTTTTTCCACATTGATGCTCACAGTACCTAGCTCCTGAAATTCTGCGCAAAGAGCCATATGACAGGACGGTGGACTGGTGGTGCCTCGGCTCTGTGCTCTACGAGATGCTCTATGGACTGGTATGCACCACCATGCGTTTCACCCTCCTTTATGCCACCATTATGTCCCTCTTTCAACCACGCACAACAGTGACTACCCATTAACACCATAGAAAATACGATGATGTTTGCAAATAACCGTTATTTTGATGGTATGTTGGAGTTGTGCAATCTACCTGCTGTCTCATTTACAATGGGACATTCTTATTTGTATGGCGCTGTGTTAGCTTGTTTGCTTTAACCTTTCAGCGGTTTAAAGACAATGTTTTGGAAGTTTAGGTTGTTGAAATTTAGAGTAATACTAGACGACCCGTGAACCCGTTGGGTGCATTGATCAAATAATCCCGAAGAGGAACTTGACTGAATCGGATTGATTTTTTTATAATTTTTACGTTGCCCGATTTAAACGAAACTTGAATATTGCGCGTCAATGTGAAAAAAAAACCGGAGAAAAGAAAGTCTAAGAAATTATTGTGCGTAATCTTCGAAACACAATTTTATTTATCAATGAACACGGAAGTATTAGATCAAAATGGAGATGTTTATTTTATGCTTAAAAATAAATCGTTCTTTGTTTGTACTAAATGTTTGAGAATTTTTAAATGAATCATTTCAGAAAGAAAAAAAAAGATAGCTCCAGCGAACTATACCGCTGAGGTTGTTGCATTGATCAAATTCTCCCGAAGAGTACTTTACTGAACGGGGAATTAATTTTTATATAATTTTTTTCGTTGCCGATTTTAACGAAACTTGATACTGCACACCGCAGCCGAATGGTGGAGTAAGGTGGGCCGAAAATTTTTGCGCTATCATGTACCGTTTTGGCTGTATTCGGGAACATACATACATATACATACATACATACATTCAAGATGAGAGTTTTAGTAATATACATATATATGGTTGTTGTATCACACACTGAACTGGAAAGACATGACAAACTCGCAGGTATTTTCAATGCATAAACAAAACAAATAAAACTACCAGAAAAGGTTGGCCCATTGTGTCAAGGATGTACCTACATCCTATTAGCGTAGTCTATCAAATTACTTTCACTATTTACTTTGCTTACACTTGCTATCCACATATTCTGCTATGAGAACATTCTGTTGGATTTTGAGGTTGGATCAACACTTAATTATTTGCATCACACTTAATCAGCAAATATAGTTGCATCACAATCATTTGGCAGGTGTGTGGATATAGCCTTCACTGTCCACATGAGAGATTGCTGGATAATGCCGTTCCAGGTAAGTTGGCCTTCTTGCCAGCATGGCACCATATTACAACTAGAATGGCACTTGGTAGAGCACATACCTCCACCAGACTGAACAGTTTACGTTTTGTATCCCACTGATAGGTCAGATCTGCATCCCGACCTAACCAAATATAATCGGCTTCTTGTTGTCACCTAACCATCTCATTCACCAAGTTGTTGTCATAATCTGTCCACAAATTTGGAGATGATGTGCCATATCAAAATAAGGACCAATTACTGCACCGTAGTCCAAGAAGGAAGCCAGACATAACAACAACAACACCACACACACACACACACACACACACACACACACATTATGTATTGTAAGTACTTACAAAAGTTCTTTATTTGAAGTTATAACCTGAACTTATAAGCAATTTACTGATTTCCCAACTGCCCGGATCATCAGCTTGACACCGTTTTTCATCGAGGTTTCGATCCTTTCAGCCCAGAACCTCTCCAAACGCGGCGGATCCACAACCCCGGTCGCAGGTCCACATCAGTAGATTACTCAACATCAATGGACCCACAACCTCAAATTGTGGTTCCAGTCAGTCAACACAGCAATGCAATATCCTTATGCAAACTTATTTAATTATCACTTTTATTAAAAGTATTACTACATATGACTAACTTTAATCACACACCACTTTATATGATAATATAATTAAGCGATAAACACTTTACCTTGTCGACATGTCCATGACACAGCACTTCCAATTAACCATAGACTCAAACTGTCATTCAAATATTCAAACTGTCATTAACAACCGATTTTAACACGCTGCACTGCGTATCCTAGCAACCACCAACAAATTATTTTAATGCTTATTTATAATGTATTTATTAATAATATTTATTGATTGTATTTTTATCTAAATACCTCCATTATTTAATACCATCTATAAATAAATATATATATACACATATGTTTAAATAATTTACCTTACTAAAATAATTAATTCATTATTATTATATCAAATGCAATGCAATAGGAACTTGTTTGCATGAAAAAAATAAATAAATAAATAAAAGGTAACTATGGAGTCTGAAGGACTTCTCACAAGAGCTGATCAAACAATCAGCTAAATATCCTCCGTTTAACATGATGGAAGAAAACCTCTCTCAGCACGTTCACAAAATCATCCTTTACTGAACAAATTCTTGCAATCTAAGTAGCTGAGATGAAAAGACATTGTAACTCGTTCTAATTTGGTACATTGTATTTGAAGGTGTACAAGATGACAGTGAAACTGAAATCAACTTTT